>OY735206.1:35343468-35845968 GCA_963457665.1 Thysanoteuthis rhombus
ATTTTCATTTAGTTTAGTTTACCAATTCTGTGACTTTTTGTCCAATAATGTTTCTTTGACATACAGTAATCCAGCAGCTGTTTTCATCATGTGCATGATATTTTTATAATCTAATTAATTGGATTCCAGAAATTTTGTTCTTATGTTTTTCTTGACTTTGCTAGAAAGAAAAAATGTTCGTTTAAATGAAAATAAAAACTAGGGTATCATTAGTTTTTTTACAAATGCAGTTCTCCTTGAAAAAAAAAAATTTTTGCAATTTCAAGTGCTTTCAATCCATCAGGCCCGACAACCACTGAGAAATTAGTTGGTTTAAAAAAAAAAAGAAAGAAGATTTTCGCTGGCTAAAGTATTATAGTCACATTGTAAATAGAACCCTCTAGTAAAACCTGAGAAAAACTTTTTTCTAAAAATTAACAAATCTCTGGATGGTTCTAGAGGGTCTAATTGATTGAAAGCACCTAAAATTAAAATAATTTTTTTTTATCACTACATATGTCAACAAAAAAACAAAAAAAACTAATCTTAACCCTTATGTGGATGATGAAAAATTTTCAGGTGGAGAATCAAAACAAAAAGCAGAACTTGTATATAAATGTTTCATTTGCTAATTTATCAAATAACTGTCAATCATCAACTAGCGCCTTGGTATCTTGCTTATAATCTAAAAGTAAACAAACCTGAGCCTTGACTTTGAAATGTCCCATTCTACTCAATAATTAATGATAACTTGTTTTTTGGTTTCTTTAAATAACATTTCAAGATATTTACATTTTTTAAAATAGGGTGTTGAAGAAGAACATAGAGAAATTAGAAAATAATGTAAAATTTACCTTAAATCAACATATGTTGAAGTTTATTTAACATTTCATGACTTAGGTGTGTTCATAAGTTGGATCTGTTTGTGAGTTTATAACCCGACTTATGAACAGACCTAAGAACAGAACTTGTTCGCAACCCAAGAACTCCCTTTATAAGTTTTCCCAAAATGGTACTGGGTCAATTCCCATTGGTACCCTTATTTTTTGTAATAGTACTTGGTTAACTATTTTGAATTAATTTCCTTTTGAGGAGATGACTTACTACATCTTTTAGAGTAGATTTAGTGAAGTAGGGTTTGTTATATTTGTTTTTTTCTCAGACCAATAAGGTTTAGAATCTGTGACAGTTATATTTATTGGCTTTGATCACTTGCGGAAATGGATTTAACCTTTTTTTTTGTGTCTTTATACTGTGTAGTTTCTCTTTGACTGATATGTTATTGTTTACTACCCAGAATAGATTCAAGTTACTGTAGAATTTACTTTTTCATAGAATTTATCTATTTGATTGTATAATAATTTGAACACTTTCAAAATTGCTTGGTTCAGAGGTTTGGTACCACAAGTTTTAGAGGCTATAATAAATTGAGCTCTAGTTGGAGTTTTATGTAGCTTTGGTATCTTATACATGATTGGTAATGTGTCTGACTTATCTTCTATCTTTAGTTTTAATTTTTTTCCATGGTCCAATGTCATTCAATATAATTTCATCCAAATGTTTTAGTTATTTTATATGTTGAGGTTGGTGACCCAAGAATTCTTTCCTTTAATAGTACATGTTGAATATAGTATTGTTTGCATATAAATGCTATGTTATTTGTAGTTTTGTCGATTAAAATTATTTCCAAATTTTTTTGAAATTCTCCAAGGTATTCTAATATTTGGAGATTTCTAAATACTGGATTGATTTTTTGTGCGTGTTTTAATTTCTTTAGGTGTTGTAGTCTTTTGTTCACTGCTGTAATTATCTTTTCTCTCCATTGAGTGAATTTAGATTTTGCTACTTTATATTTATTTGACATAAACTGAATGTAATCATTTAGTGCTTTGATAATTTCTTTTTCACATGTATTATAATTTATACTTTTTGGTTTACTGTAATTTAATCCTTTTGTGAAGAGTCTTTTTTTTTTTTTTTGATGAATTTCTATTTCCCTGTTATGTGTCCCAAGTCTTTATCATGCATATTTGATGTGTGGCATACACATTCGTAAATGTTGACTACGCCATCATTATTTTTAGTTATCTCTATTGTTTTTTGATGATTAAAAATGTTATTTTGTATGGCTGGTTCTATTTTATAGAATATGTTCTTCTAATGTTAGCTTATTTAGAAGACATTTTATTTTTTCTTAATTTTTTTATAATCTTTTGTAAATTAATGTCATCACATCCTTTATTTATATACTGAATTACATATACATTCCTAGAAATAATTCCTTTCTTGTTTGCTATAATCTAGTATCAATTATATCTTGCATGTATTTGTATCATGGATGATATTCTGCCATCTTATATATTAGCTCTGTTTTAACCATTATTGTATATGCTATGCCTTTCAGTATCTTCTTTTTTGCTTCATGAAGTAGTATTCTGATTTTATTGAAAGATCCTGCAAGATATTCATTATATATTGTAACTTTTCTCAAGTTCTTCACACGGTACTGTGGATTCTCTGTTATTTCTGTTACAATGTGAACAAATTAGACATTCTCCTATACATGACAATGGAGGAAATAGCATTTAAACACATTCCATGTTATCTCTAAGTCTTTTTCTTTGCAATTTAACCTATATGGGTATATTATACATATGGTTTTGATGATCTCATCTTTCTATTTTTCACACATTTTTTTCATCTACTTTGCTGAATTGGTTGTAATCATTTCCTTTAGATTTTTCTATTTGTATGGAAAATGAAGCATAAGTGCATATTTCTTTAAAATGTCCTATAGTGTCTTAACAGCCTTTCACACTGGTTCTGTGTATATTCATTTGTTTATATAGGGGGGTACCATTCCACCCACATATTGTAGATTGTAGTTTCTTTACATGATAACCAGAAGATCAGATTTACCACCTTGCCAGACAAATCCTTATTAGAATGATTTAGGACTGGATAGTTTTGTCTGTTACATTTTCTATATATTCTTTATTTGGGATGAGCATATCACAAGTTTTGCATAATCTTGTAACACAGGTTCAATTCTGAAATTTTCAGTCAAGTTGACTCCATTTGCTAATTTGCAGAAGAACGAGCCCCTAGTTCTGTGTTCCTATTGACAACAGCTTTACTCTGTCAAGGTCCACTCAACCTCCTTGAAGGATTTTAAATATAGCTTTATATATATATATATATATATATATATATATATATATATATATATATATATATATATATATAAATAGATATGTTTTTTTACAGAGAGGCCAGAGTAGTGATCCAGTGAGCTCTAGCAGCATTGTACACTTGAATATTATTGACATACAATCTGCCCAAAACATTGTTCCTGCATCAAAGATTTATGTATCAATAAATAAGTAGATGATGTGCATGCCTGGTTGGCATTGGCGAGGTGACCATATTATAGAGAGCTTGTAGTCTCATCAAGAAATCAAAGATTAGACAATAGATATGAGGTGATTTAAAAAATGATGAAGAAAGCATTGATTGAAAATGAAAAATGAAATGATTTATTCACAATTAACAAAAGTTAAATGAAGATAAGTAGTATCTTTTTGTATTGTCTTACAAATGTCTGTGTATATGGATGTTTATATGGATGAGCAAGTTTAAAGTATTAAAAAGAATAGTAAATTAAACTTACTATGTTGTTGGGAATGTACAGGCATGTTAATGTTCTTGAAGAGGAATTTCATTCGGCATTGCTTTGGTAAATGGGCAATTTGAGTGACCAGTTCTGGAGAGGTGTTGCCTCTTCTATTATCTTCTGGTAAGTTTTTGGGTGGGAACTCTGAGTTTATGTAGGCTGTGGATGGATTCATTCAACCATTCATTGGTTGGCTAAATGTGTTCATAAAGTAATTAAAATGTAAAAATGACTTCCATAACCTAAAAAAAAACCATTGAAAATTTACCCTGCATCTTTGAGACTAAACAGTGTCTAATTATAGATACTTTTTCCAAAATTTAGCTAGAAAAAAATGTTAATTCTTGTGGACTGATTACTCAAATGACGCAGACACTAACTTTCTTTGGTTAGGGTAATTTTCAAAGTGTATTGATATCAGCTATTAAAATGGATTGGAGAGAGATGACTAGTATGTTTTCAGCATTGTTACAGTTACCCTTATTTTGTTGGTAACATTTCTGATACTTCATTTTTCGATCTCAAGCGTTGATCTGTTGCTATTGTTCTATCATTTTGATTTTATTTATTAAATTCGTCACTTTTCTTAACTAAATGCATAACATTCTTTTTATGCATTTTGTTTACAAGAAAAATTTGAAAAACATCTACATTTCCTGGCCTAAGACATTTTTGCTTCGTGGATGATGCAATTCTGAAGATGGACACAAATGTATTGACTGTGGTAAAGTATGAAGTGACTCTCAGAATTGACCTCATTATCTATTTTTTATTCTGTACCAATTAAAAAAACAGCCTCAGTACAATTCTCAACTGGTTAACATTTCACAGAAACATTGAGGATGAAGCTCGCACAGATGTATAATCATTCCCTGATTCTCTATATCATCCATGTTCTGCTAACTAGTATTAGTAAAGTTATAAAACAATACATAATATAATACTATAAGACGGAATAAAGCTCATAATAAAATGATGATAGGGAAAATGCTTCATCTAAAAAACTTTAAAAATAACTGTAATAAAATGATGACATAGCTTGACTAAAAACCAAGCAGCTGACTGGTTATAAGTAACACATTATAGAATGTATTGTTGGTATAGCTGATGATAGCCTTGATCAAATATAGCAGCCCACAAAGTTCTAATGGTAGGTATTTGGCTCTCTGGTTCTCCTTCTAATTGGTTGTATTTATGAAAATGTTCTGCTACTTTCCATTCGTCCTGGTAATTGCTAGGCTTACAAACCACATGAAAAATTTATGAGTAAAAATGATGCACACATTTGTGTTTGAATCTCATTTCTTTGTCTGAGATATTTTCCTCAAAGGCTTTTAACAGGAAGGATTTATTGAGTATATCCAAGAATCTTTAGCTCAACTCAGAAACTGACCAAATTTACTGTTTTATTTGTTGAATACACCTATAGAATGGAGAAATTCATGTTTTTATGGCTTGTATATCTGTACATAAGGCAGTATGGTTGTATTGGACACATCAGTTCTTGCAAGATCAATGGAGCATCATTGAGCCAAGTCATTACCTAGATGGGTGACCATTTGAGAATACCAGGTGCTGTAGGTAACCGGTAATCAATTCCTGTCGTACCAAAAACTCTAAAAATGGTACTCAATGCCTCTCTACTAAAGCGAAGGATTGAGGGTAAGTGACCGTTGTACCAAGGTTAGGAGTCACGCCCACCCCTGTCCAAAAGGATTGTAGCAAAAAGAAAGAAGAGCCATTAACTAGCCAAGACATATTTGTACATGTATTGGATACTTGAATAAATTAATGTTTATCACTGAGAGAATCAAGTTTTTCTGGTTCAATCAGTTCTAGCAAATGTGACTAAGTTTGATTTTTTACTAATGCAAAAAAAGGAGATTTATAATTAAAATATGAGTGGCAATTAGAAAAAAATTGTAATAAAAATTGAAAATAAGATCCATAATATTTTTAGACCAATTAAAACGTGCATAAAACTAGGCATAGTTTTAATAAAATTTGAGTGTTAGAAAACAAGCTTTTGATAAAATTCAAAATAGAAAGTTAGAGCAGAGGGAAAAATCAGAATCTGGGAAAGATTTAGTATAAACTCTTAAAAAGTTCCTGAGAAAAAGCTTTGTTTCTGTAAGTCATGATCTACCACATTTACTCGTGTATAACACTAGAGAAAATTAGTGAATTTGGATCAAGTTGTCCAGAGAGATATGGATTTGTTCTTTTATTTTTTTTCAGAACTCCTATAGAAATAGTTATGGAAAAAATAAAAGTACAAATTAACCCGAATTCATCAATTTTCTGTCATATAATTTACATATTGATACTTTCTCACATAATTTATACAAGAAAATATGGTAGAATTCAAGAAATAAATCATGAAGGCTCGATCTGAAAAGAATCAAGTACAATATTATTCTCTGCCCCTTAGTTGAGACTGAATCAGATGCTATAGATCCTGCTGCTTCAGGGACTCAGTTCCTCTCAAGGAAGAAAGAATCCTATAGAAAAAAAACATTGTTCCAGCACTCATTGATTAGAGTTGTAAAAAGAAGTGTCATTAACATTCTAATCTTTGTTTGGAAAATTGACTGTCTAACCACAATGTTTCAGCCAATCTATTCTACATCTTTCTTCAGGCATATGGTCTGTAAGGAAAAGGAGGGGTCTCTTTTTTTTCTTATAAATTAGACATCTGAAGAAGGCTGTTGAATGAATTGACTGAAACATTGTTGTGACAACATCAACAACACAAAGAAGGATGTCAATTGTCTGAATAAAGCTTGAAATTTTCAACTTACTGTGTCAAAGCCAATCCATTTCTTGTAACATTCACAGTGCTCAACAATACACTGAATAATATTTTCTACTTGATGAAGTCCAGCAAGAACCCATTCAATGAGTTGAATATAAACTACTTCTTTTGAATACATTCTTATCCTCAAAATCTGAAAACCATCCATGGTTTTTGCTATTGAGGTGGTGAGTCATCTTTCTTTATTATGATCTTTATTTAGAAAGTACTGAATTCAGATTCTAATTATCCAGTTTAAATTGTATAAAACTGAAATCTTAGTCATTCTATGTCAGGCATGATACTTTGTTAGGTTTGGTAAAAGGTTTTATGCAACCTAGATACGACTTGAAATTTTCCCCCCAAGTTTTATCCTGTATTTTGTACAGAAAAATAGATTTTAATTTGAGATGACTGACACTCAATTGATAACAAAAATATAAGATTACGAAAAATGCTTCAAATTATTTTTTTTATTGTAAAGTTAAAACAATTCAGTTTTCAATATATATCAGAAATTGGGACATAATATTTCCTATTCACGTTTAGTCACATAAGAATATATGGTAGTTTTCTTAATGAAAGATGCATTTTTGCAAATCATTGCGATTTCTCAAAAGAAAGACTTTAAAATAGTAGGAAGCTTTTGATATAAAAGAGATGGAGAGAGATCAACTGATAGATAAATATTCATTAAATATAACTCAGTACGGAATAATGACTTATTTGTGAAGCATGAAGGGACAAAGGAACTCTTTATCAATGGTTTACGAGATGAAACTGGGATATATAGATAGGACCAAGATTACATACATAAACTGATTGATATAAAATAAAACAAGAAGACCAGTAAGTACAGTGAGTATGAAAAATATCTGATACATTTAAAAAAATTCATTTTGACATTTCATTGGCAGGATTTGGACCAAAGAATAAGAAATACAAAAATTTTTAAAATATTGCCGTCACAGTCGATAATTGGACAACCATAGCATTACAATTTGAAGTCATGTAATGAAATTCTATTGAAGAATAAACATGGCCAGAATGAATTCTATTTATAACATTATTAGCATTTTTCACCAGAAAATATCTAAAATAGAGTAAAGAAATATCCAGATTCTGGAGAATCTAGATGTTATCAATGAACCCAAAATAAGGCCAAAACATAGTCAAAAAAGCTTCTCTTCCAAAAATTAGAAAAAAAAAAATTTTCAGAAAGGGAATACTGATGCCAATTTCCAAATCTGTATACAAAATGGTATGGCCAAGAGTGCTGAGACACACAAACAAATACACACATGTATAAAAATTTGATCACTTCGGTTGTTCAATTTTGAAACAAGATTGAGCATTGGAATGTTATAAGAAATCTTTGGTCCTAATTCTGTCAATTTTGAAGGTGTATGAGTAAGTTAAAATAATGTTTTTAAAATGTATTGGGTACTTATTGCCCTCACTGTAGATAGAATCAGAGTGAGCTTCATAGGAAAATATGTGGATAGATCGTTACATGGTTAAATAGATTGTACTGTAATGTCATATCACACTATTGCAATCAGAGTGAATGGGAGTCACTGTCTATGACTTCTGATGTGATTATTTGACCTAAAAAAACAGAAGGGAAAAAGTACGTTTGTACTCAATTGTAGACCTACCTCTATAGAGAAAGAACCTACCATTATACATACAAACATGTACATATGTGACCATAGTCATATATAATTTCTTGTATATGAACACTTAGAAATTTAAATAATTGGAAATCCACACATGAATGTGTTCAGTCACTGAGACAGGTTGATACACTCATAGATAGAAAAAATAAATAACAAGTAATAGAAATTACAGGAATAAAATACAGATGAATGCACAGGTGTATAAACAAGGGGGTGGGCAATTTTGGCAAATCAGTGTAATTCAGGCGAAACGGTATAAAATTTTGGGCAAATCAAACACTTTGCTCCCCTTAACCCAAGAGTTCTCATGCCCCTATTGATAAAGGGTATATATGTACACATGGTCCTCAGACATCTCCCAGCTGACTTTTCTGAGCAGGCATTTCCAAGTTTCCTGGGTGATTGGTTTACAGGCAGAGCCATTTGCAGGGCAGGTTCACATCATGGATGACAGGTTTTGCTGATTGATGTCAAATTAAGCCTATGTGATAATAATCAATTATGATACAAAACAATATAAAAAGTCATTTTAAGTAACAATTGCTTTCTGCATTTTAAAAAATCACTCAGTAGGAACCATTATGTGACCTTACGTCTTTGGCAGCATGCCATGTTGGGAATGATCACTTGAAAAATTGGAAAAAGGGGTGATCAATTAGTAATTTACTTTTCTCACCTTTCATCAGGCAGTGATCACCAAAAAAGTCTGAATCTTTCGGAAACAAGTAGGCACAAACTATGGGATCAATTTAGCATAAATTTTCTTTGCAAATTGAACCCTCACTGAAAATCTTTAAAAAACAAAAAACGCCTTTTTTTTAAGACATAATAAGGAGTATATGTTTGAATTTTCAGCTCTCAAGCTTCATTGGTACGGCCTGTACGCATGATACATACATAACCAGCCAGACAGCCAGCCAGACCAACTTTAGAACAGAAGAAACCTGTATTGGCAGTTTTGGTTGATGGTTTCTATTAGAGTTAAAGAATTAGTGATATTACTAAAGTCACAGAAATAGTTCATTTCATTTTATTTTTCTCAATTTCTTTTAAAATATTCATTTTTTTAAAAAGTTTCAATCATTTCAAATTTTAATGTTGGAATATGAATAACAGCATTACATACATTAAAAGCATCAGGGGCAAGGCAACTTTATCCTTAATGTTTTAATTTAATGATGTTTTAATCAATACATTTGCTAATTATCAAATAGCTCTGAATTTTCAGTCTCTCAAGCACAACTTTAAGCAGTTTTATCATCATTATAATAACCACTTCATCCTATGAGGAATTGAAGGTTACATTCAATCTTTCCCATTTCTTTGCTTGTTTCCATTGACTTTCAATTTCGAAGAATTTGGCCTTGACATTTTTTCATACAATTGCTTGCTTAGTGGGCATTACCTCAAAGAAAAATAGAGCTGGTTAGCTATAGTTTGATTGTTTCTGTTCACACATTTGCACAGAATACATATTTTTCTAGATCGGTGGTTCTTCAACTTTTTACCCCTCCCTTTTTTGCCCCTCTCTTTCATAGTTGGACTTCGCCTCTATTCTCCTCATATCTCACATTTTCAACCAAATGATCAGTTTGAAATAACTACAAATCTGTGAAAAAAATAAATTTTAATATATTATGTCTATGACAATATTACGCAAATACTTGTTAACAGAATTCTCAAAATGATTAGAGAAATTCTTTCTTCTCCTCTGCAGGCTCATGCCCCTTGGGACGGTGGTGGGAGGTTGTCCCCTCTGATTAAGAACCATTGTTCTAGACTTCTCAACTGGAATTTAAAGTGAAGAGAGGATGGCTAGAAAAATGAAGATCTGTGAATGGAGGACATTATTAAAAAAATACAGTTACTGTTTATTTCTTCGTCACTCCTTTCTTCTTATAATTCTTTGTTTCTTTACTTCTCATCTGCTCCTGCTTGCTACATGGAAGTTATGGACTAGCTTCTTTTAAAGAAATAAAAAGTAAATATTTAGCTCTTACACCCAAATTTATACCGAAAGAATACATTTTTAATCTATAATTTTTATAAAATTTACCTTCTAAGACCCAGGTTGCAATATTGAATAAGGTATCAAAATAATACCAAAGCTCTATGGTACATGGGTCAGATAAGTTCAGTTCGAAGTTCATTTGATGCAATAAAAACAAAAAATAACAAATATTCTTGCCACTATAAAAGGTTTATATCCTTAAATCAGAACTCTTCATATTATGGCCAAATTGCATTAGACACTATGGGTCTCATACAATCACCTAAGTTAAGTAATGTTGAGCCTGGTCAGCACGTAGATGGGTAACTGGAAATACCAGGTGCCATAAGCAGCTGGGGATCATGTTGAAAGCCTCCATGGTGATCCCATAATCCTCCTAAGGAGAAGACCAATCTCTGCACTATGATTAATAATGCAAGCCAAAGGCCCCCTTCCCCTTTCCCCAATCCCTCTATTTGACTGGGTGTGTATGGCAAGAAACAAATTAATATACCTGATCAGTACTCTGTAATATATTTGAATTTAATATGAAGTTAAGCAATGCTATGCCTGGTTGGTACCTAAATAGGTGACTGTCTGGGAATACCAGGTGTCAGAAGCAGTGGTGGTTCATGTGGAAAGCATCCTGTAATGATCCCATTAATCCTCCTAAGGAGAAGACCAATCTCTACAATATACTCAATAAGGCAAGCCAAAGGCCCCACTTCTCCTACCCCTTTCTCCAATCTCACCGAATGGCCTGACTGTGAGTAACAAGAAATGAACGAATATTCCTAACCTATACTCTGTAATAAAGAGCAGACTGGGCCTCAAGGCCTGTGAGCCGGTCAGTCTGTGGGCCGATGCCACCTAGAGCCAAGACAGTAGGCCAGTGGTTCTCAAACTGTGTGCTGCAGCACAATGGTATGCCACAACTGTCTCCCAAGTGTGATGTGTTAATTTTTCCAAATGCACAAACATGTATTCCAAGCCTTAAGCGTGTCCAGTATAAGTATTGTGTCTGCCCCATGTACACCACAGAGTTATCAATCTAGTGGTTTTATTACTATTTTTAGTGAGAATTCAACCTTTTTAGCAATGAGTGAATGGTAAAGGGTTGATGAGTATCTATATCAGTATCCTGGTATGAATTTTTGTTCATTGACTACTGAAATAGTTTTATGTAATTTCATATCCTTTTTACTGTTTGTGTGCTGTATAATTCTAATATGTTCCATAATGTGCCATGATACAATAAAGTTTGAGAAACTGCAGTGGGCTGATAATCTCAGTGGCCTCTCTAGTTTCAATATTTCTGTGCTACTGACAGGGCTGAATTTACCATTGATGGCGCCCAATGGATGTCTTGGGGCACCTTCAATTTTTGTATTCAGCAATTATTTTCAAACATATCAAAACAAAAATCAAATATTCAGAAAATTACGATTTATGTTCAACTAGCAGGGATACCTAGTGTTCTCCAGTAAGAAATAACTTGGAATATAAGGTGCAAAATTATTGTAGAAATAACCTCTAGTGACCTTTAATAACCTCAAAAGTCAGGGTCATATAGATTGTGATCTTTTCCCTGAGAAGATCTCCCCATTTGCTAAATTTTCATTCTCAGTGTAAAACTATGGCTATCTACTCTGAAAATTGACAAGAAATGACTTCTGGTACCCTCAAATGACCTCAGAGGTCATCCTCCCATAGCCCACATGTCAAGTTGACCTTTTGTCAGTCTACATGCAGAATATTAGATTGATAGGCCTTGTAGTTTTTGTGGTGAAGAGGCACAAATAAAAAGACAACAAACAAACCAACAAAGGGAATGTTCAGATATTAGTATAGATTTAACGCGAACTCTTAGCCTTTGCACCCAGCTCTAGCAATGTCGTTCTCGTTGGTTACACCACATACACTCCATTTTGGACATGGAGGATCATGAAAAACCTGCTGTATGAAGAACTAGATAGCACAAGGGAGGCCCAATATTTGTTTAGAAGCTGTCTGCAAGAGAGACGTGAAGTTACTGACTATGAACATCAAGAGGTGGGAATGCATCAAAAGAGATTGCTCTTGCTGGATGCTGGGACAATAATACTTGATATTGACCTGAGAATATGTTCTATTACCAGTTTCGGTAATCCCTATTTATGTAAAAAAAAATCTCAAATGGCGGTGGGCTGGCCATGTTGCAAGAATGGCAGACAATCGATGGACATCACGACTCACAACATGGATTCCCCGAGACCACATGCGCAACCGAGGCTGGCAAAATGTTAGATGGTGAGACGAGCTAGACAAGTTCAGGAAGTACTGGCTCCGTGATGCCCATGATAGAGAAGTGTGGCAAATCCTGGGGAAGGTCTATGTCCAACGACGGACGCTAAAAGACTGATGATGATGATGATGAATGTCTGTGAATGTAATTTATGTATTAACTTATGTTTTTCTTTCACAAATTTTCCAAACAGTCGCTCAAAGTTAAAAATTTGTGCACCATTTTTAATGTAGAGTAAGCAGATGTGTGGAACTTTACAATTTACAATTGGGGCAGCCATTTTATAGCTATTTACAATTGAAGTAGCCATCTTACAGCAAACTGAAATTTGGCCTCACATAAGTAGGGATTACCCTCTCCCCCATTTCATATGGCCTCAAACTGCTCCTGTATGTATTCAAATTTCAGAATTTCCACAGGGGATTAATGCTGCCCACCTCCCCAGCTGTTTGGGCACAATATGCTTATCAAAATCATAGCCTACATTAATAGGCTGATTTTAGGTGTTTGCCCAACCCGTTTTGAGTTCTCAATCCCCCACTGCTTGTAATAAATTTGAATTTGATTTGAAATTCACTTGCACTATAGGCAAATATTTGAAGCTGTTATTTTCTTTTCAAATTGACTGAAACAAGATACATAGGCTATTGGTTTGGTTTCATGCAATAGCTTTTGCTTCCGTAAATATCATTATACTGTTAAAAGATTTCAAAAAAAAAATAAAGATAACTACGATTCCAAGAGAAATTATGTATGATCACCACCACCACCACCACCACCATCACCAGCAGCAGCAGCACCACCATCCATATATGCTGTGTTGGGGGGAGATCAATTAAAGAATTGGAATAGCGGTGAATCAATGGATAACTTACTTCTCTTGCCTTTTGTTGGACTGGTGATCACTAAAAAACAAATTTAGATTTGAAAAAAAACAAGAGGCACTAACTAGTGACAAATTAAGTGTAATTTAGACCCCCCCCCCCATTGAAAACCTATTTTGGATAGGAATTTAGGAATTTTCAAAAAACAAACAAAAAATTTCCCTACTCAATGAGGAGAGTGCATGTGCAAGATTTCAAGTTTCTTCTATGAACGGTAAGGCTTGGGCAAAATATGGATAGAGGCATAGATATATATAAATATCAGAACACATGAATAACTTGAATCCTGCAACAGTATTTCAACTGGTCATTTAGGAGTAGTGGGGATTAATAATTTGGATCAGTTTCAAGGAGACATAAAATCAAATCATTTATGTTGGCTATCAATCAGAAAACATAGAATTTCAAAACAATGATGATCAACCAAATGTTTACATTAAAATTTATCCTCTCAAGTACTATAACGTTTATAATAAAAACTAACTGAAAATCTGCCTGATTGAGTGAGTTTCCATCTAGTTCCTGTGAATGATTTTGAATGTGACCTATCATTACTTAATCCGGAAATAAGAAATTATTTACTCGAACAATTAAATTCATTTCTTGTTTTGATTGTTTGAAATATGTTTTCTGTTTAATGTTCTGCGACTCCATTCAACTTCATTAAAAAAAATGATCTCATTCAAGGCAGTTTGGTTGCTGATACTCCAAGAAAAGAAAGGATGTTCGTTAGTTTGTATTACTCTAGTTCTACTGTTTGATTGACTAAGTGATATGTGACCAAAAAACACCCAAAACTCTTATAAAAGTTAATTTTATTGTAAGAAATCTTTGTGGCTTTTCTCATAAGAGTGGATTCAGATATAAAAAAATCATTCATGTGTTTAGAACCAGAGATTGGCTAGTTTCTAGTTGTTGATAAAGAGAAAATGTAACTGAATCTTTTTTTTCCTTTTCAAGCTTCCTTACTTTAAAATTATGCACAAAAAAAAATCAAAAACATAGAACCCTTTCTTAAGGTAAAACATACTTTTCAGGGAAGAAAATTGCTTTAACTACTTGAAGCAATTTTTTTTATTACTCTAAGATGTTTTGGGATCACCTGATCCTCTTGCCATTAGAAAGATACTCTTATCAACTCTTTTTTCAATTTCTATCCATTCAAAGAATTAATTCTTGTTACAATTTTCAAGAGAGTATTCTGTAGAAAGACCATATTGGCATGGTTTTGTTAACTCGAATCACTTACTCCTAGTGTTCTCTATTCCATCTGCCATCCCCTATTTTAGAATGTATAAAACTTATGTACAAATATATCTAGTAAAGAATAATTCATATAAGTATAATTGTCCTGCTGCTTGGCCTCACAGTATGTATTCTGAGGTTCAGCAAAGAAGGGGAAGAATTATATAAACTTGAATAAAAGGAGCACACAAAAGTATAGCTTGAAGAAAGAAGATGATAACCTTTTATTGTGATAAAAAAGAAGGATCATTATACTTTATTTGGTTTAGTGTCCTCTTCTTGGTTGGTATAGTCATAATGTTTCACTGCATTCAATGAACTTATGGGAATTTCAGACCATATTGTTCTCATTCCACTGTCCATGCTAGGCAATATCTCACATCAGTTAATCCTTATGATGCTGCTTCTATTTTTTCCACTGAACCAGGGCGTATGACTCAGGGATTGAAATAATGACTACTAGGTAACAAAGGACAAATTAACTAGGAAGGATTAACTAATACAAGATATCACCTAGCATGCACAGCAGAATGAGTACAATCTATCCCTGTGTATCGAATAAAGGATTCGGTTTTGCATTCCCAGAAGGTTACCAAATACTATGGACACTTGAAGAAGGCCAGAGGGTTCAGTGACCAAAATGCTGTGACTATAACAACCAAAATGGGATTCTAGTCTGAATAGATGAATGTATAATAATGATAATTTCTCATCTCAGAAACTCAGACTGGTATTGTTAGATAGGTACTGACCTGATGTGATGAAAAAATGAAGATGATTAGATTAGCTCCTCAAAAGACCATGTTGAACCATCTAACATTCTCTATAGGTACAGGGATCTGGAGTTGACTCTACTTAAATATCAAAATACCCATCTATTCCAGATGTGTATTAAGGAACAGTTGAACAAATGTGTCACAACAAAAAGGAATTATTCTAGTCACCAATCAAAACAATAGAGTCATACTGCATTAATATCCTGTCTCCAGATCATCATCACTGTTATTTCATTGATATATTGTCTAAATATGACAAAATTTCTCTTTATTTCAAATATAAATTAGAATAGATAGTTGTCAGCATCTTTCCATGTTTACTTTTTCAGAAGACAATATCTTTCTTTTTAATAAGGATTTATCTCTTCTGCATTATATTTTGACCGCTTACACACACACACACACACACACACACACACACACACACACACATATATATATATATATATATATATATATATATATATATATATAGATAAGGATTGATAAACCTTACTTCCAAACACCTCACCCCCGAGTCTGTCTCACTCTCTACAGTACACATTATATATATATATATATATATATATATAAAATAATGCCAGATGTAGTGTTTTAAAACAGAAAAATGTCTCAAAAGGAAAATTTACTACAGAATGTTTATTCCAAGATGTTATTGTACATTTATACTAATATCTGATCCTTCTTTTTCTTTTTTTTCTTTTTGTGCCTCTTTCATGCTCTCTTATAAGAATGTAGTTCCATCCTAGTTTTCTTGCTGAATATGGTCTCATTCCAACCATCTGCATCCCATATTCATGCCTTTTAGACCAACTTGCCTTTAAATACTTTTTGATTCACTTTGGTTTCTTAGCTGCTAAGCGGCACTCCAGTTTGAATCTTTAAAGGGTACACATAGAGGCATTTACTGACACCAAATTGGACGAGTTGTAGTTTACCATAGCTAAGCTTTTGCTCTCCTGATCAATTTTCAGACTATTGAGCTTTTTCATTGGTACACTTTTTGAGGATAGGCAATTGAGAGTCTATATTTGTGTGTAAATCTATTAGAAATCATCAGCCAAAACTTTCAACATAGGTTTCTTTAGTTTTCAAGTTGGTCTGACTGGTTATGTATCATGCTTGCAGGCTGCATCATTGGAGCTAGAGGGCTGGAAATTTCAATATATACTCCTCAGAAAATTTATTTTGTTTTTTGAAAATTCAGACTTTTTTAATGATCACTACCAAATAAAAGGTGAGAGATGTAACTTATTCATTGATCACCCCCAACATGGCATGCTGCTATAAGACATTAACAATTTCTATTGAGTGACTAACCAAACCTATTTTTCACATGTTTGATTTTATGAGCATGAATGTATATTTTTCTATTGTATATATACATCATTGTGCATATTTGTATGCATAATGATTTACATTTATTTTTGTATGCATGCAAGTACATCTATAACTATAAAGTTAGCGATTGTTTGCTTGCTTACTTGTCTAAGTCTTATGGTCGCCCAAATGGCAGCACCCCGGAGGCTGAAAATTTGTCTTTAAAGATAATTTGATGCCAAGACCAACATGGGATAGGTAGTGCCGACCTTCGAGTTCCTTTCAGGTCAGTTTAGGATCAAAACTACAATTCCAGGCCACAGTTGTGTACAGTGTCTCAGACATTTCCTCTGAAATTAATTTTTATTCAGCAAATATCAAATAAATTATCATAGGTATTCAAAATTTGTTATAGTTGTAATAGTAGGAGAAAGTACAAAGTATTGGTAAGAAAGTACTAGCTAAAAAATCACTGTGGTAAAAATACTCTGCCATAAATAGCCATTATAACAAAAGGTATATAATGCATGATGCTCTGAATATCTATTTCTATAAAGAATATTGGCCATAAACATCTACAATTCAAAAATATACCACTAAATATGCATAGCTAAAAAATAACACATATCATATCTACACGATACTGATTATATGGAACTATAAATATCAATGAATCTCACTATCAATACACCTTTTCATGAGTGTATTTCATATGGAAAATTTTCATGTGATTTTATAACACTATGATGAATACTTAATACAATATATTGCTATAATTCATTAGTTCCTATTTTCTTTGATTTGATCAATTCCAGATGTAACTGACAGATACCAACCATCTAACACTCATCTGATCCCATTTCAGATCTATATTTGATCCACAAACCTGAAATAGATAAGATGTTGTATTGATTTTCACGGTGTACCTCTGTTTTCTCTGTGGATACAATCAATGGTACTAGCAATAAATTGGCAAAAATACACACTAGATGTCTTAAAAAGAATGCAGATGTCTTTTTGACAACTTGTATTTAAACTATTTTAAATCTAAAAACTATCATTTTAAAGACACAAATTGCAAAAATGTTATAAAAAGGTACTAATTATATATTACATTTCTAAAATTGAATATACCCAATATTGAATTTTACTGTTGAAAGCGACTCTCTTTAACCTGGATGCAGGTTCATACCTGTTTCATCACGTAAATGTTACATTACACTGGAAAACAACATAGCTGACAGAAAGGAATGGATGCTCGAATGAGGCTAGCATGGTATGATGCAATCATTTCAACTGTTAAATACTGTTGTCTCTAAGTACAGTCTTACTTTGTAACTAATATTATTGCATAAGATTTGTGTTCCTATATTCTAGCCTCTTATCCTTAGCGTTGCATCCTTTATGAAACACCCTATACATACATATCAAGTTTTGGTATCTCAGATGGCACACTTGATTATCACTGACCATCTGCCATGATTCAAATTTGCACAGCTATTGTGTGAACATAATTTTTTATCATAATTCTTTCCCACACGGATCTCTCACAATTTTTCTCCTGTAGCTAACTGCTCCTTTCTGAGAAATCAAGAACAGTCCATTTTGTGTTGTATTTTTTCATTGTGGTTTCAGAATAGTATGGTAGATCGATGGTGAATTCTCACAAAGTAACAGAGGATTTTTTCTGTAACACATACATAATTATACATAAAACCTGCAAACAGTAATTATATAGAGTAGCTATATCAAATGAAAGATTGTAACTGACAGGTGGTTGTTCATCAAATCACCAGCGTAGCAATCAACAAAAATGATGGTTAACATTTTTGTTGTATTATGGTAGCAATTCAACAAATAAACTGAATTTGGATCAGTCATTACTAATGTTTGCGTTTTAGTTTTTATGTGTTCAAATTTGCTGTGATAAGAGCATAAAATCTATTACTGATTTTTAGCTATAAAAAGTGTGGATCTCATTATTTTCATGATTGCATTGTACTTGAGTAAATATGGTAATAGATATTGAAATTATGAAATTAGTTTAAATATTTTCTAATTGAAACCATTGCATACTTTTTCAATACAACTGTAATTTGCTTGTTGAAGTGATTCACAATTTCTGATGACATACTTTCATGTTTTTTTTCTAAATAGGCCTTCTTTCTAGTAACTTTTGCTGTATGCAATACATTTCCCTCCCGCCAATACAACTGACTAACAATACTTGAGGCTTAAAATCTGAATTCATTTATCTCTGTAGTGGTATATCAGGTGTATATCATCACACAATTATGATCTATGTGAGGCGACTGAATCTTTGTTGCCATAGAGTTTCTCGATTTTATATATTGGTTTGGGATAGCAAGACAGACAAACAGACGTCAGCACAAAAAGGTGACAATGATATTTATGTAGTTGTAAGATTGCCTGTTTTTCCTGTATGATAATTAAAAAGACATAATAATGCATTCAACCTGAAAATGATAAATATGTCAAATAAGCAATTAGGTTTTTATATTCCTGAGTTTGCTTTGACAAATATCTTGATTTCTTAAATCGCTATCATGCATAGCTTTAGGTGTGAATGTTTAAGAACAAAGAGAATGAATATATTTGCAAACAACAAACTAATTATCAATCAATATTCAATTAACGAAAAAAAAAGAAATAACATAGATATTTTGATATGTTTTGTTATAATTCTATTCATATCTATTGATATCTACATCTTTAGTGAAGATCATTATTGAAAACCATGTTTGACTAAATTTTGAGTGTTAAGAAAATCTTCTGTATCATTCTCCTTGTTTCTCTTTTTCATTCCAATTATTGTTCCTAGAAGAAAAGTAGCTTAAATTAGAGATTCCTATTTTGTAATAAATTGGTGCAAGACAGAAAAATTTAGATATATTTAATCCGTAGAAACTGTATACAAATTGGAATGATAAGATGGTTTCTTTTGTAATTCCCATAAGACAAATATGTGCTTCTAGTTGATTTTGATACTTTGGTTTATAAAACTTCTCAAAAGAATTATTTTCATTTTACATTTATTTATAGACAAATATACTCAAGAAAAATTAATGGATATAAACAAGTATTTCATACTAAGCTATATGATTAGAAATTCATGATTTTTTAGTGGCAATTTTTCAGGGAAATTAACCAATTTCCTAACTTGCTGAAACTAGAAAAAATCTTCAAATCATTATAACTACTGCAGAATGAACAAACTTTCCAATAATTAGATATGTAGAATGAATCTTAATTGTTTTGGGACCTTTTCGATTGAATTAAGTACTTCAGAACAAAGAATGTTGACTTGAGCATTATATCAAAGTTTATAGGCAATTAATTTAGGTGATTCTGTTTAAATAAAGTGAATTCATTTACAATGTAGATTAAAGAGTGCTGGAATTGATTTGAAAGTTGACCTTAAGCAGTCTATTGAGAAGTCTTTCAGGTGAGTATGATTTCTTCCTACATTATTTCAAATGAATTAAGATCAGCTTGTTGACCTTTTAATGTGTCTGACCTTTAATGACATGATGTTGGCTTAGAAGATAATCATTTGTTCTGCAAATGCACTAAAACAAAGATCAAAGTGTGCAACACTGAAAACTCAATGACTGACCAGTAAAATCTCAATAAATCTCACAAACATTGATATATTTTTTATTAGAAATTAACAAATTGTCATTGAGTGACTTTACAATTTTGAATTCTTAGGCATCAAAATAATCTATGATATTGCTGGAAGATTATGGTAAACATCTGATGGAACAGGAATTCCACCATCATAGCTTCCCTCAAGATGATCAAACACTTAAACCAAATAGAGATATAGACCTGATAGAAATAGTACATTCGAAGCCCAAACTAGTTTGGTAAATAAAAAGAGCTTAATTTTGCTATATAATAATGTCCACAGTCATGTTTGAAAAAATGACATTTCAAAAGAGGAATCAATTGAAAAAAGAGACTTTTTTGTTTCCTGCCTATTCAACTGACCTTTCTCATATGGATTACCATTTTTCAAGCATCTTGACTTTTCTTGAAGGACAGAATTTTTACAATCAGGATCAAAATGGAGAAGCCTTCAATAAATTTATTAGATTTTCAATGAAAATATTTTTCTGGAAAGAAATTGATGACTTGTTGCAAGAGACATACCTACTGATTTTTTCATGGGGGAGGGAGAATGCAGGCCTCTAATTTTCCAACAAAGTGTTGCTACCAAGGAGGAATACATGTATGGAGGACAAGGTGAAATATCTTCATGGGAATAGTCTTTACCAAGATAAGGACATGTACCATTATAAATATGAAGAGGCCAACCTTTTCATGACTATTATATATTTGATAGAGTTATGCAGTTTTTTGGATCAAAGCATTAATACACATATTTTTGACTGTGATCACATCTAAGCTAGGCCTTCTAGAGAACTTGACATTCTTATTCATACAGGAAGTCATTTGATTTTGTCTTATTTATCTTTACTTGATTATAATACTAGTGTATTTTCTCAATTATATACTTAAAAGGAGTGACAAATGGCCAAATTCTATTCCTATAGAACAATGATTACCCAAAGTAAGTGCTACTACTCCTTTGGGGGCACTGAAAGACTCAAGGGAGCAGTGGATGGCAAAGGGGCATTGGAAGATATGGGGGTAGGGGGCAAAGGACACAAATCAATGCCTCCAGTGCATCAGGATGTCTGAAAAACTGATTTTACAGTAGAGCTTTTTGCAGTTTGAATATTTTCTTTTTTTCTGATTTAAAAAAATTTTATTGTCAGACTCCAGTTCCAGTTGGAGTTGACTATATTTCCCCCCTCAACAAGAACATTCCTCACCAGTGTTTGTCTATCCCATAAAGACAAACCAAATAGATATATGAAATTAACATTTTCCTGAGATTTGAAAGTCTTATATATTTACAAATTTATCAATTACAAGCCTGACTACTTCAGGATCAAATTCCACTGTAAACATAACTATTTCAGCCACTAAGCCAAATTTTAGAAAAAAGTTTTCCTCACTTATTGAGGGGAGTGTGTGTGGTAAGTTTTAAGTTTGTATTATGGATGGTTAGGGCTGAGAAGAGTAGAGAAGAAAGAAAGTAAAGAGAAAAAAAAGAAAATTTAAACACAAGTTGACACAACATAACGTCATGGAATCTCTCTTTCTCCCCCCCCTCTCTTCCATGTCTGACTAATTGCGATAATAAAGTCAACTATCTAGGAGTTTGACAATATATATATATATGTATATATATATATATATATATATATATGTATATATATATATATATATGTATGTATATATATATATATATAATACCAAAGTTGCAGTAATCATCTTTAGTTGGAATAAATGTAGCAGAGGAAGCTTTTTAACTCATTAAAATAATTTAATCACAACTAGATCTACATAAATTGATTATGAAACAAAAAAAGTTACCCTTGAACTCTAAACAGCTGTAATGTAAAATTCAATTTTCAATATATCATTTTTAACCAACTTTTCTCGGGGCACTGATGAAATATATATATAAAGTTTAGGAGCAATTGCGATATAGAAGGTGAACTTTCTGTTCTAGATACCATTACCACCAAATACAATTATTTGTCATTCTGAGAAATCTGAAGCAAAAGTGATTGTTATCTTGCGCAAACTTTGTCATTGTTCTTTGCACAAACAATTAATCATATAGAAGATGGATTAAACTCACAAATGAATGACAGACAAGCAACTAGTGATTTGATTTTGAAAACCTTTAATAAAAGCAATTTCTAAAAATCTGTCAACAGTAGTCTAAATTTACTGGTGAAGAAGTTTGAAAAAATGTGAAATGAGAGCCTTTAGAAGTTCAACTGAAGCATTCTTACACTAAAGTGATCCTCTAAACATCCATTCGAAAGCTTTTCTGTCTTCTTAAGAATATTTTTTAACCAATAAATACTTTTCAGATCAATTCAAACCAACCCAAATGTAACTTATTTCATGCACATATAATTTCAAGAAAGTCAACTTTTTTTATGAACATGACTTGAAACACTTTTTCTGTAAATTATAAAGAAGGTGTTGATAAAAATAAATCAAATCAATAAGATTTAACACACACACACACACTCAATGCCTTATCATTATGAAATAGATTTTTTTTTTGAAAGTAGCAGTTAATTACAACCTGAATTAAAGGTAAGTGCAAAAAAATCTAGTCAAGTTTTTTCGTGAAGTGTTTCTGGATATAGATCAATTGGTTTGCCCCCAAAATTCTGAGTCGCGAATTACTACAGCCCCCACCCCAAAGTATAACAACACAATTCAGAAACGTTCACAAAAAATGATATTGAATCTAAAAATCTGATTTAAACACTGATGACTGACACTGTCTTATACGTAGATACAGAAGCTGAACTGTCATTTTTATTGCGACAAAAAATGTAGTAGTGGGAGGAGGATTGTCCAATGAAATTTTCACTGTGACACCACATGTTAGAAATGAAGACATTAGTTAAAAAGTAGGGGGAGGAACCCCTTTCTTGTTACTTAATGAATATGTATGAATATATAACTACACACACACACACACACTTGCGCGCGCGCAGATAAACTCCCAATTAAATCATCACACCAAGTAAGTAAAACGTTGGGAAAATAATTAAAATATAAGGCACGAGAGAAAATTAAAAGAAAGAGAAAGAGAAAGACTGAAAATTAAGAAAAACGAAACAGGATTGGCAAGTGAAAGAAAAGAAAAAAAAGGAGAGAAAATGCAATAAGGCCAAGAAAGGATTAGAAAACGAAATAAAACGGGAAGGAAAAGGAAGGGGAAATTGGAGAATGAGGTATCTCACATGTAAAAAAAAGAAGTCAAGATTTAATTAAGTAGAAAGTAAGTAGAAAGTGGTAAAAAGATGAGAATAATTGAACAATTAAGATGACAATGAAAATCAATTGGGAAAGTAATAGAACTGAATGAGGTTAGAAATAAAAGAAAAGAAATTAGAAAGGGAAAAATGGGTGTAGCACAACCCCCCAAGACCCCTCCCCCTCTATTCTAATTTCACATTTTCGAAAACTTAACATTTTTGGAAGTATCCAAAAATTGAAAAATAATACCATGTATTTTCCTGTTATTTTTACTTGAGAAAAAATGTTCACCTGACCTCATACAGTAATCGCTCATTTTCAAAGCTTAACATCCAAAAATAAAAGAATACCTTTAGTAGTGGTGGTGGTGGGGGGCTGTGTGAACGTCGTTCCCCTGCGTTCCCTTACTTTTGTGGGAAGGCAACGGCGTTCCCTCACTGAACTTTTCTATTAAAACAATTTACTGATAAGGAAAATTAACCATTATATGTCCAAATACTCATACCAAATGGCCTCAAGACGTGTCTGATATTGGTTAAATTTCAATTTAGATCAGGCAGCCATGAGTTCACTCA
The DNA here is from genome assembly GCA_963457665.1 of Thysanoteuthis rhombus. Lineage (NCBI taxonomy): Eukaryota > Metazoa > Mollusca > Cephalopoda > Oegopsida > Thysanoteuthidae > Thysanoteuthis > Thysanoteuthis major. The sequence goes on from OY735206.1 coordinate 35,367,553, forward strand.
TTTCTTTTTTTCTCAACACAAAACCATTGAATAGTACCATAATGAATTTTCGTAAAGTCAGAAAAAAAAAATGCAATAATCAATAAAGATTTTTATTCTCAGAATTATTATTGGTTAAGATGTGTTTTAGTCAATTTTTCGGAAAAATATAGATGTGCTTGTGTTTTAAATCTATAAGACTTAAGTTACCTCCGGAAATTTGTCAGTTTTGGGAAAAATTATTTTTTCAGGTATTTTTAGAGGGAGTTTCTGTTTACAATGTAACTGTAATGCTGGGTCGGAAGTAGGGCATCGAATTATTCGAATGATTTGTTGAATTTCGGAATTTTTTTCCCCAAATCGACGAGTTTAAAAAAAAAAAAAAAAAAAAATGGAAGACTTCCTAATGCAAAAATTGTGTCATTTAAAAAAAAATTCTCTGATTAACAACTTTTCACGCTGTCAATTTTATGAAAAAAAAAAAAAAATACTGATTGTATACACAGTTTACTCTCATGAAATTAGCACCAGATTTTTTCCAATCTTTCTCCTCAATTATGACACAAACTTTTGGTCTTTTTTTTCTCGGGTGTCGATTCCCCGGTGACAATTTTGCGCCTACCTGCTAAAAAAAATCTTGAAAACGTGTAAATAATGAGAATATGAGACCAGGTAAAATTAAATTACTGACACCAATTGATGAGATTTTTATAATCCCACCTTCTACTTAAAGTGAGGATGTTTTGTACGAAGGTTTTTTTCGGGGGGGGGTATCCGAGCCCTAGGTGAACTAAGTCATTCAGCACAAATAAATGAAAAAGAGAAAGAGAAAGAGTGAGAAAACTGAAAGAGAAACAAATATAACCCCTCTCCAAAACGAGGGTGAATAATAAGAAAGGGGGGAAAAACGAGAGAAAAGGAGTGAGCTAAGGAAGGTTAAATGTGAAGGCCGCAAAGCCGGCCCTTCAAAAGAGCAGCCATTGACGCAACCAACAACATAAAAAAAGAAAGAAAGAACAGTTTTCTTTCCCCCTCGTCTCTACTTTCTCTCTCTTCTTCCCGTCAAGAGGGAGAGAAGCGACCACGAATGCCATTTTATTTAGTAAATAAAGTAAAATTACATAGTAATGTAGTTCAAATTTAAATTTGGTTGTTCAAATCTAACTTTCGTTAACATTCCTATTGTCGGGAAGAAGGAGGAAACATTAAACTAACATAGCAATCAATCACCTTATCGTCACCACTTCACGGTACTTGTTATTAACCCAGTTAAGCATTGAAGTTATACTCAAGTTGAGTCAAATACCAATGGAAAGAGTTCTAATCTCACGAAAATTCTACACTATCATTGATCTAAGTATTCAGAGAATGAGTTCAAACCGTAGCCGGTGCTCCTCAAATATAGCCTTGTGGCAGAATGGATTTAGAATCAATGACGAGGATACAAACATTTCGACTAATCAAACATTTGTGATTAAAATTATCACTGCTACAAATAAAACAAACAGCTATTAACGACCACTAATAAAGTCAAAGCAGTTTCCCAAATTACCATCGTTAGGACCACTTAATACTAACAAAAATAAAATCTCTATTATCACAAGTCACCAGTGTTGAGAAAACTCAATTACTTCTACCACTATCGATAAAATTAATCGCTATTGTAACATATGTTACTACTACAAATACAGAAGCTATTTCCTACGCTTAGCTTAGTCTGACACAAGGTCACAACTGCTGGGGAATTACAGGGAACACATTATTCCACACAGCAATCGCAAAGAAAGTGGTACGATTACTTTAACTACTACCACAACTGGCACTAAATTATTACCTTACGTTACAATCATGTTGTTGGCTAGTACTACTACTAGATGCTTCTGTTGAGTCCACTCCTCCCTTTAATTAATTAATGCCATTGTTCAATGATATGGATGATCTGAATAGCTCTCATCTATATTTCAAAAGACGAGAACCTGGGAAATGCAATAGAATTTTGTTGAGAATTTTGATAGCTATCAGAAAGGAAGTCATGTATATGGTCGAGCTTGAGATAGCACCTAATGGCCACACAACTAAATTAATTGTAATTGTTGATGGTATATAGTACTACAGCACCGCGTTACGTTTTGTGCAGGTGCAAAAAAGAAAATATCACTTCAGAAAGTACATTTTGAAAAAAAATCCAAGTTGTCTCTAGTAGTCGAGTTCATTGATTTTGTTATTGGCGATTTGAGACAACCTCAAAAAAAAAAAAAAATCTCGAGAGAGAGTGCAGAATTGTTCTTGTTCATAAGCATTTTTTGTATTGGGGATAGGGTTCTATTCAGCAGAATCTTCCAGTACCGATCTCACTCTTTAAATCATCTCAATTTTCTTTTTGGTTGTTTCAGATATATCGATGTTTATTTACATCATTTGCAGCACATGGTCATTAGGGCTAATCACTACCAACTGCCGCAACTTCACGAGACCTGGGCGCCCGCCACCAGTTTTCCCAGGGCGGTGGTGTGCAAAAGGATTCATATTGGAATGTACCTTAGTGACCACCCTGTTACCAGTGAAGAATAATACCATCTTTTCATACGGATACATCAAGTTGGGGTTACATAAAACTATTGTATCGCACCATTATCCTCTATTGTCTATGAGGGTTCAACTTTCACCCCCCCCCCTCAACCTATGCGAGAGGGTTTGATCCAGAGTGGGCAAATGCCCTTTTTGTACCCCAGCGAGTGTTTTAGGAATTTTAGACCTCAATATATGTCTTTCTGAGTAGATTACTTATATCACTTCGTTATTGTAAATAAGTAAATTGAACGAGGTGTTCTTTCCCGGGGGAGTGGGGGTTGCGCGCAAAATCACCTCTTACGGACGCCCATGGTAGAGACCTATGACTACTGGTTGTCACTTCAATGAGTGCTAATGACAGTCAGTTACTGGCTGAGGTCAGTTAATAATAGTTAAATTACATTTCCTTGAGCTGTAATCAATAACACCACTATTTTTGTTACCACTGTTGCCTCTACTACTGAAACTAACACTGCATCCACGAGATTATTATTAACCTTTAGTTTTACCACTGCTTTTGTTACCATGGTAATATTTTAGAGTTATCACTAGAACAAAACAAAACAAGAGTCATAAGTTCAATGATGCATCAACCATCCTTACTCCACGTTTTAAAAGAATTTTAAACGCAGTAGTAAGAAGTGGAGGAAGGGAAAGATGAGGATGGCTCTCCCGAAGGTCTGGGTTAAGTTTCATATCAATCCAACCTGATACGGCTGGGAAAAATGATATGTAACATCACTTGTTGTGATAGGAGGAGGAGAAGGATGGGCGGAAGATGAGGGTGGTTCACTCGACGGTCTGGACAGAATTTCTTATCAATCCCGTATCATACGACTGGAAAAAAAGTTATTTAACATTACTAGTTGAGGTAGAAGTAGCAAGAGGGGGATGGTTCTCCCGAACGCCTGGACCGAATTTCATATCAATTCCATATGATATGGCAGAGGAAAACGTTTTTAGTTGAGGTAGTAGTAGCAAGAGGGAGGAGGAGAAGAGGAAGAGGAGGAGGAGGATGGTTCACCTGAAGGCCGGGACCTAATTTCATTGCAATCCAACGTTACGATTGAGGAAATTAGTATTTGATATAATCGGGACCGACCGACCGACCGACCGACTGAAAAGTGTCTTATAGAAATGCAAGGACGTATCTAAAAATGCAATTATACTTTTCAGTAAAGCGGATTGCACTGATTTAGAATCGTTATTTTGCTGAAAATGTGATATCCCCAAGTGTTAGGGTGGGGTTGTTAAAAAAAAAACTGTTCAGTGAATTTTCTACAAATACAAAATATTAGTAAATGTATTAGATATTACAAAGGAAACTATAACTCAAACACTTGCGAATCAAATCATATTATCTGCGAACAAAATAGATTTAAGAGCATGTGTTTTTTGTACCAGGTATATATGTATTATTGAAACATGCCTGGTGCAAAACATCATTTTATGTTAAAACTTTAATGCCTGATTCTACTAATGGCGATTTTAAGCTACTGTTTCTTTTAGGAAGAATAAATATTTGATTGCTTTTGTTGGTTGTTCGATGTGCTAAAACAGTTTCTTGGGTATAACATGGTACGTTAATTAATTGACAAGTCCATTTAGTCCTTCAATAGAAACCGTCATGTGACCAACATCTTTTAGCAGCACGTCCTGTTGGGAGTGATCAATAAAAAATTTAATTACTTCTCTCGCCTCTTGTATGATGACTAAAGTCCGAATTATAAAAAAGACAACAACAAAACAAGCATGAATGGCACCGGGCACAAAGTAAGAGACCAATTCAGCAAAGAAACTCAAATTGTTAATTGAACCCCTTGCAGTTCAAAAATAAACTCTGGGTGAAGTAAAAAAAAAATAACAAGAAGTTTTTCCAGAATCTAAGGAGTAAATGCTTAAATTTTCAGCCCTCTAGCTCCTCTGGTGCAGCATGTACGTGTTACAGCTACATTCAACAACCAGCTAGCCAGTCAACCAGAATCATACAAAAAGTGAAGAAACCTACGTTTACTAGACTATGTTGGCCGTTTTGGTTGGCGGTTTCAAATTACACGTTATTTTGATTTTTGACACCGAATTTTTTGAGCGTCAGTCTTCTTGCAACTTTATCAATACCAATGGCAAGTACTATTAATAAAACAATAATATCAACTATCATTCATGCCAGAACTACAACCACCTCAGCTATTGACGCCAGCATTCAAACATTTCTACGGCTCAACTCAGACTATTGCCACTACATTACTGTGGTAACCAGCACCGGTACTTCAGTTGCAATAACTGTTGCTTTACACTTACTTTCAGTAAAGTACAATTATAACCAGTGGTTATTGACCACTACCATCATAATTACTTCAAATATTAAAGTTTGTATAGCAAGCTGCTGATTTATTTCAACCTTTCTTTTGTAGCCCCTAACAATACACCTTAAAACCCCAAGTTTTCACTACGGCCATTTAATACGGATATTGTTTTATTTTCAGTTTATAGTAAAAAAAAAAAAAAATTAAAAAGTATCCGGATAATTGCTAATGTTTGATCAGAAAGGATGATTATTTTTCAAAATAGGATTTATGCTTATTGTTTACGCGGGGAAAATCAGAGAAAACGTCAAGTTTATATAACTAATTTCTTTTCGCGTTCATTAACGTCGTAATAACCACTAAGGTGTACACTATACACGTATCCACAATGTTACGTGCACACCTTTACGACTAATTTATACTGCTAAAAATCACTAATACAGTGACCATCTCAAGCACTTCAACAGCAATTATTACTGATTATTTTACTAATGCTACTTAACTACAAGTAGTTTCAATTTCTATCACTTGAATCTAACTTTATCTCAAGTGAGTGCTCATCACAACAGCAACTGCCATACCATGGTTACTGGCTACCTACCTGTATTTATGTCAACTGGTACTAGTGTTGTTATGATTCATCATACAATACAGGTTGTATGTTATACAAACAAAACAACCTGTCTGAATTAAAACTACCTGTGGCCACTATTGAGCATTGAGTATTTTGAGCAAATCCCAATTTCTAAAATCGTCTAAGTAGCATACTCGCAAAATAACGGTTCCCAACCTGGGGTCCAAGAAGATTATGGAAGGTATTACTGGGGCCCGTGAGCTTGTTGGGTAGGCAGACCTTTCAAAAGACTTGGGGTCTGCGGGGAGAATCAATTTGAATAAAAGGGGTCCTTGGTGCAAATGAAAAGGTTGGAAAACAAACCATTGTTGTGAAATTTGCAATATCCCCACCTATCTTCATTTCAACTACTGCCACTACTGCTAATTCAGGAGACGTTACTACTAATACTACTACCACTACAACTCCTACAACGTGCACAGTGCTTGTTGTCATCGTCATCATCATCATCATCATCGTCGTGGTCGTGGTCGATCCGATCAATAGAATAACAGCAGCAGTAGCAATAATAATAGTAATAATAGTAGTAATAATAATAATAACAACATTAACGGTAAGAAGGAGAAGAAGAAAAAGCAAAAGGCTACGAATTACTGAAGTACTTCTTACTATTGAAGCGGCTCGCAGCAGCTGCTGCAGTTTGCCAAAGTTTTGTACGGGGAAAATCAGAAGAAAACAAACAAATACAAACTCTACCAAGAGCATATTTCATTGTATCAATTTTTTTTGAGGTGTCTGGGGTTAAGACCTCATTCATTTTTTTTTTGACATCTCAAGAAATCGGAAACAAGACGAATTATTAGATAAGAAACCGGCAACATCCAGAGTTTTGAAAGTAAAGAGAAATTCCATATTTTATTTTTTTATCAAGAATCTTTGTGTTGTGGCATTTTTTGAAAACCTCAAGTAAGTCTTTTCTTTTACTATGTTTATCATTGAAAAAAAACAAAACTTTTTTTTTATGTACGAAAAAGATTTAAACTGAAACTTGGTTGATTCATTTCCAAGTGACTAAAATATTAAATGATTAATTCTAATGATATGTTTATTTTAGAATAATTGTAAAAAAAATCCTTTTTACTCCTTTAAATAAAATTTCAGTTTTTTCCCCTTCAAATACACTTGAGGGGGAAACAATACATTTGGAAAATATCTCTTTTGCGATCATATTATGAAATATCTTTTTAAATAATTTTAGTTTATTGCAGATTCTCAAAAGCAAAGATTTTAATTTTGTGGCCGTGACAGCTTAAAAAAAAGAAAAAAAAAAGAAAAAAATCAGTTTCGGTTTTAGTGGTTTTAGAATTTTTATTTTATTATTTTTGGGGGAAATGTGCATTTTACATTATTTTCATATTAATTCTACAAATAAGTATTAATGTCTTATCCATTTAATTATACAATATTTCTTTTGTTCAATCTCCGTGATTTGGTTATCATCTCCTTTGTTCAATTTTATGATGTGAGTCAGGATTAATTAAATGAAAGGAAGAGTAGACGTCATCAGCTTTCTTCTTTCATCAACGAAAAAAGTAGAGAAGATACACGAGGAAAAATGATAAAATCTGATGGTTATTTGAAAAGAAAATATCTGATCGTTCAATTCTAATGTGACTGCCGTATCTAGATGAGTCATAATTGTATACTTCTCAAGATTAAGAAGCGATCTAAGAGCAACAGAAATTATTTGAAACGGTAACATCCAATTGATTAATCATTATCCAATAATGTTTAATCAAATTAACCGTGATTATTGTATCGGTTCTTTATAAATTTTCCCTGTTGAATTCATTGTGTAACTTGCTTCCATTTAAATTTCTCGTTATTGGTTCCTTTTTTCAATTCTTGCTCGCAATGTTTGACTATAATTTATTTTATAGCCATAATTCAATTCCTACCTTGAAGAAAAAACACTTTGAAAAAGCATACGCACAATTTTTTTTAATTAATTGCAAAACTTTCAAATGCATGTACAAATGTTTGAAAGAAAAATCATCACAAATACTTTTAACTCAAAATTCTCAATCCTGTGTTGGAAGAAACATTGTTTCGGCGATTGGCGATTGAGAAAAATATTATGTAACGAGTTTCAAATTGAAATATGGTCATCATCAGTACGCGCACATTATTTTCCTTGGCACCTTATGAATTTCTAAGTTCAATGTTGTCAAAATTTTAATTGTTACAACAATATTGATGAATTTATTTGGTCACATTTTCATTTCCACCTTTTTCTCTATTTTCCCTATCTCTCTCTCTCTCTCTCTCTCGTTTGTTATTCCGATTTGACCCTATCTATTTCTCTCTTCAGTTCTTTCCATTTCTCATTTTCATCTATTTCTTTAGCCTTTCTTTTTTTTCTAAATTTTTCGCCAATACTTTTATTTATAACGTATCTGTCCTTTTTATTTCTTTTTGCATATGATGTTATTTGTCACGTAAGCACCGCATGTGTTAGTGTTACGTATCCATAAACAAAATTCAATAATTACAGTACACCTCACACACCTTTCGTTCCGCAAATAAATCTTTCGGATTTGTCACCGCGGTGTTTCAAGCAATACCTGCCCATTTCTACACATATTTCAAACTTTATTTTATTTTTTGGGTAATAAATTTCAGGTATGAACTCATGTATTCTGTCGGCTTTGCGCGACTCGGACAATATCCACCACTTGAAATGTTTTGCCGCTGATATTATTCAATAATTTGCTTTGGTAGGAAACCCCAAGGAAATGGTCAACAATTTACTTGCTTTTTCATCTGCATGCCTTTTAACCGTAATGCCTTCCTTTAATTGATATCGCTCGCCCTCTCTTGAGCCTTTTCTGTATTCTTTTTTATTCCCAATTAATTAGTACTTCAATTAGGTTCGCATTTCTTGAGATGAGACAGCTCGTGCGCATCCACGTCCATCTTTAACAAAATATGAAACTTACTATTAAAATTTAATATTTATCAATTTTTTGGGCTATCCTTGAAATGTCTGCTACTGCTTGTTTATTCTTGATATATATATATATATATATATATATATATATATATATATATATATGTTCGCACACATCAATTTAAAAAAAAATCATGGGCGCAAAAGATAAGAACGCGATGAAAAGGTTTAGACGAGTCAAATGCCTCCTTTTACTTTTATTTCCCAAATCAATTGATGGGGCAATTTTTCAAAATTAAAACATGAACTTTTTTTTAATATTATAAACGAAATGGGTGCCTTAGAACTAATTTAATGTACACTGAAATGACTGGTTATGTCTGCGGTTTCCCAAAATAAGGATTAAATGCAGTTGATTTCAGTTCCACAATGGCAAGACGAAGGACAATTTTATTTTTTTTAATCGCAGACAGACGACTATTGCTAACACTAACAACAAAATGTACCCGATTCCTCAACCAATATCACAATGGTTGTCTTGTTGCAAATCCTTGTTTTTGCCTATTTTTGTCTGTTTTGAGCAGATCCTTTAAATTGCGCCTAAGATTTATTTGAACCAGTCAATTTGAGCAGAACCGCCAAATATAAAGTGTAGTCAAGCTGGCATGACGTAACCCGGCTACCGACGGCTTCCAATTTGCATGGTTACTACTGGTACTAAAACTCACTACATGATTCAGTGGCTGTGGATGATATTTATGTAATTCTTCCAACGATCTTCTCATATTTACCAATTAAAAGAGTAAATCGAACTAATTACCCAAGCGATCAAATAGCCTGAAACGTGTGCACGTAACTACTACACTACAGATGCACGTTACGTAATTTACCGATCAAGAGTGACACGTCTCGTCTTTTCTTTAATCCTAAGCAATGCATGCCTTCATTCAAGTTTTCACAAATTTTAGAACAATTATCACACTTCGTATTGAGCTCAGTAAAAATCATTCTGAAAACAAATTTTCCAATAGAAAATCTACATGCTCTTTCATTATGGTATGAAAAAGTTCTTAAATTTTTTTTCTTAATTTTGTAGCCGGTGTTTTCTTTCTTAAATGGTGCTTTTGCTACGAGTATGAGAAGAGAAGTTTGTAGGTCAATCATTATGACTAGTGCCAAGAGTGATTTCTATCTTGCAAATATACCACTGATTTGTTATTACTAGAAAAATTAAAGATTCTAATTGAGAATTTATCATCTTTTATAATGTATTATTTTCTTTGTAAAAAAAATCAAGCAGTCTTCTCCTGCTCCTAAGTTATCTAACTCCTGTCACTGCTACTCGTAGGACCCAGTGCATTACATAACATAAATGTCATTCACCCCAATGATTTACAAACTATAGATATACACAAAATGTATTTATATTAACTTATCCATTAGTGATAAGGCGCTTTCCCATTTTCAAATGAATGTAATTTGATTGGGATAGCTACTTTTTTTTTCCTTTTTTTAATCCAACCATTAAAAAAAAATTCATCTCACCTTTAAAAAGCAATTTTCTTTAAACTATTATTGCTTCAAGAATATGGCATAGATTTTCAATAACTACACTTGTGTGTGGTTTTATGTTTGTATGTGATGGTAGTATCCTCTATATTTGTTATTATACAATATCTTTTCCCCTCTCCCCTATGAAATTACATTGCTAGTTTCAATGCAATGATTCTGAACGTAGGGCACACTTCGAATATATTGGAGGGCCATTTGGAATTTGGGTGTGAAGAATGAAAAGCGTTTCGTTGTATAAAACTGAGCAATGTTAATTCTTAATTGATCAATTCCTAATCATACAATTCTATTACTTGCTAATTATCAATCATTATTTTTACTATGGATTCCATAGTAACTAATGCTTAACTCATTAACTTCGTGAGGTATAAAAGCGAAATTGCATTTGTTACTAGATTTCACAGAAATCATCAAAATATTATTAGGTGCCTATAATTCAAGTGACGGTATTTTTTTTTTTTTTTTTTTTGATAAAAATATTTTTTTTTTCTTTATAGTAATGAGGACTGCAAGTTTTTTGGAGCTGTCTAGATGGGGCATGGAATAAAAAAAAAAATTCCAATGCTCTAATGCCAGTTGGTTAATCAGCCATAACATGTCTTCTCCTTTCCTGGGGTTTCAAATAATTAATGAAAACCTTAAACTTTTTAAAAATCAGTACTTGTGTTATAAGTAGCAATGATGAAAAAATATATGATAGGACAAGCATTATCTGATGACTATAGTCTGGTACACGCAAATAAGTGGAATGAAAACTTATGTTTGCACATGCAATTTTACATTTGTATATACACACTAATATGTATGTGTATAAATATTTCATTACACGTTTTCCTCTCTTCCTATTGACAAGGTGATAATAGATGATTCAATGATGTAAATTTTGACTGCAAGATCCATTTTCTGTCACTTTTTCTCTTGAATTGAATAAATCAATCCAATGTTCCTAGTTGGTGATTCTTGATCAGTCTTAATCACAAAATTCCATTCACCATCAACAAAATTTTCTTGTTTTTGACCTCTTTTCATTTTCCCTTCTGTATCATTTTATTCAGAATTGATTTTGTATCCTGAACAAAAAACATAAATGAACTCCAAGATGTTTATTTTATCCAAGCTTTTAAACATTTTAAAATTGTGAAAAGTAGAAATAACAAAAAAAAAGATTAGATTTTTTTCTGTTCAGTCTACATTGAGTAAAATGGAAGAATCAGATTCTTATTGTGTATGTTTACCACAAAAAAATTACTTTTTTGAGTAAAGAAAAAATATAAATATCTCAGAAAATTAAGACATTCCTCCAACAATAATTTGATTCACCCAAGGATGAATCATTCACCAGTTCAAGAATCACTGTTATAATACTGACCTAATCCTTTGCTCTTTCATCTATGATCTAATGGAATTCAACATATTTTGCTTCACTGACTTGCTTTAAGGCAACAAGTGAACTGTAATTTAAAGTGTTTGCTTCAGTTCTTTATTTAGTTTAGTGAATGTGCAATGAAAGTCAAGTGGGTGAAAATATGTAAAGATTTCACAAGTAGGTTGTGTGAATTTTATCAAATAGAAAAGTTTAATATCTTTACTTTTTAGAAAATAAATATGGAGTAATGACTTCAACCAGAATAATAACATTATTACTAGTTGAGTTTTTTCTTTTATCAATGACAATTGTGTTTCATGTATTTGCTATGAAAATGGCAAAATCAATGTTAAGTTTGTACAGTTTGGCTACATATTTGAAACAAATTTTGGGCCTATCTGTGTTCATTTGGTAACTTTAAATATAGGATTAACAATGATTTAGCTGCAAAACCAAAGCTAATGATGTTTCCATTTTAGTAGTTTTGAGAATACTTCTCTATCAAGAAATTATATCAGCTTTGGCTAAACTGCTTGTATCATACTCAGAATCTCTATAAAAGTTATACACTTATTTTTGTCTTGTAATATTGCATTTTGATTGAAATATCTATGTGAAATTTTTGCAATGTTGAAAAGCATTAATATATTCCTAAAAAAAACTAGTAATATTGTTGATATCTATGTGAATTATGATCTTTTCACAATATGAAAACAAGGAAAAAAACATTTAATTTTTTTTATAAACTATTTTTCAATTATGGTTGTTAAAAACTCCAAGCTGTGACTGTGCTATGATGTTTTATAAAGTTTATCAAAAAGTTGTTAGTCTCATGTAAGAATGTCTCTAAGCTAATAATATTTCTCATTGATTGCTCATTGGGAATCAAACCTGGCTTTTACAATGGCTGTATTTACAACAGCCACATGTATTTCTTCTATAAACACGGGCTAAATCTTCAGAAGTAATTATAGCCATTTCACTTGACCTAATATTTTGTATAAATCTTTTCTCAATTGTCATTTTCAAGTAGTAAATAAAAAATATTTTGAAGATGAAAACAACTTAAACATTCATTTAAAACGGGTTTAGAAAACTTAATATACAGTATAATTCCTTAAAATCACTCAACACATTGTTTACTCTATTCACAAATTTATAGTCAATGTAAGATTGTTTCTTCTGCTGTAAAAAATTTTTTTACATTCATTTCCTTTGCCTTTTAATTTTCTCAGTTAAAAATATCGGAAAAAAGTATGTTAACTTTTTTAAATGGCGATAGTTTACCACCTCGGCTAAAGATTCGAAATAGCTGGATATTGATTGGTAAATGATGAACAATGGTTGGGCTAGCCAAAGCTACCTAAGTTTTCAGTCCTTGTTAAGTTCTGTTTTCATTATAAGAAATCATACAAAGGTTTAGGAACAGTGACTGGATATGATCTAATTTTAAATTTTTGTTGGATTCTACTCGGTTTTTGAATTCTCAAGAACATTTCCTACATAATATATTGCTCTTGCAAATTTCAAATTTCATTTAAGAAATTTAGATGTTAGTTATGACAATTTTTTAACCTTTTTGTTGGGTATTTTTATTTTTATCATCTCTTGATGAGTGAAAGTTGACAAATATAAAGAAAAGAGAATAGTACAAAATACTTGTCTTTTTAGTTTAGTTTATGAGTTCAACTCTTTGGACTAATTCCTTCTTGTTCTAAGCAAAATGGTATTTCAACAAGTCTTTTCCAATTGGCTGACCATTATCATATACAAGTAAAAAAAAATCTGCATCCTTTCAGGCACAGATGTTTATTAGGACTACACTTGCAAGCTGTTAACCTTTCTCAGGTTTTAAAAAAATATCTTAATTTTATCTTCCACACGTACCGTAAGGTGTCATGGGGGAGATGGAGACAATAATTGACAGCTTGATGCCTCTGTGATGGACAGGCCATTAGTTGGGTATTTTTCATCATTTCTTGATAGGTAGACAAATATCATAAAGATGGAATACTTCTTGCCTTTTAAGTTCAAATCCAAGGATAGTCTTTCTCCCTCCGTGTTCCTTATCTTGATTTTACTGTTACATTTGTCTCTTCTATTTCATATGTATCATCTATATTTGGGGTCAGCAACTACAGCCTGTCAGCAAAATCTGGCCCACAGTCTCATTGCACCTGGCCCACCAACTTTACTGAATAAATGATGTTGCATACAAAGATTCTTTGTTTTCTCTATCTATCTTTTGTTTGTAAACAATACAATTCAACATCAAAAAATAGAGGAAAAGTCTCATTCTTGCAGTGGTCTCGAATGAATCAATGTTTTTACCGCTAAAAATCTCATAAAACTACACAAGCTGTTTCCATAGGCTTGTATGATCATTGTTTCATTCTTTTTATTCACCTTAGCCTGTGAGACAGGGAAGCATTTCTAATTCAATCTGCCACCTAAAAGGTTTGCCGATTATATTAGAAAGTCAGATGAAATAAAGTTGCCTAATGAATTAGTGACATAAAAAATATGAACTGACCAGAGCAGCTCTAGGATTGTTTTAACATTTTTAATGCAAATTTTAGAACAGGGAGTGGCTATTTAGTGGGCAATATCTCTGTCCAAATGAGATAATTCACACAAACCAGTTTGTTGATAACTAGGATCATAAACAGTCACTCACTCTGCATTTGAGTTCTTCAGTTTACTGTTTCTCATGAATTGTTACACAGTATTTTTATTCAAATTTAACAAAATTATAAAAAATCATGACTATACTCAGAAATAAGAGGACAGGCAGTATATATGTATGTACATACTGCATGCCTCTATCTACAGAAGTACTGAAGTTTTACATGGAAGTGTATAATAGATCCTCAGCATTATTTATGGTTATATAAGTACCTTTAATTTTTGACTTTTCTTGTTAAAGCAATGAAAATATTCCATTAGAATATTTAGAATTTATACTTGATGATAAATGTGATATTTTTAAAACCATAAACATATGAACAAAATCTGTGTATTTGTCATCTGTCAAAATGAGTTAAAATCAAATCTTCAAACCAGTTTATTTTTTAACTTAAATTCACTGCTGGCTGATGTTTCATTTGTGTACTGGTGATATACGAGTTATGACATTGACAACTGAAGCCTACGTAGTGGTTCTGTCCATAGGGGAAACAACTGAAAAAAAAAAGGTATAGGGCCCTAGATTGCAAGTAGGCTTGAGATAGTCATTCCAAGGGGAAGAATTCCCATTGCATCATATATGGGTCCAAGGATATTTTTATTTGAAAATGTCATTGATCTTTGTACTTATTCATAAACTTTCACACATGATAACTCTCGACACTAAAACCTACTGTTCAAGCTGTAAACACAACATGTCCATATTCACACCCTCTTAGTCACAATACAAGAGGTTGCAATTTCAAATATCAAATTCATCACTATCAAAGTATCTGCTACAAATTCCTAACATCAAGATGTTTTTAACGCTTGTAGCTGCCTACACAAAAACACAGAAAATACCACAACTATGAAAGAAATTAAAGATTATTTGAATGATGACCTCTCCCTGCCATCTAAATACACCTTTTCTTAAAACTATCACATGACACAGGCACAGCATGTTGAAAATAATGCTTATAAAGCTGTCAGATGGGTCTAACATAAGCTCTATGCTAGGAATGACCTCAACAAATGAGTTCATTAAATCTGATATCATCATTGTTTTGTGAATGTAAAAGGAATCTCTCCTTTTTTTTCTTTTTCAATATTTTTAAATTCTACACTATCTATAAAATCATTTGCTGAAATGTCATGTTTCTTTTGATAGTTTATATTCATGCAGCAATAGTTTAATAGCAGAACATTGTTGCAATTATACCTTATAATAGTACATATGTTTGTTGAAATATTTTTTTGGGAAAAGAATGTTTTAAGTCAGGAAATGTCCAGGGTATGTTTTGTAATGATCTGTTGACTCTTGTAACAATCATAAAAAGCACTCAAAAATAAACTAGATTAAGAGATAAATCTTTTTATTGTCATCTTTGAGTGTCATCAAAGGCAATGGTTCCCAACCACCATGCTGCAGAATGGTACTGGGCCTTGAAGAAACTATATAATCTGGTGATATATCTTTATATTTTTTTTCGAAAATAAAAAAAAAACATTAATTACTTTGGATCTTAATATCAAATTTGTTAGGAACAAAGGAGAGTGTATTAGCCACTCATGAGTGAATTATTGTTGACTTTTCACTAATATTCCGGCTATGATTAACATTCCTCTTCTGTTGGCTGATTCACAAAATAATTGTCAATATAAAACTAGTCCCTGGTGCAAAAAGTGCTGGGGACCTCTGATTAAAGAATATGTCATAAGATCATCTTGATATGATGTATCAGCATTAATGGCTTATAAGATATACTGAAGGTTTTATAGGATTTGTATTCGTAGTCTATGTTCATTCAGTTGAACAGTTCTTTTCATAATTAAAACTAAAACCTTTAGCTCCTGAAATGCTAGATCATAAGCTATTTCATAATTTTTTTTTTCTTTTTAAATTGTTTTTTAAATTATATCTAATTATAACATTTTTTTTGAAAATAAGATATCGAGATTTAGTTTATGAATGTTGTGTGTTGGCAAGAATGTCTCAAATTGATATCAAACTATTCTCTCATTTCTAGAATTTATAAATTTCTTTGAATAAAACTTTCAATAATTTTTTCTCTGTCCTTTGGTGATAGTTTATGATTCCAACACTTACTGAACTAATTCCTATTTGTTTATGAAGTGGAATAGTATTTTAACAAGTCTTTTCCAATTGGCTGACCGTTATATACAAGTGCTGCATCTTCTGGGGCACAGATGTTTATTAGGAAAAGACTTGCAAGCTGTCATCCTTTTTTCTCTTTAAATATCTTTTTTATTTAAAAAAATTAAAAAAATTTTTTTTATCTTCTATGTGTACTGGAATGTTTTCTAACAGACTAACCAAGTGGTTTGAGGTGCCATCAAGGCTTCTGCCTTTCATTTACATGAATGAGATCAGAATTGAGGTGAATCCATAGGCACAAAGTGAACTACTCTTTGCTGATGGGCAGAGCTTATTTAAGATTTGGTAAAGCTCCAGGAACACAGTGCGTAATGATTATGACATGCAAATTGGACAGAAGTTATAAGAGTCAGCCAAACTCTAGAGCCTTTGGACATGTCAATCAAAAGTATTTCTTTAAAAACAGACAAGGAATCGTTAAGCATGTTGGCATGAGATATTGTGCAGGTATTTTACTACTTTTGCCAAGAGCCAGTTTTTATCATCAATTGCCTGTGGGTTGTCATAAATTAAATGTCAGTATATCCATTTCTATGGGTGGAATGTTTTAACCATGTATAATTTTACAAATAATCTTACATTAGAAAAAAAAAAGAAAAGATCATTTGAGTTGGATACAGCGAATAGATTCTACAATGGGTGTTTAATTTCTATCTATATAGGGACAAGTGAAAACTCATTGAACTAAACATATGACCCAAAGTCACGAGAGAAATGTATTAAATACACGCACTGTCCATAAAGAGAGTATACTTCGGAATAATTTCAATCAGGTAATACATAGAATGAGGTATAAATCTGATTTGTTTATCTCCATTCAAATAATTCATTAAAAAATCTTTTTGCAATTCATTAAACCAGTAAAACTTATTGAAAAAGATGGCAACTTTTTTTCGTGACTAGAAATGATCTGCCAATTTTTTATTTTCTTTTTTCTTTTTTCTTTTTTCTTTTTTTCTTTCTTTCTCTCTGTTGTGCCTGTGAGTGAGAACACTCATTTGTCACTATATCTCCAACTCTGTTCCTTAATTTTTTTTGGTATATCATACTTATTCGTTGTTTTTTTTTTTTCTTTCTTTTTCACCCTTTATTGAAATAACCTTTTCACTGTATGTGTGTTACACCTAATAGGCAAATATTCATTTGTGTGTGTGTGTGTGTATATATATATATATATATATATATATATATATATATATATATATATATATAATTTTTCTTTTCCTTAATTATTGAAGTTTCAACTTTTTGAGAATTTTTTTTTTTTTTTTTCTTACAAAAAATAAATACATAGTTTTGATTCGATCAAAATAAGAATATAAAACAAATAAGTAAATTTTGACAATTTAGCATAACATACATGCATGAACACACCTATATGAATTTATATATATGCATTTCGGTTCATCTTGTATATACTACAGTCTCTTTTCCCAGGCATTGAGACAGTCCTCCATTTCCTTTCCGTATTCTTGAAGCAGCATAAAATATTTAGGTGCAGGCCTCTTTTCAGTACCTAGTGAGGATAGAACAGCTAGTGAGATCTGCATGCTAACCTGCATTATGAATTGATGCATAATAAAAAAAAAGTCTGGTTAGTCACTCAAAAGAAACTGTCATGTCACCAGTATCTTTTAGAAGCATACTGTTGGGGGTGATCAATTAAAAAGAATTGGGGGGAAAAGGGGTAATCAATGAATAAGTTACTTCTCTCGCCTTTTGTTGGACAGTGATTACTAAAAATATGCAAATGTTAAAAAAAGTGTGAATGTTACTGGACACAAACTAAGGGACCAATTTAGCATAAACTTACTTTGTAAATCACTCCTAACACTAACACACTAGAAATCTACGGAGGGTTTTTCGAAAAACATTTTTTTCTAGACAGAAGGAGTTAATGTTTAGATTTTCAGCCCTCTAGCTCCATACATGCAATGCATACATACATGGTCAGCCAGCCAGCTCAAAAACTGAAGAGACTTCTGTTAAGTTTTGGTTGATGGTTTCTTATTAGAAAGGAAGCCTCTCAATGTTCTGAAAAAGCCTTTAGTTTCTTTTATTTTGTGGAGTTCATTTTCTATTTTTTATTTTAAGCACTCAAATTCTCAAAATCTATTTTTGTGTATCTAATTTTATACATATGTACCTTGATAACTATATGTCTACATGTTGTTTTTTATAACAGCTGTTCATTCTATTTTGTTGTTTGCGATAAGTAAATGTTAGTAATCTCATGGTTCTGCTTCATAAATTATGCTGATTGTTTTGAGGGCACTCTCTGGTCATTTACAACAAAATACTAAGCAGATATTAAATCTAATAACAAAGTGAAAAAATCCAAAAGTAAAATGAAAAGTGAACACACTATCAGCTATTTTAACTATGTGTATTTGTTTTACCATTTAGCTGGCAGCACACCTATTTTTTTTTTCTTTTATCTTTGAAAGTAACTATCTTTTCTTTATTGATATTATATGAATAAAAATACAAACGCAGAAAGATATTGAAATTGTTGGAATAAATGACTTTGATGGATTTTATTAACTGCGTAGTTATTATTTTGTTGTAACTGAACAAGTGATAATTTACAATTCTCAACTATGAGATTGCCATAAATTTTAGAGAAAATTAGTTTTAAATTGTGACTTTCACATTGCAAACAGTTTTAATTGGAAAGTTTAGTTTAGCCCTTCATCATACAGTAAGAGGTTTTGGCCCCCAACCACTGAGCCACAGATCAGTAACAGGCTGCAAAGCCTATATTACCAGGTTGTGGAGAAACAATAGAAATTGACAATATTTCTTCGTAAAATAAAAAATTAATTCCCTTGGATCTTAATATAAAATTTGTCAGATAAACCTTTTTAGAAATAAAATTGACTGTACATCATCATCATCAGCTTTTTAGGGTCTGTCATTGGACACAGATCGTCCCAAAGATTTATCAAATCTCTGTATCATGGGCGTCACGGTGCCAATACTTTCTGAAATTGTCTAGTTTGTCTCACTATCAATTCTGCATGTGATCTTTTGGGATCCATGTTGTGATGTCCAGCAGTTGTCTGACATTCTTGAAACTTAAAGTTCTGTGATTCTCAGTTATTGATTTGTCTGAATGTTCCTCATTAAATAGGAAAATGGTCTGGCCCTTCACTACTTTGACTAACTAGATTAGGACATTAAATGACTACCTCTGTATTTTCTGTCTTGATTTTAGATTTACAAATATTTGTTTATTTTGTAAGGAATTGACTAGCAACTGCTATAAGTTTGATGGATGTTCAGTAATGGTGATAATATAGGAAACATTACAGAAGAGCTCAAATATCATAGTGCCTGAATAATCTATTTCAATAAGCACAAATGTGTTTCTATGAACTTCTGTACAAGTCTATGAATTCTTTTATATCCAACACATATCCATTTCATAAAAGTGTTGAAGTAAATGAAATGTAAAACATTGAAGACTTCATAATAAAAGGAGTATGCTGATGGTCATTGAGCTTTCTATATTTCAGATGGTGATTTCATTGTTTGGTTGTGAGTGAATGTTGATTAGATAGCCATGAATCATGAAGCTCAAAATATGATGCAATGAAGAAAAATATAGATTCCCATGCGGGGGAGGCGGAGTCTGTACAAATGTGTTGACTCCAAGGTGACGTGGTAGGAAATAAGACTATCAGCTAGACTACTTTGCTGAATTTAGCTGTCGCTGAAATTTTGTATTGACTGAATGAGATATCATTTTCATGAGGGATTTTGCCTTTTGTTATTTATAAAGCAATCAAAAAAGATTGGTTCATAGAATATGAATTTTGTTTTTTTGGACTTAGTTGGAAATAAAGTATTGAAAAAATTACAAGGTAAAAAGATTATCTGCAATGGAGATAGATTTTGATGGATTGAATTTTTTTGTATGGATTGTTTGAATTACAAAATTAAACAGCAAGATAACCTTAATTTTACATTTATCACATGTATTAAAACCACTTGTAAATAACTGAAATCCTTCTGAGAACCATTAATTTCTCAGAGTTTGGTATAAAAATATTAAGAGAAATGCTGGTGTATACAGAGTTAACATCAAAGAGGATAACCACTCTATGTATTTCCTTTTATTGATCACTTCATTCTTTTAGGTAAGTCAGTAGCGTCACTACACTGGCTACAGCTTTAGCCTTCCCTTCCTTGGCTTGACATATTGCATTACTGTTTACATGGCCTCTTTGTGATGTGCGAAATAAAATTATTGGCAAGAAGCACCCAAAAAAGTGTCATTCATTTCATTTTGTGTTATTTTACCCATAGATGGGGTTGAAATGTATTCATGCCTTTCTCAATAGCATCAAGGTGATGAAATCAAATTGTCAGGAGCCAAGTTTGAACTTGACTCTTGAAGTTATTTTTGTACTGTTACCTACTCAGTCGACCTGCACTCTCTTATACTTTAACAGAATAATGATTTTGATATGGTTAGTTGGTTCAACTCTTGAATTTCATTTTTACCTACTCCTTGCAAGTTTTTAGTAATAATGTTTCTTTTGAGACAAAGAAGTTAAAATGAAAAATTAACTTGATGCTAAAATCTTCTGTAATATAAGCTGATTATTATCCAATTTTACATGGTATGTATAGAATAACTATTTGATATAAATAAAATTTGAAAATTCAATTTGCAATTTATTTAATAAAATGTACGCTTGAGTCTGAAATTTTGCAAAATCGTATCAAATTAATGAATTGTAAATTTTTCCATTCATAAGGTATCATTGACTGGTAACTATAAAGAAGTGAATGCGAAGGAATATCGGGCATCCCGGATATACTGGTTCAAATCGAACCTATTTGCTGATCTCGTAATTTAATGTCCGAAATTATCACGCTTGTTTTGAGGGCACTTGGTCAGGTGTGTTTGCTGAATGTGTTTTATGCCTGTATTTGCCAATGTTTGTATGTATGTATGTAGAATTTTTTTTTTTTTTTTTTTTCCTGCTGCCTGTAAGCTGTCAAAACAGTAAGAAATTACTATATACAAACATTGGCCAATACAAACATGAAAAGTAAACACACACCTGTTATGCATATCAAAAATGTATCCTGAAAGAAAAGGCCTTATCAAGGTATTAAGGCACCTTGATGAGGCAATTCCTTTCTGCTTTTGAAAGTTCCATCTTATTCAATTGGGTTGATTTTGCAAGTTATCCACTTTTTCAGATAATTGATTGCCTCAACCTCTCTTTGTATTTTACACCTCAGAATTTGTGAAATTTGGAGTCCTATCCAATCCAGTTATTGTTAGCTCACTTTACCCTCTTCATGCCTTCTTTCATATTTGTAGTACCCATATAAATTCACTTAGAAATTCCACTTGTTACATACCTGTGATTGGATCTACATCTATAATGCATCTCTGGCCGCACGTGGATATATACTACTGCCGCTGAACAAAGACATCTGAAATAACTCGGGTTCTTTAGCATTAACCTCCATTAGGGTTCCTACACTGCCCCTTTCTTAGAAGTTTTTTTACTAACCATTAGCAGTCTATCCTAGATCTTCAGATTGTGTGTCGGTCCTCTCTAACAAGTGTTTTTCTTTTAACAGGGTGTGATCACACTCCTCACCCCCTCCCCATTATTTGCTATTTTTGACTCATAGTTGTGGGGAAAGGGGCAAATTCCATGCCGATTTTGAATTTTGAGTTGTCTTTCCTCTAGACTGGTAACCAACCAAGGCTATAATAATGCCTGGTCTGCCATGTTATTTAACCCATAGCTGGGGAAGAAGACCTGAATTTATGCCTTCCCCAAGAGCATTAGAGCAAAGTGAACACAAACAGCCTTGGCTGGAATTTGAACTTGTCATTACAGATTCGATTTTTTTTTTTTTTTTTTTTTTTTGTGTTGGTTACAGTTGAGCCACTCCAATCTCATTTGCACATCTTTCAACTCTGCTGTAATTACTAGAAATTAAAAAAATGGCACGTTAAATGGTTCATTAATAAAAGGTTCCTACTAGCCCATCCTTCCAGGCATCTAGTCATTTGCAATTAAATGAATCCTAGGTTTTTATCCTCTCTTCCACATAGGAATGAGAAAGAAGAGTGATATTGTTAAATGCTGTACATACTTCCACAGGTCACACTGTCACTTGAGTATCCCTCCCTAACACCCTTAGCTATTTGTTCTGACAGACTGGTTTTTGTAACTGCTTGGGCTGCCATCCACATTATGACTAGCCCTTGTCTATTTATTTGTATAGAGTTTTTTTCTATTAGGAAGATAACTGTCCATTTTAAATTTTATTTTAAATACCTTGTTTGTCTACTTTCATCATTAAGAGAGAGTTGGATGAATCATGTGTAGACCACTAGAATAAATATTCTGAGTCTCATGAATTTTGAAAAAAAATCAGTCACTAAACTGATGAATAATATCTGTACTTTGCATAAATAAGTCACTATAGCCTGAGCATTTACCAGAACTAATTATCAAAAACATCATCTAAAATAGAATAGAAGTTTTATCTAAAATTATTAGCCTAAGATTTGGGCATTGTTGGTCCAAAATGTCTGTAGAGACCCTCCCCAAGTCCTTTCTTAGACTGTGCCTAGTGGTGTTCTCATACAAATTTTCAAGGTTATAGCTCCAAAAACGTAACCAGGGGTGCTCTGAGACACCCTCAAAAGCTTTTAAAAGAAAAAGATTTTTCTTTACTGCAGGGACTTACCTAATAATTTTTATCAAGAGAGGGAGCAGGCCTCTAATTTGCCGATTAAGTAGACATACAGTCTGAATAAGGGAGGAAATTTGGTAACAGGGCATTGGGGAGGTGTAGCACCCTAAAGTATTTTGGTTATTTCTCTTCAATGTTATTTAGATAGTTCATACCCAAACTTACAGAATTCTAATGAGTGGAAATCAAGGGAGATCATTTATAGAAATTATGAAGAAAGATCTATAATTGATTTTTTTATTTTAGATTTCTTGTGAACAGCTGATTGAATGTCAACTCTGTACAACGGCCAGTTGTTAAGTAATCATGATGCACGCATGCACACACCCACCTACAAATCTCTAATGATTCCTTCAGTTGTATTCACATATATCATGAATAGAAAACTTTTGTAAATGGTTATTTAAGACTCAAAAGATAAAATCTAGCTCTGCATTTGACACAAATCTGAAATTATATTTTCTCCAGAACAATGTTACAATTTCACTTTGAAGCGGGTCCAACCATTTAGCTTTGAATAATTCAATGTATGAAACATAAAGCAGTGAATATTTGTAATTACAATTTTAGAATTACAGTTGTCGGAAGACTTTACTTTTGCCATTGCTATTAGTGTTTATCTTTTGTTAACTATGCATAATAAATTATTTTTATTTCGAATTCTCATGTACATTTCACTCTTTCTCACTGCATACACAGCATTTCTAAAAATCTTAGATTTAAATTTCCTTTTTTACAATTTTGTTTTCAATGATATTTTGTCTTTTTTTTTTACTTTCAGATTCATTTCTTCATCTGATTCTTTATCTAACAAAGAATGAAAATCTTCTGTTTATTAACTGTATTTTTATTAGGAATCTATAAATCTGATATCTTTGCTATCGTATTCCCTTTTTACTTGGAATTTTTTTTTTTCGACAAAATGCAAATATTGATTGTATGTGCAGTATTCGCTTGTATCTGCAGGATATGGTCCAAGACCCCCAGCAGATGTTAAAACTTTGAATACCAAACCTTTATATATACTATGATTTTTTGTTTTTTTTTTATCTGAATATAACAAGTAAAATATTTTGAAGTGTATTCCACTCACTCCACTTTCATTGAGCTCTTTTCTGTAATGGGAAGAAAAACAAAATTTATCTCTTATACCTGATTTTCTAAAAGTGCTCTCAAGGTAATTTCTTGCTCTCAGGAGTAAGATGGTAAGCATTTAACCATCACCTCAGCTGTAATCTGTCAATAATGGATTATAAATACTTTAATGCTTAGATCCAGACCTGAAGTGAGTAACAGCCTTGATTGGAAATAAAGAATAAGATGTTTGTGAGACTTAGAGGGAAACCACATTTGCACTGAGCTGCTCTTACCAATAGAGCCTCAAAAGCCAAGTTAGCTAGCAGAAGTCCAAATCCTTTAAATTTATCCTCTATTCCTATGTCTTAGTCAGATTGACAGTCTGAGTAAAGCTGCCATAAAAAGCAACAGAAAAATTAAGATGGTAGAAAAATAATGATGATTTGTAATACTTCATCTAACAAGAATAAATAATGAAATAATTGCCTGTTCTAAAAACAATATCAGACAATGAGGATATGAAAGCAATTAATCCACTCTTATTGACAGTTCACTTTGTTGCTCAGTAAGCCATTTACAACAAATTTCTAATCACAACAATATGGTTACTGTTACAAATGAGTTAGTCATTGTAGCCATAATGTTCAAGTCTTGTCTGTAGTTTAAATAGTCACTCTTGGTCTTAAAACTAAATTATACACACGACTACATAGGGAAACAATATCTTTACTCACCGTGAGGAAAATATCTGATTCTTATAGATGTCTGGTTATAAATATTTGAAATTGGCTGGTATTCTTATGCTTTCCCTTGTCTGCAATCAATGAATCTAAAGGAATTATTTTGTCATTCTAGAGAGAAATCAAAACTAAACGCAAATGTTATTCACTTGTTAATAGAAAGTATCTTCAGGTATGTAAAATTCTTATTCATTTTTTTTTCTCACTTGACTTTTTGCATACCTGAAGATACTCTTTAAGAGGTCATGATTAGATCTTTTCTTGTCATAACAGCTTCAGGGATTAGTCACTTTTTTGTCGTATGGAAAAACACTGCATCATGTTGTTGTTGATTTTACTTACTAAACAAAATATGATTAACTAATAAACATTTGCACCAGAAATCCCTAAGCACTATAACTTAGTTATGATTGTTTAACCAAACAATCTGTTTTCAGTGAACTCTTTCTGTATGGAATGAATGCAAAATGAAAGGCATTTTGTGTATGTGTGTGTATATATATATATATATATATATATATATATATATATATTAGTTGTAGTAGTACATATAGTACAAATCAGGTTTGTAATATAACAATATAATACGAAGCAATGTCTGATATGTGGTGGATTTATTTCATAGAGTGCTCGATACATTCAACTTTAAATTATAGGTGTTGAGTTGGTTTGGAGTAGAGCTAGAAATATAGTAGAAAGTAGATTCGCTACACAAACAGGTTTATGTTTAAGAGGCCCTAATAAGGCAGAAACATAAATGTGTTTGTGTAGCGAATCTACTGACTACGATATTTATTCATTTTACACACACACATACATACATATATATATATATATATACTTATATATATATATACACTCTCTTGCTTCATTTAATATTTGTTGTGCAAAGTACACTAAGAACTTTATCTGATTTGTTTAGCTCGGTCACACAGAAAAATGAGATCCTACCAATCCTTTTAGCCTAAGATATAAGTGCCAAGTTCCATTGTGACCAAGCAAGTTTTTTTAGTTATTGTGCTGACATCAGTATGACCAGTTAAAATGCCTGGCTTTCATTATGCTATGTTACTATAGAGAATAAGAGGTATTAGATCCTGGATTGGCTTGAATGATATTTTAAAGCTATCTTTTTCAACTAGAAGTAATCAAAAATTGTGATTTTGAAACTTTACATACGTTCATGTCACTCAAAGAGACTGATATGACTCAAGAAATATTTGATAACTAAATCACTAGCACTACTTACAACTTGTAATCGTTAACAATTATTAGATTTTAAGATCTAAAGATTGATATTTCAGTACTAGATTTGGATCTGATCAGACACTGTCTAATTTGAAATTTCTGGGGCAAAAAAATCAACATTTGTACATATTATGATTTACAGGCAATATTTACAGAAATTCTGTAGTTTTATCCAATTCTTAAATTCATATTAGAAATTCAAATGTTGATATCAAGTGGAATAACTATCGATCAAAGTTAACATCCTCTCCCAATCAACTTGAGGTGTATGTTAGAATATATTTTTCATTTTATCTGTCATAACTTTATCATGATTTATTTCTGGCTCAATTACATTGTCAATTAGGAGTGGTATCAAGTGGTTTATGACTCTAAAAGTCATTCAGATTACCAATGATATGACACACGCTTACCCAGATGGCTTTTATACTAAGTCACTCTCACACATGAGGGTTTGCAACTAACTGGCGGTCTGTTAGTCCCAAGAAGTTCAGGTAGATAAAGATTGAAGTTGCCTACGATTTGCCTGGAATTTCCTGACAGCAAAAGAAATTTAATACACAAAAGGAATGATATTAGTCCAACTGTACCTATCAGCATTATGAAATAAAAAAGATATCTGGAAAGCAACCATTTATTTAAAAATCCTATATTATAAAATTGTTTGAATGTAAACATCAATTAAAATAAGATATAAATTAGATTCTAGAATTTCATATTAAAAAAATTGCTACTTTTTTCAAAACCCTATTGTTGATAGAAGTTCTTGAATACATGAAAGCCTCACTATAACGAACCTCAATAAATTTCAAACAAAAGACAAACTCATGGATCTATTCAGACTGACTTTAGATTTACCAAAATGTGGTGAACACCTGGACCATAAGAAACTTTTTTCTAAAAAAAATTTTTCTCGTTTTAAGCCATTTTGGTAAAAAACAGATCTTAATAACCCTTTTTGTTTTATTTTCTTTTTTTATTAGAAAAAATAAGAATAAACAAACTAGCTATGAAAAGTTCTAGAAAATTCATGAAACACTAAATAACAAGCATGAACTAAACATTATAAGATGTTTTTATTTGATATTTCATAGAAATATATGTTGCTTATATTGAAGAGGTAAGGTTTGAAACAGAATAAAAGGTAACCAAACTGCCTTTGGATTTACTGAATGATGTTTATTGAATGCGGTGAACTACTGAAGTTACATCTTATTTACCATAGAAGAGCAAGCATCTGGCGTATCAAACTTAGTGCTTTAATGACCACCCTCTCCTACCAATTAGTTTGTTATAGCAAGGGTTTACTGTACTGATGTACACAATTGCTTCGAAGCAATACATTGAATGGTTGAATAACCACATACTATTAATCTGCTCACCACAGTGTACGAACGTTACACTCTGATTAAAAACTGACTCATGAGAGAGAATTTTTGAATGAAGAAATTTCTGTGGAGCAGACAATGTCAAGAATGTTTTGTGAAACAAATTTTTATGTTTGCCTCTTCATATTTGTTACACTATGGAATTACAAGTTCCTGAAGAATCTAGTTTAAGATATGGTTTTGCAAACTAGAGTAATTTTTCATGAAAATGTATAATTTTTAAATAAAAATATTATCTAATTTATCAAAAATATCATTTTATTACTATAAACTGAAGTTAGGTAATTCAATGAAAGTGTAGAAGAAAAGGAAGAAAAGTTGGAATAATTAAGTAAGGATGTAGGAAAAGAGGTGTAATATAATGTTACATTAACTTTGTAGATGATTGTTGCTGGTTGCTCACCAATCGGTTGTGCTAAAAGGAATTGTTGTCAGATCAACTGTCTCAATCAGAGATGAAGAGGAGAGATAGAGATTGAAATTCTAAAATCATTTTGTTCATTTCACTTTCCTCAGATCAGACACTTGGGAACCCAAGACTTGGAGAAAGCTAATGCAATCATTTTCCTAGCTGTAATTCTCAGCAATATTATTGTTGAATTTCAACTTGTCGAAGTAACTCATCAAAACTGGCAGAGTTACGATTGCTTCTGTGTTCCTCTTTTAAACTGTGTTGCATTAATCACCTTTATCAACCCAACCCCCACCCCCAAGTGGAGTCCAGGTAATCTTTTCAGCCCCCACTGGTAACTAGCATCAACACTATTTACCCATTTGGTCAATTTCTTCGTTATTGAATTTTCATGTCAATAAATCGGCCTTTAATAGTTAAATCATATCTTAGTATTTCGGTCTTGGAATTTCATCTTTGACACCTTACCAAATCATCCTGGCTCGTTGTTGTTTATCATTTTGATCCATCCTTTGGCAGTCTTGCCTTTGCCTTCTGTCAAAACACATGTAAATCCTGACTTTGATTATTCGAAATCGTTCATTTTGATGAGCTGATTTTTGGCCAAGTTTATGTACTTATCAAGGGAACAGCATTGTTCTAAAAAATTCCATACTTCACACATTGCCCAATATCTAACAGAGGGGGAAAGACAGATTGTTTACTGAGGGACAGGTAAAGATAGGGGAGCAAAAGAAAGGTTGTTACTGACAGGAAAGGAAACAAAGTTAGGTAATCTTATAAGAGGGTGGGAAAGTAGAATGCAGAAAAGTTAGATAGTTTACTGATTAGCATATGTAACTAATCCATATTTGTATGAAATAAGAGATAAAATCATGGACAGGCAACTAAAACTTGGAGGGATAAGGGAGAGGAAGAGAAAATACAGTCATAGGATGAAAAAAAAGCAGAGGTAGGAGATAATGGATAATCTTAGTTATGAATACCCATGGAATTTCTACAGGTCCAGCTAGTGCTTAGTTGAAAGAGAGGTGAATATGGGCTGCTCTTTACATAATCCCTTCTTTTTTTATCACCCATAAGGGTGCTAAAAATTATTTGGAAGGGAGTTGTATTATATCTCTCTTTTCTTCTCATTTAGAATTTAGTGGCTTTCTTGCATAAGTAGATTAGAATAAATACACTTTATCGGAACACTTTTCTTCTGGGTCACTGTTAAGTAGATGACACACCCTTGACTGCTTCTTGTAGTAACTTTGAATTGCTCTCAGTATAATCTACACAGGACATACGAGGCAACAAATTTAGAGTGTGTGCTAAATCTATAAAATAAGTCAATGTCTACCATTGTTTCCAATGCCCTGGAAGGTAAAAACTTTGCTTGAAGTAGTATTTTCATAAATAAAAAGCCATGTCTGTTAGATTGTCTAAAACAAAGGATATGCAGAAATACCTTGAATAGTGTATTTTGATATAGTATATTTAAGGTATTGTTGTAACTTGGTATAAAACAATAAATTATTGTATGACTTTGAACAATATGGTGAATTTTGGAACAAATTAACTGTACTAATCAAGGTATACCTGTATTTGGAATATGTCTTAGTGGCAACCCTGTTACATGGTGGGCATCCCACTTGTTGAGAAGGTGCTGTGCTTGCCGCCATTTGTAGTGTAAGCAAGTACAATCCACTGGTACCAGATGGTGCACTTGACTGATGACGGAGACGCATGACCTGAACCTGGAACAAGCACCAGTGAATTATAATAGTCTTTTAATATGGGAACATTGTTGGGGTTACATAAAACAATTGTACTGCACAATTATCCTTTATTGACTAAGTTTTAACTTTTAAAATCTCTCACAGTTGGTGAAAAGGCCTGATTGAGGGAGGTGGGGTTTTTACACAATCCAAATATTGTGGAGGAAAAAAACGGATAAGGATATTAGTTAGAATTAACCACATACAATGATTAAAACAACTCGTCTATCAAAAATTATATAGGAACTGGGTTAATGTAAGTTAAATATTAGACTTATGTGAATCATAATAAGTGGTTTGATTACAATTGTTTTTGTACTCATAACTGGCCCCCCCCCCCCAAGTATTTTTCATAAAGCTTTTATATCTGCATATATGCATACATTTTATGACCAAAAAACATTACTTTATGTTGAGATGACCAAGAAGACTTTATTCAGGATAGGATTTTGTGAGAAATCCAAAGTTCATTCCTGCTCTTACATAGTAACATTATCTTTATGAAGATTTTTTTTCTCTATGATCTTATTGGAATTGTTTGTCTGGTCCCTTATTTAGAATATATACTTACGTTTTCAATGATATTGTGTTTTAGAGCTTGTAGAAAATATAAACATGACAAAATTTCTTGAACCATATAATTTTATGTAATGATGATATATTCATCTCATCTGCTAATCTCTTTATAGGTGAGTTTCCTTTTTTATTTTCCTGCTGACTACATATATCTGTTTGTTACTAATTTTTAATGTAATTTATTAAAGGAAATTAACCTGGTCTTGAGAAGGATAATTCAAACTTATGGTCCGTGTAACTCTAGTAAAATTGCAATACCCAGGTATGCAGCAATGACTGAGGAGATTATGACCAAGAAGATTTAAATAGGTACTTATATCTACCAATTAGACCTTCTTGACAACTTGTAAAAACATTCAAAGCTAAAAAAAATCAATTTTCGTCAGTCTTATCAACTCTGTCATTGAGTCACTAAGTGGTCTTGTCTTTACTTGGCTACTGAAGTTTTTTTTACAAGAAGATTTCTGTTTGAGACTCTTCTTTCTCTGCACTTCAGTTGTACATCCACCTCATTGTAACGACTAGGCTTTAAATATAAGAAATAGCATTCATTAAAAAAAGTATGACAATGGCCTTTTGTAAAATAATGTTATATACATCCATTATTTTATGTATCATGGAATTAATAAAAGAAAACAATGCATGTTTGATATCAGGAATGTAATTGATCCTAATTATATTATTATTTTGAAGGTTTGGCAAAAAGCCAAATAAAAAACACTGTAAACATACATTTGTTTATTCATGACACAAATGTGCCACGAATAAACAAATGTATGTTTACATTGTCTTATGGATTTTTGCCCAATTTCTTTTAGCTATTAATCATTTGTGATATATTCAAATTTTGCTTTTAGATTTAACTGCTTTCTTGAAAATGTTCATTTTTTTTTTTTTTTTTTTCCTTGATCTTCATTTAATAAATTTTATGAAAAATTGTAAATAGTTTACAACAGTTGGGGCATTGTATCAGACATTCATCTGCTTTTATTATGGAAAGTAGCTTTCATTTGAAGTAGTTGCTCTCTAAACCTGTTTTCCTACCTATGATTTTCTATGCACTGCATTGTTGCTGAGCTAGATCATCATAAAATGTTTTATTAGACACTGTGGTTGTTCATAGGTTTGAAAAAATGTTAATGACTGTTCTAAGGAGTTCTTTATTCTGGAATATAAAAGCTGAAACAATATTTCAGGATGTAGCTCAGAGATAAGGCATAGAACTCCATGTCATAAAAACTTCAGCCCTAATTCTAGCACTATATTTGTGACTCGCATTACCACCAAGTTTGCCTGAGAGGAAAAAAGCCCTGATATCAAATATTTATCCAATAATAAATATTTATAGATTGTATTTGTAATTAAACATTTATTTTCAGTTGCTGTTGTCATTTTATGTGACTTAGATAATTCAAAGAGAGTAATTGAAATTTAAGATGTTTACTACATCAATAAACTCTACTGTAGTAGTAGAAGATGAATGAATAGCATATTGTCACTTCTCTAGTAGTAGCTTTTTTTCAGTGTCTGTTAAGCAAGCTAGGATTGACTTGGTTCAGGATTTGATATATTTTTCTAATACTTAATGAAAAGGGTGTCACCAGAGGGAATGAGTAAAGTTGAAAAGAGCCTGATGATATTATTTGTTTTGTTGGATAAAAGCTGCTTCATTAATTTTCTGAAAGGCATAACTGAATTCCTTATTTGACTAAGTTAAAAAAAATGGACTGATAACCTACTCTTTTTTTCTTTTTCTCTTTGTATGAATGTTTTGTTTTTTTTTCATTAGAGTTAGATTTTTCAAGGTCTTCACATTTTTGTTTAAATAATTTTGTCACATTTTAAAATCTTTTGAATAAACTATAATTTCAGTCAATATCTGATGTATCATCAACTTGCCAGCATAAGTGTTTTTAGTCCCTGTTGTGAGTTCTGATTGTGTAAATTTTAGAAATCATGAAAATAAAATTGATGTCCTGCTTTTTGTGAATCGTTTGGATTGTTAAGTTTGAATCTATAAGATAAAAAACTCTTTTGAGGTAGAATAGGCTAATATGACTGATGTATTGAATAATGCAATAAATGAGGTGGATGTTTGTAAAAATAAAACCTTTATGAATCAGGTGGGTTATTTGAAAAAAAAAAAAAATGATTGACACTAAGAAAATAGATAGGATCAAGGAAATATGTAGCTCAGTCGAAGTTGGATATTTTACCAACCTAGGGAATTAGAGATACTTTTATTTACATTTTTTTTCTTCAAGTAAAACGAGTTGTATGAATTGAATGCACAATTCCTTTGTGCAAATACACATTGTTATTTTAAAGTTAACTATAAAGTATCTACCAAGAATTATTGCTCATGCACACACTCTTGTGTGTATATGCAAACATATTGAAAGTGGTATGCATATTTTGTTTAGTAGGCTTGTGTAACATAAATATATCAACAGCTGACTATGTTGTTTCTTAAGAGAGTCAGGTTTTAGAGACAAATGTTCTTATCAGCAACTATTGATTTTCAATTTTGGGCTTTTTTCAAAGAAAATCATTGTTCGTCATCACTTGATAAAGTTTTGTCAGAAGTCTATGCAACAAGTTGATTTACTGTACTATTCACATCTGTGCATAAGCAAACATAACAAAATAGTCACAACTGGTTCAGCTTGTTATCTACACAGACTGGCTACTGATCATTCAAGGTCACTTGCATCTTACTATTTATAGAGTATATTTCTTTATATTTTATCAATACATTGTTAAAACCAAGTATAATTCAAATTTGAGTACTTCATGACATTGTCTGATCTAAAATGTACCATACTAGCTAAAGTACCCATCTAAGCCAGGTTAAATATTCAAGTGAAAAAAAAAAAAAAGGACTATAGCTTTTAGATTTTTGAAAGAATGAAGCTTCCCTTTATTTTTGATCCTTGAAAGGAGGCCAAAAGTCTCCCTTCACTTTTGAACCCACAAAGTATTATATATAAACCTATAGAATAAAGCAATATTTATATTGGATGGAGAGTAAGGCTCAAGTTTAGAATTATAGTTACACAGTGAATAGATCCTTGCCGCTAAAACCTTTAGGAAAAAAAAAAAATTTTTCTCAGAACTTTTTACTTTAAAATCTTTGCCTCAGTGTTTGCCTGAAGTGTTTTCTTTTTGTGCAATAGATGGATGAATAACACCACATACACACACACATACATATATATATATATATATATATATATATATATATATAATGTCATAAATTTGAATGTATTGACTTTTTTTCCCCTAAATAGGTTAAAGAACAGAAATACAATCTATAAATCTTGCAGAAATTTCTTTTTTTTTTTTTTTTTTTTTTTTTTTTTTTGGAGGCGGGGGGATAGGGCAAGAAAAGTGGGTATTTTAACTTTTAGATTTTTAAAACGAGTCTCATAAAATAATTAAACAAAAATGAATTCCATTTCATTCACTTGCTCCCACATTTTAATAAAAAATGTCTCTTTGCTTTTGGCATTTTATTTGTTACTTTATTTGGTTCTTAAGGTATCTTGATAAGACGTTTCTGGTAGTTACATTTGTAGCCCCCCACCCAACCCATCATAAATGTTACTGTAGTGTACATATCTTCAAATGTATTTCTCCTAAATTCAAATAAAATTCATGTTTAGTTCACATGAATAAACTGGAATGAATATAACTAAGTTTTAAAAATATCTACTTGTATGTGTGTGCCCATGAGCTTAATATCTTGAAAAATAGATAACCATGACAAGTATGATATATTTCTCAGCTATAAAGTTGTTTTTTTTTGTTTTTCTGTTTTTTTTGTTTTTTTTTCCAGTTTAATATGTTGATCAATGACATGACATGCATAGACAGGCAAGAAATTGGGTTTTATGTTAAGCAATAATTTCCCATAAGAAAAAGAAATTTAATTTTAATCAAGAGCAAAGGGATAATCTCCCTGATATTCAGCGTGATATTTTAGAATTTTCACCACCAGTATTTCATAAAGGGGTATCAGACATGTTTACTTTGATGGGACAAATATAGTGTGAGCACAGTATTTGGGAAAGATAACATAACTAAAAGCAATTTGTGATTGCATTGATGAGTAATATATAGAGAAAAAAAATTACTATACTCTCCTGCCTGTTTGAAGCTTTTAGAAACAAACAAATGTGTTGTCTGCTAGCTTCATGTTTGACACCCCTGCTCCAAAGATTTCTTTGCTTGAAAACAAGCATAGGGAGATCCCTAAGTTATTACTTGAGTTATTAAGAAAGAATGCAATATCATTTGCTGTTTTTCTTCTAGGATCAGACACATTAAAACTGAATTTTTTTTTTCCTTTACTAACATCACCTGGGATTCATGAATGATTACGCATGAAAGTAATGAGTAACTTATTGCTTCATGAATATTAAAGTCAGATATTCATAAACATGAAATTTATTTTCCCCTTTTTTTATATTTACTTCAAAGCTAATCCTAAGGGCACTTGGTATTAAAAAATCTAATGTCCTAAGAAAGCTGTTACTTTTATCATGTGCCATCTGGCTTTAAATTTCTAGTCTGACTTGTCATTTAATTAAACAAATAAGAACGGCAAATATACATTTTTTTACCTCTATCAACCAAGTTGGAAAGGTATACATATTGACCCGTATCAGTTTTTATCCACTCCATATCTCCAAAAGTTCTCTATGGATTTCAATCAAATTTTGTTGAAAGGTTGGCAAAGGGCTTTGGAAGAAGTGATTAAATTTTGGAGTGGATCCAGGAACTTGTTCTTGATTGAGAGATATTTTTTTTATTATTCTGTATGAGAATAGTTTAAGAACAAACAATTAACTATGTTTATATTTCAAAGAACTAACTCAATTTTTTTTTACCTATTGCAAGTATTGTGTTCTCTCCTGTTTTTGAATATTTTATTTTTTGTGGAGGTTTTAGTTAGTGTATGGCGTTCACAGAGGTATGCATTCTCTGACCACTTTTGAGTCTTACTGTAGAGATATGACTGGATCGATACAGGTGCTGCGATAGATGTTTGTTTTGGTTGCTTTTCTTGTTTTATTTACATTGGTTGTTTTATTTACATTGGTTATTTTACTTACTTTGCTCATTTTATTTACTTTGATTAGATTTCCACCAAGAGCAAACTTTAATTTTCTAAGTCCTTGGAGCTAAACAATATTTTAGAGCTCTTTTTGTATTTGAGTGTGTGCAAATATATTTTGAGCAAATTTTACCTGAAATGTATCTTATTCGTTCTATTTCCTGAATGATCTCTACAAGATTTTTCATAAATTCTCCTAACAATATTTCAAAAGATTTTCCTGTTTATAAGTATATATAATGTTATAATGTTATTTTTTTCCTTGCTTCAGATAGAGAAACATGGGTAAAGGAGGACAGAATTCTACTTCTACACAAAATGAAAAGGCCAGTCCATCTCACAAATTCTACTCCTGGGAAGAAATCCAGAAGCACAATCATCGAGATGATCGCTGGCTTGTCATCAACAGACAAGTTTACAATATTACAAACTGGGTTCGACGCCATCCAGGAGGAAGTAAAGTCATTAGTCATTATGCTGGACAAGATGCTACGGTAAGCAATTCATTTTGTTAATTAGCTAATCCAACTTGCTTGACAGGTCATCCTTAAGCACTATTCATGCTACCATGTTACAAGTATTGAAAGCAAATCATTCAGAATAAAGTAAGCAACAGATTTATCAAGGCAAAGAATTTCTGATAACACATGTTAATATGATTAACTTTGAAGAGGTTTCAACTTTTTTATGCAAAAGTGCACACACTGACTTAGAGCTAGCTGTCACCAGTGTCCCTCAGGGTATCAACTTCTACCAGCTTAAACTCTCTAATTGGTCTTTACTCTTTCTCCCTCTTCCAGTCACTGTAGCAAGGGATTTTCTGTTCATTTCCTTAATGTTACAATTTGTCGGCCTTGGTTGATGAAAATCAGCGCAAAATATATGACAGGTATTTTTCTAAAGTGGCGACCATACCAAGTTGATTTTTTCCATTTTACGTCTGAGCCAGATTCAAATGTAGTCCCTGCATCGCTTCGGAAACTGGTCAAAAAATGTCTGAGTACGAAACTATATCAAAATTTGATTGTCTAAAGATATACCTATACCCCTCTGATATGGGTGACTACAAACTTTGATCCAATCGCAAATTGCACAGCAACAAAGTATCCGATTACTTCAAGGACTTAAGCCTATCTGGCCGGCAGATCAACATTGAGGACACTCACCCAGGTAACAGTCACACTATTCTATGCCAATTTAAGGACGTATGTTACTTCTGGGTATCATTGTGTTTATTATTTTGGACCAATTGCCTTATTTTTGCTGATTTATCATGATATTTCGGCCATATACCCTCTGGCCCTCCCCAAGTATCTGTTGTGTTCTAGAATGTCAATTCATGTTCTGGGGGGTTATGTACTTCTCCTGCCATCTGATGCATGGTATTATCTTGTGACCTATGCACTGAACTCCTGATCTTCCAATAAAACTATTGAATTTTTTCAACTCGGATACATACCAACAAGAGATAACTAGCACAAGGGAACCCTGCCACCCCTCCCCCGTCGCAACGTAATATTAGATTATTGCAAGAACCTTCCGCATACCTGAGTGGCAGATCAAAATTTAGGACACTCACCCAGGTAACAGTATCACTCATGAGTGGCTGCTACCACTTTCCCAGTGAGAGGCAAAACAATATATTTGACTATAATGTCCCAACTTTCACAACCCCTTGCCTCAGATGGGAAGGTCTGATCCAGGGAGGGGGTATGTCCCATTTGCCCCCTCCCTCCCCCCAGCGGATACCCATGGTCACATTATTCTTTGCCCATTTATAGAGTTATGTCATTTCAGCAAGTGCAAGAATTCAAACTCCTTTAAAAAAGAATCTAGGTAGAGGGTCTATCTTTCACAAATCAATTTCAGTTTTGCCAGTTTTCATATAATAAAACATTGCATTGAGTTTTTGGTGCTATACATTCTTACTGTTTGATCTGTCTTTTTCTTCTGTAAATTGTGAATAGATTGAACTAAAAGAGATAACAGTAATAAAGGAAGTGTTGGAATCATTTTTGCTTCAACTTATTTGAATATCACAATGCATAAGATAAGATAGTAAGTAAAATCTTTTGCACGTATTAGTTTGAGAGATTTGTTGTTTTTTTCAAAAGTATTTTGTTGCCTTTTTTGTAGGTTTTGTGATAGACGTATTCATTCAAAGCTGTTCACTGTTTTAGCTTCTATTATTCCTGGGTCTTGATCCATTAATTTGCATCAGTTGATGACTTGGAGAAAAATCCCCTACTTGAATTTTTTCTGCAATCTCATATATATATATATAATTTAGAAAAAATTTTTTTTTTTTTTATTCATCATGAAGAATTTTTTTGGTTGGGATATTGTCGTTGTCTTTCATTATTTTAAATGTTTGTATCACATCTCCTTATCTTCCTCTCTTGTATTGTTAGTTTTAATTTTTCAAGGCTTTTTAGTTCTAGAAGAAGTTTTGTTGCTCTTCTCTGAATGTTTTCCAATTCTTTTTATATCATTTTGCCATGAGAAGACCCTGGTTGCACTACATATTCTACTTGGGTTCTTATGTATGTTGTGTATAGTATTTTAAATGTTTCTATATCAAGGAAATCAAATCAGTCTCTTATCATTCCAGTCATTTTTTTTTTTTCTGCTTTTTTAAATAATTTTTGATGAATGGTTATGGATTTGGAGTTTTAATGTTATAATTATGTCACAGTCTTTTTCTTGCTCTGTAGTTTCTAGGTTTTTTTATCATTCATGTAGTAGATTTTCTTTTTTTTTCCTATATGCATTACATTACATTTGTCTCTATTGAAGTGTAGTTGCCATGTTTCAGACCAATCTTCTAATTCTTTTGTCTTTTATCTAATCTGGTTGCATTATATTGGTCTTTTATTGTTAAAAATCTGATCTGTAAATGTGCTACATTTGGATTGCAGTGCTTTTGGTAAATTGTTAATTTATAATATAAAGTGTATTGGGCCTATGCATATAGGCCCAATAAGAAACAAAGCATTACTAAATGTATTTTATGGCAACTAAGAACTTTTGACATATTTTGAAGATGCTCTCCCGGCCAATCAAATTCCAGTACAGTGCTTATTTCAGAGGAGATATCTAACTTAAAACATATGACAGGAAAAGAAACCAAGACAGAAATAATGAATCTGCGGCTGGAGTTCATGGGACAGAAAAAAATAATTGCTTTCAAAATCCAAACTGATATTAGTAATGAACATTTTTGAGATGTTATTATTTTCCACCTTTGAGTGTGTCAAAATAGTGACTCACTAGTCACTCGCTATGGGCCAGGCTTCAGAGACTATAATATATACTCTGTAGACCCATTATAATGTTGAAGTCAGGTTTCATAATTTTCTATGTTTTGAGTGCGTCTGCATTGAAACAAATTTTGATAAACCTTGATCTAAGTTTCCGTCTTCGCTGCATGAAGAATGCTGGGCGTTATTTCTAGACGACTAGTGAAAATAGGTGTAAAGTTATATAAAATAATCTACTGTAGTATCATTTACTGAAAATAAGTAATGTATACTGTTGGAGCCAGGGGGTGAATGGGTGGGTCCAGATGCCCTCCCTCCCCCAATTTTCAAGACTAACCCACGTAATTTGTGCAGAAATGAAGAGAAAATGAGAGGGGTGAGGGTCGGGTATGGTGAGGCTAGTCTAGTAGGAAGACAGAAATAAATAAAAAAATTTTTTTAAAAATTGTGACACTTCACCAGAAGGGTACATTTTGACAAAACTTAGATATGAATAGAGTGTTGATAAAGACAGAGAGAGAGGAAATCATTGCAAAAAGAGATAAAGGAATTAATATAGCAAAAAGAGAGAGGAAAAGAACTTTGCAAAAAAAAAAAAACAATCATACGTAACAATAATCAAAATGATCCCACCAATTTATCAGTTGGAAGCTATTGGCTTTATTACTAGAATTATTTAAGAAATATTATTATTTATTTACATTACTAAGAATACATTTCTCTCCCTCCTATTGCTTCATTTTTTACTCTTATGCACTAAGGGTTGTGAGGTCATTGTTGTTACATGAAAAAATAAAGTCAACTCTTGAGTGGGAGTTTGACTATACTTCAGTAATTTTTTTCATGACAGATGAAATAGAAAAGTGGCGATGAGTTTCATTTATTAACTCCTGAAATGTTTTGGCCTAATCCATTTCCTTTTTACAGTAGGTCTAACCTGATTCAGTGTTTGGCGTGTTTTTGACTATTTTTAGTACCTATTTGGTGGTTTTTGGTCATTTAAAAAAAAAATTAGCATATTTTGAAGACAAACTAGTGCAAAAAACATTTTTGAGTTGGCAACACTGACCTGATTGGCCATTCTAGTTTCTATACTATTTTGCTACTGAAGCCCAAATTTAACACTGATGGGCCCTATGCATAAGAATTCCTAGGGTTCTTTCTATTTTTGTACTTTGGTATTATTTTGAGAGCCAAATCAAGCATTTTTCCAACTGCATTATAAGCCATTTTGTGTTATATCGAGTTGCGTTATAATGGGTCTACTGTGTATGTATCCCCTTGTCTAATTTATTCAATTTTTTTTCCTTTTTAGATAAGGCATTATGATCATTGTATCGATTGGGGGGGGGGCTAATTTTGTTGTATTTGCTGTTTTATTATGACTTTTTGGTTGTGTAGCCTCTGGCCTTCCTCAGACGTCATTGTGTTCTAGGAAGTTAAATCTTGCTCTGAGGGTGGCATGCACCTCTCCTCTCATACGTCATAACTGGTACATGGAATATCTTCTCAAGACCTATGCACTGAACCCATGACCCTCCAATGAAACTGGAACTTTGTCTACCCAGATACATACCTACAAGAGATGACTAGTATTAGAATCTTGACAAAAAAATATAAAAAAAGCATCTGCTCTGTGAACATAATACCAGCATGAAGACTATTTAGAAAATAATACAAAATTGATCACATTCATCAGAGGCATAAAAATTCACAGGAATAAAACCTGACCAAGAACTTCTCCCTCCCCCTTGGATCAGACTTTCTTACCCAGGGTGAAGGGCTTTGAAAGCTGGAATATTATAGTCAATGAAGGATAATGGTACTGTACAATTGTTGTGTGTAATCCCAACTTAATGTACCCTTATAAGATGTTATTATTATTTGCTGGTAACAGAGTTGTCATTAAAATATATTCAGAATATATATACACACACACACACACATATATATCCACCCCCTGGATACATACCATTTTCCCCCCCTGCCATTGAAAAAGTGTCTGCACATACCCATGATCAGAGGCCACTGTTTTAAATCAAAAGCTGTCTGATTTTTGAGATCTCTTGGTCAGTTCAACAGTTGCTGTCTGTTGTCCCTGCTTTTTGTTTTGTCATTTGAGCCCTTTCCACACCAGCAGAGAAATGATGCAGCACTGCTGGCCTTATGTCGATTAGGCCTACTTGGAGGTGCTTGTGTTATGATATCTGTATAAGTAAATGGTTTTACCATCTTTGTATTTTGGTGGTTCAGACGATGGTTGAATGATATAAATAGGTGACAATGGCTGAGGTTAACTGCAATAAGTATTCCACTGGCTGAAAACCAGATGTTGACTCTAGGTATACTTTTAAGATGCTGTGGAGGTCTGAGAATTTCACACTTGACAAATCACTGACACGCATTGAGGTTGGATTCTCATTATTGCTTGTTATTGAACCTGCGTAGGAGTCGAGCACTGGGGTGGACTTCCCTAAACTCTACCTAGCTCCTTTCCAAGCCAGGGTTGAGCACCGTCATAGACCCAGAGACATGAAACGGTTCTTGGGTAGCTGTCTCCAGACCTTGGCTAAGATTTCTATTATTTCAAACATCAGGTAAGGGTTCGATATGATAAGAAAAGATTGAAACCTGAAAATTTTGGCAGAAGATGGATAAATGAAGAAAACTTGATGTGTATGAAAATGGCCAGAATTGATTAGCTTTTCTGGTAGGTATTTGTCAGGAGGTCAAATTCTCTCCAGAACACTCCCCTAGTTAAGGTAGTCAACATATCTTAGCTAGGTGAATGAATGAAGCATCTTTTTTTTTTTTTTTTTTTTTCTCCTTCTCTCTCAGGTCCAAGCTCCCTAAACCTCTTTTATTTTTTGGTTCTCATTTTCTTGAAAAAATCACTTCAATTTCATCCCAACCTTATCGCTACTTTATTTCCTTCAATCATACTTCGTAAATTTGTCATGTTTTGCTGGTAAAGGGTTTTTTTTTTTTTGTTTTTTTTTGGACCACCTGAAAAAAGTGGCTGTTCTACCCTTATAATGGGAAGGATGGAACTTAAATAACCTACTCATTGTTTGGTTTTCAAGATTTAGAATGTTTTTCCCCTTCCCTGTCATTTCTATCAGTAAATATTGTGTACAATTATACATATGACATGGGTTGCTGTGTAGGTTCTCAATAGTAAATGTGATATTGTGGTGAATAGAAAGTAAAGATGTGGGAGGATGAGTTCTATTAGTAAGAGGAAAAATACAATGTGATTGTGTTGCAAATAGAACTAGTCTGGAGTTGGATAGTTAGCAGGAGACCATCATCACTTGCAACTCCTTGTGCTATATCCGTGTGTTGTGGATAAATAAAACCTTCTCCTGGTTAGGACTACTGAGAAAAACAACATACAGACTGTACATCTGGGGAAATCTGCGGAATAGATGAGCTGAAATGTAATAACAAAAGCAACAGAATGCATTAGTTTTAAAATATGATAGCGTTTATATAAATGTGACAGGAGGGGATGATGAAAAATGAAAACAAGGAACCAATGGAATTTGTGAAGGATAGTACGAACAGGCTGGACTATGTTTTGGATTTGAAGGGATGGAAGAAAGAAAGGAAGAAGAGAGAGAGAGAGCTAGATAGAGAGGGACTTTCACAGTAACTCCTCTGGGTGGGTTAGTATTAGTAATTTGGGGAAGTTAGTCCACCCTGAGAAATAAGTCAAAAGAGGAGGGAGAACTTCATTTTAGTATTTTTTTGGCAATAGGTAGTTTGGCTTCAACCTTGGAGAAGGCTAGAACTGTCGACTAAGCCCCATCATTGCTTAAGAATGTGTTGATGGAGGAATAGTGCGAAAAAAGCCCTTTCTGAAAATACTTATAAAGATGCAACTATTTGTACAGCTGTTCTGGACATCTCAATTTATCTCTCTCTCAAAGTATATTGTCACCTCTATAATAATAAAAATTACACAAACTTTGAAAACAACTTAGTCTGTCCTTTGTTACCCAAATATTCTGTGTATCTCATCTGTTACCCATGTGCTCTCACCAGGGCGTTATGCAACATTAGTTTAATCGTCCAAATAACTTTTTCAATGACGCCTCTCAAAATGATAGAAAGTGTCTGTCAGTTCTAAATGTACTGAAATCTAATTTTGTGTCACGATTCATATGATTAATATAGTCTCCTATCTATAATACCGATACATTTGATGCAGTGTAATACCTAAATACTCTTTCTAAGTGTGTGTTATAGGTAAGGAAATATGGTATATCATTACGTAACACTTTTTGAACAACCATAAATAATTGTTTCAAATACCTGCACTTTTCTATTATGTTTTCATAATAAAGTAAGCCACATCAATCTAAAAAAGTATTTTGTAAATTTTATGTACATTTTTCTTGACAAGATTTATCTACAGCTACATAAGGATTGGATGAGATTCTTCAAACTGTTGAAAGAAAACCTGTTGAAACTTGCATGAC
This sequence comes from Thysanoteuthis rhombus, assembly GCA_963457665.1. Lineage (NCBI taxonomy): Eukaryota > Metazoa > Mollusca > Cephalopoda > Oegopsida > Thysanoteuthidae > Thysanoteuthis > Thysanoteuthis major. Next base: position 35,410,519 of record OY735206.1, read on the forward strand.
TGGCAGAAAGTGAAGTAGATGACGGCAGCTATCAATTATTGGCATATAAATCTACTTAACCAAAGTAGGTTGTGGCTAAAGAAATGATGGATATATTGTATCTGACTGATACATGCAGGCCTACTGGCAAAACTTTTTGGTCGCTAACAAAAATGTAGATGAGAGCTAGTTGTTCTGTAGCTTGGTCTTTTAATTACGACGGTATGTGTGTGTAACATATATATATATATATGTGTGTGTGCGTGCTTGTTATATGTATGTGTGTACGTATATGTGTGTATGCGTGCTTGTTATGTATATATGTGTGTGTACGTGCTTATATATATATATGTGTGTGTGTGTATTTGTGTTTGTTATATATATATAATCAACACTACTGGGGTGCCATGTAAATAATATATATATATATATATATATATATATATATATATATATAAGTTTTTTGGGTAACCTACGTAAGTAAGTAAGTCCTGTTTCAAAAAATTAAATGTGTAGTATAAAACAATATCCATATACAATATATCGATGATACCCTGTATAAAATAACAGACTACCTATATGACATAAGCTACATGTTAAAATCATAGCTGAAAGCGGGGTGGAGTTTGATCAACACTGCTGGGGTGCCATGTTTATATACCTTTTTTTTTTTTCTTTTTTCTTTCCAAATCCCCCAAATAGTTAATGGTATAGAACTTATACCAACAAGAGAAAATTTACACATAGTACCATAACAACAAAGTATATGTAAAACAGAAAGAAAACACTGAAGAAAATTACATTAATTTCCCTATCAGATATTGGGAAATAAATGATTGAATATATATGAATATATGATGAGCCAAAACATTATGATCATCTGCATGATGAAGTATTGGTCCTCTATGTGCTTGTGAATCTGTTCTTACTCAATCAGGCATGGACTCTAAAGATATTAACAGTATTCTTCTGAGATCTGGTGTTAGGATGTGTGCAACAGGTTCTTTAACTGCTGTAAATTACATGGTGTAGCTTCTACAGAGCAAATTTGTAGGTCCAACACATCCCATAATTGCTCAGTAGGATTAAGATCTGAAGAATTCGGTTGCCAGGCTAGTTAAGTCATGTTCCAGAAACCATTCCCCTAAAATGGTGAGGTAGGGGATATTGTTCTTCTGAAAGATGCCACTGCCATCACAGAAGATTGTTGCTATGTTGGGGTACCTGATCTTCCCCGATGTCAAGGTAGACAGTATACAACGAAGTACCTTCCATATGACTTATCCAACCCAGATTTTCTCAGCAGAATGTTGCTCAAGCCATTACTCTACCTCTACCAGCTTGTTGTTTTCCAACAGGGCATTCTGGCATTTCTGTTTCCCCAGGATATTGATGCATATATACCCTGCTATTCGCCTTGTTCAGGAGAAAACAAGACTTGTCCATCCAGATGATCTTCTTTCATTGTTACATGGTCCAGTTCTGATACTTGCATGCCCGTCGTAGATGCTTCTGGCAATAGACATTGGTTAGCATGATTGGCATTGTTTCACAGCTCCATATACTACAATGATTGATGTGTTGTGATACATTCTTTCCTTCATCTTGATTAAAGTTATTGGCAATTCGTGTCATTGTAGCCATTCTGGTGGCTCATCCTTGGGGAGAGCTTCTATCCATTTCTTGCATTGATAAGTCTTGGCAACCCAATGCATTAGTGGGGGGGTTACTGATTTTTCCGTCCTCGGACCAGTGCTGATAGGTATTGAGCTTGAGAATCCTACAAGCTGTATTATTTCAGAAATGCCCTGACTTGGTTTTTTGGCCATAATAAGGCCTTTATCAGGGTCATTTGAATCTTTTTTTCTTGCCCATAACTGCAGCATTCAACACATCAAAATGAGGTACAAAAAAACCCTTGGTTTAACAGGTTGTCCGTTAATTGCAAATGTCCATTAAATTGAATGTTACAAGAGCCAGTACATATTTATTTCACCTTTTTTTTACTCTATCGAAATTCAAATATTTTAATGCAAAAATAGCTTTAATACAATATTGAATATAAATTTATTGAGATCATAACCTGAAATGTTCAGCTGTCATGAGTTGTCAGCATTCTGTCTGAAAAGTAAACAAAATCCATGTGAAATTTATTGAATCATTGTTAAAAATTAGAAAAAACAAACGAAAAGGTAGTTTTGATTTAATCACAATTTTATTTGATTAAATCAAAACAAGGATATTTTCAACAAAACCTTTTGTTTCACAAAACATTTAAGAAAGTGGAAAGTAGAATATTCAATAACAAAAGCAGAAAGATCATTCATTAGTAGGTTTTGTGCTTTCAATCCTTAAGGCTTATTTACCACAGCAAATTTGCCAGTTTTGAGAAATACTGATTTAAATAGTTTTAGTCTTAGTTTTATTTTTAATTAAAATACTTTATGGACATTTTATCAAATAAAATTATGTCCATGTATTCAAATAAATTAAGAAGGAGAGAAATTGATAAAACAACTATTTTAAAAGATTTACTAATACACTGTAGTGAGTACATGCCATACTAATTATATTATGCAGACAAATTATGACTCTGTCAATTTGTTATGACTATCACGTTAGACTCAATACAAATAGACACTTTTCCTATCACCGCTTGGTGTCACATGATGTAAACAACTTGTTTAATTTACACGTTTCATCAGTTATATTGTTATTTTTTGATTAGATTTGTGTAAATCAAAGGCTGTGGAAGTGTTATTTTTTTTTTTGTTAAAAAGTGTAATTAAATCATGTTCTTGAAAAATTAATATAAGAAGGAAATTGAATGCATGCCTTTATCAGATTGCACACCATGAACTTGACAGAGTGTGATGGAAACTGTTCATCTGATGTACAAAACTGATGAGTTCATGGAGTGCAGACTGAATGACATGAGTTTAAATTCATTATTTTTATTTCTAAAAAATATGTTTTCTAATTTCACTTTTAGAAAAAAAAATAATACTTTGTAGAATCTATATGTATGACTTTTGGTGCCTCTCTATATTGGTTAAACACCACCAAAGGTTTATGTGTGTCAAAGCAAAGAGTACTAAAAAAGATAGCTGAAATGGATTAGAAAAAGTTTCTGTTGCCGAAACTGTGAGATCTATGAAAGTATCCCTTTAAGATGAGTTTAATTTCCCGAGAACAATGGAGAAACCCTACATATATATTACTGTTGGTATCATGTGGTATAAACTGTCTTGTTTCTGTGCCATAGTTGAGTTAACACTCTCTCTTTTAACCTCTGTTGATGGCTTGCAAAATTATTTGATAAAGAAAACATTCACTAAAAAAATCAAACGCAGTCATCGTCATGCTTTAATAACTGACAAAAAGTGAAACCGTGTCTATTGCACATAAGCACAGTTAGTATCCTTTAAATCCCAAAGCCATTATATCAGGGTCCATTAAACCAAGAGTTGACTGTACTTAAGGTCTGCTTACCTGCTTATACACACCCTGACAATGACATCTGCAGCTGTTACAAAACATTAGCTATTATTCTTTTCTAATGTTTTCTGGTCAAAACGTTTTCATTCAAGAGTGTGTGTGTGCGCATCTATTTGTAAGTGCTGACTGAACTGGGGTGTGTTTAAATCTCAAGAAATACGTATATTCTATGATGGAAATGTTAATATCTCTTTCTCCCTCTCTCAAAATAAGCAAATTTTTTTAATCCTCCAGTATCAGATAGAAATGAACAAGGTGCATGTATATATCCTGTATTGTTAGCATGTATTCTCTATTTAATAAAAAAGTGTTTTCTCTGCATTATCTTGTCTTGGTCTTGTGGCTAAATAATTTTAAATTTTTTACTATTTACTTCAATAGTTTTGAGTGTTAGAATGAATTGTTTACATTCTTGGTGTCCATTGTTTTTGTTTTGCATTGTTTATTCTAAACCATTCAATAACCTGCACTTATTAATTTGGGTCAATGGTAAGTAAATGTGGCATTCCTACTTAAACTTATTTTTATGTCATGTTGACATATTAGCTGTGAAAAATAATGTATGCTTTCATAAAGATAGATAATCAAAAAAGTATTAAATATAAAAGGTAAACAGGTCTAGTTAGTCTCTCATTAAAACCTTCACATGACCGATTTTTGGTGGTATGCCAGGTTTGGGCGATCAGTTGAAAATTGGAAAAGGGAGTGACCAAAATTGACTTCTCTTTTATTTTGTTGGACAGTGTTTACTAAAAAAGTCAGAATTTTCAGAAAGTAAGCGTGAAGGCTGATGGATGTAATTAAAGGATCAATTTAGTTGCATCACAAATTGACCCCAACAGGTTTTAGTGTTTGATGTCTAATTAAGCCTACATAATAATGATCAATTATAATATGAAACAATGAAAAAGTTGGTCATTTTAAATAGCCCTGTCTTTTTGCATTTTAGAAAATCTAATTGGTCACTCAATAGAAATCATCACGTAACCAACGTTTTTGGCAGCATGCCATGTTGGGGATGATCATTTAAGAAGTTGGAAAAAAAAAGGTGATCATCTTTTATTTGGCAGTGATCACTAAAAAAAAAGTCTGAATCTTTTGAAAACAAGTGGGCATAAACTAAGGGATCAATTTAGCATAGATTTACTTTGCAAATTGAACCCTCACTGAAAACGTATTTAGGGAGAATCTTTCAAAAACACAATGTTCTTTACTAGACTAATAAGGAGTATGTTTGAATTTCAGCCCTCTAGCTCCAGTGGTATAGTGTTAAAACCTTGCCTATTAGATAACTTCATTGTTTCAGCATAACTCATACATAGCCAACAAGACCTATTTGAAATCTGAAGTAACCTATGGTGACAGATTTTTAAAAAGATTTCGGAGTCATCGTAGATTTGTTACCTAATGCTTTAAATTCAATGCATGATTAAATGAATGATTATTATTTTCATCTTAGACAGGCATGATCATCTTATGCCTTTCAACTTCGGTGTGTATAATGTGTGTGAAGATGTCTCACCTATCTGGGGTGGACCCTGCTACAGGCTGTGTTTGATAGTGTAGTCAAAATTTTGCTTTTGCTACAATCAGTTCTTGCGTTCACTGTAGAATGGGGTGTGTTCACATGTTATAATGCTTGATTCTGTTCTAACTAATTTCTATTTTATTTCAAAGCGTATATAAAAATTATTTTCTCGTTTAGATGTGTGAGAAACAAAACAAAAACCCCCACATACAGAGGGTCAATTAGAAAATGTTCAGTGCCAAATATACACTCGCATTTTTGAAATCTAATAAATTCAACTAATTAATAAATTTATTTAAGCTTTTGTTATTTATTCATTGATTACTGAATTTATTTATGGAAAAGTATCTTTCTTTCTTTCTTTCTTTTTTTTTCTAACACTTTTTTTTCAATTTACTAAACCCTCGTGGAATTTAACCACCTATTTTCATATATATATATTTATTATATATATATATATATATATATATATATATATATATATATATATATATATATATATATATAAAATAACAGCAACACACATACTAATAAATCAAAAAAGTAAGGTAGATAATTCGCTCCCATGTCCATCATCCCTAAAACTTCCTATCACCATTTTCTACCTCCAAACATGCCCGAACAAATTATGAATCAAAAATTAAGAATAATACTATCCACTTATCAATATCAAGGATATCAATAGGGGCAATAAAACCTAATACCAAGGTCAAGATAAGAATAACCCCCAGAAAACTACTAAGCATCCTTTCAGAGATGACCCCTAGATCCAGTTCACACCCCTTGACAAAATGAATAACCCTACCACTCACTACCACACTCACAACATTCTCACCAAATTCCCCAAAACTAGAATCTAAAAACATGGATAATCATTCACCTGATGAGGCCCAGAGAGGGCAGAAACATGAGCTAATTTGTGTAGCAAATCCACATTCTACTATTTATTTATTTTTTTATATAATATATATATATATATATATATATATATATATAATATATATATATATATATATATATATGCACATTGCAATAACAGCACTCAACCCGTATTTTCTCACGCTGTACACATTTACAAGTACCTAATGAACATGAACTCCCAGCTCTTTATGTTCAAGCTATTCTAATGATTTCCATTACACATCTCCTATGATACATATACTCAGGTCCTATAAATGTATATGTGCACATTCACACACCTCTGTAAGTGTGTTTGTGTGTGTATATATTGTTATGACTCTATTATTATATACACATGACCATTTAGAAATGCGTTTTATGCCCAGTGAATTAAATTTAGTGAGTTGTGTGTCTGCCAACTGTGAATTCTTTAATGTTCAAGTCATGACTATTTTATCTCGAATGTAAGTCAATTAGTGGTTTAATGCCAGACATGGGCAGGTGCAATGGACTTGCTGCACAAAGGTCTCCTGTTATTACCTGCTGATCAGTGGTAAATAATTTGTTAGGTTGTACATCTATTTCAGCATGAAATTTATGTGCACATTCCATTCCAAATAACAGAATAGGTCATATGCAAGATGAAATATTCTGGAAACGGAAATCGATCTGAAGTGGATAAAAATTCTTTAACATTTCTCAGGATATAAGCACATTAAGTCTATTGCTTAGATACACACATGCACAAACACTTGCTTGTACTCCTGCACACACATACACACATACTCTTACATACATTTATCAGGTGCAGATCCAGGGGGTTGGGACACCCTTCCCCTTGCTGGGGCAAAGCTAAATTAAAAGTTTTTCTCAAATATCTAGTTAAAGAAATTTTACCAATAGATAAACCCAAATAGTCAAAAATGATCATAAATCAACTTTAGAAAATAAAATCTTTTTGCTTTTTTTAAAATCTATTATATAATAAAGTTTACAAGATCTTCAAAAATAATAAGATCCCATTAATCCTAAAGAGAAGGGTGTATAACCAATGCATCCTCCCAATAGTCACTTATGGAGCTGAAACATGGAACTTAACCAAGAAACAGACCTGTAAATTGAGAACCATGCAACGTGCACATGAAAGAATAATGCTGGGCCTCACATGGAGAGACCACAAAACAGCACAGTACATCCGAGAAAAGACAAGAGTTAGAGACATCATAGAATCCATTAAAAATCTCAAATGGCGGTGGGCTGGCCATGTTGCAAGAATGGCAGACAATCGATGGACATCACGACTCACAACATGGATTCCCCGAGACCACATGCACAACCGAGGCTGGCAAAATGTTTGATGGAGAGACGATCTAGACAAGTTCAGGAAGTACTGGCTCCGTGACGCCCATGATAAAGAAGTATGGCAAATCCTGGGGAAGGTCTATGTCCAACGGCGGACGCTAAAAGACTGATGATGATGATGATGATATAGTAAAGATGTCCTCTGTTTTGTCTTTTATGAATCTGTATGAATTTATTGATCTTGCAGTAAATTCATTCAATTTTTTATTTTACTCTTTTGTTAATTCTAGTGCTGAGAAGCCATAACTCAGACAAATGCACGATCATATTACTTTCTTGTTTTTGATGTTTTAAATTTTTCATTTTCACGTATTTATTTGTAAAAATATTTGCCCCAAATTCTGGATCTGTCCTTGCTTAATTGATAAACTTACAGACTTTTACTTGCCTTTCCATTCACTAGATACATTCATGAAGTCACAGAATACACACTTGCTAGCTCTCACGTAATTGGTCTTTAAACAAATAGTTGCTGTTTACATGGCTGATTGTTCAGGACAATGATACCATTTTTCAGAGTCTGAACAACTTGCTCTATCTGATTATAACTTGCGGTGGTAGATCTGCAGTTTTAAGTGATTTGGAACAGACAGTTTTGAGAGAATTTAAGTATCAAGTTTCTTAATTTAGTTATGAGCAATAATTCTTGCTCAGAATTCTCTAGGAAAAAATAAAAACAGTAAATACATGAATGTATTCAATATCTTTTAATAAAAGCTATACAAACTAGTGCTCGGAGTGCATACCTCTGCTAGTCATTGTTTGGGGAAATAATTGTGCATAGATCAACCCCCAAATTTAATCATTTCTTTTGTAGCCCATTGCCCATCCTTCCACAAAATTCAATTGAAATTCATTCAATGCTTTTGACAACATTCACTGATGTCACTGAATTAGCATCAGTTATAGCAAGTTAAAGCTTTCATTTTGCAATTTCATCCCTTGACCATAGATCTACATTTATAAATGCTATGATCAACTGTATTTATTTATGTTTATAGACCATGGCAGGAGTTGGCAAAACACAGCCCTCAGATCAAAGTCGGTCCACAACATCATTTCATCTGGCCCATTGACTTTATTGAATATATGTGACATTGCTTCCAAAAATTCCTAGTTTTTCTCATCTATCTTCTGTTAGCAAACAATGAAATTCCGAAGGTTCAAGATAGTTGTTTAGTAATTTCAATTTTGTAACTAGTATGACATGTTGAAGTATAAGTGAATGGGTTTGTAATTGCAGCAGAAGAGCTTAGCTATCCGAACTAATGCTGATTGGTGTGTTCATTTTAGGAGATTTATCTAGAGAGCTATTAAACCTGCATATTTGAGCTGGTCATGTAACCAACAATTAAGAACTTAATTGAAGAGGTATGTCATCTCTTTAGATGGCTTGTGAATGGATGAATCTTTTTACCTTAACAATCTTGCTATTCATACTTGCTCCGCTGATTTTCAACAAAAAAAAATGAAATGATCATACAAAATATGGCTACTATAAAAGAACTTGGTTTTCTAGTAATCTTTTTATAGAACTTTTGTAAAAAGAGTCTGAAAAATGTAAAGGAATTGCAACTGTCTTCATCCATGTTTGGATTATTTTGACTGCTAAATTTTTTGTATAATAAGTTTTAAGGAATTTAAAAAAACTTAAAAAAAAAAAACTTTTAGGGATAAATAGTTAAGCAAGTTTTTTTTTTATCTCGAGTTACTGTTTCTGAACTTATCTGTCTGTACTGTATGCAGTACAATCAAAAGAATTGCTGAACTGTCCCTGTTGTGAACAAACAAAGCATGGGACTGTCATGCCCAGTGGTAGGAAATGAATTATCGCCAGTCAGTATGCCACATGGTATCATGCTGTGAACATTCAGACCTGTGTTACACATGTTCTAGAGACCACATTCACATGCTTCTTTGAGATTTCAGGATGGACCTTAAACTTGAGCAGAAAGCTAACATTGAATTTTGTGTCAAACACAAGAAATTGGCAATGGAGACTCTTGAAATGTTGAAGCAGGCTTACAGTAATGAAGCAATGAGCCAAATGAGATGTTTTGAGTGGCACTCGCACTTCAAGTATTGTAGAGCATCACTAGGGAATGACAAGAGGTCAGAGTGACCCTCAACAAGCACTACTCGGGGGAGGGGTTTGTGTGGTGTATTCTTCCTCCAGGTACAGACTGTCAATGCCAAGTTCTTCTGTACCATTTTGAAATGCTTGAGAGAGAACATTCAGCGCAAACGACCTTAAATGTGGCAATTTCGGAATGGGATGCTTCAATATGACAATGTGTGTTGTACTTGCACAATCATCGATTCACACCCGCTAAACTCGCTGGATTTGGTTCCCTGCAACTTCTTTATCTTTCCCGAGATAAAGTTCAAGCTGAAAGGTTGCCGTTTTAATGCCATGTATCACAGATGGTGCTTGATGCGGGGGTATTCCAAGCATGGAAGAAATTCTGGTTACAGGGTATTACTTCACAAGGTGATTACTTTGAGGGGATGGCTACCAAATTTGAATAAAGTAGAAATGAAGCTTTTCATAGAAATCTCAGAACTTTTTGATTGTACCATATATATATTCATGATAGATTCTTTTGAGGTAAATATAATCTTGAAAGACATTTTTGGGTAGCTATTGTCCTGAATCAATGTTCTTCTTTTATTAATGAATAGGGTTGTTAGATAGTATGCAAACCTGATTAGAATTAATCCCCATGAAGAGTGCAATACTGATGTTATATCTTTGAACAGGTGAATATATATATTTCAATACATGCATGCTTTTTTCTTTATAAACTCAAATTTAGATTAACTTTCTATCGGTAATTGCTGAAGTTTGGGCAATGCGTAGATTGTTCAGGATGTTTAGATAAAGTAAGTTGCGGGTCAGGCCAACGGGAGAAATGTGGACCTACTCACATCACAGATATTAAAAGTTTTTGCAATAAGAATGAGTCTATGTATTTACAATATAGTGCATAAAAACAGGATAGATATAAAAGAATAAGAATGTTTACTTTAATTGCAGTATAACTTGAACAAACAGAAGACAGAGGAAAAACTGCTGATTGTGTGGGTGGATGTATATGTATGATGTAACTTGGTTTATGTTGGGAGGTGAGAGGTTTCTTTGTAGTTGCCAATTTGCACCAACTTCATAAATGTTTATTTTAGTAAGAGATTGGTTTCAAGGTGAAAGTGCACAATGATAAAGCAATGCAAAGTAGAGATATTAATGTTTTATAAACAGAAAAACCTGTTCTCTATACACTGTGAACTCTTTTATGCATATGCAACTGTTAGGAGTGTTTAGTTTCAGCTAACTTCATTAAAAAAAAATTGCTTTTGATTGCATTGTGACAGATGTCACATCAGAGAGCATTTTTTCAATTTTGTCAAAGTCTGTATATTTTTGTTTGATTGGAACATCGAAGATAGAAATGACTAAGTAGCATTTCTTGCATATTATTGTTTTTTGATTTTAAGGCGTAAAAATGTGACTCAAATTCAAGGATTTGTGAAGTTTATGGAGAAGGTAATGTGAATGATTGAACATGTCAAAAGTGGTTTTCCAAGTTTTTATGATGCTTCAGTGAGATAATTGAGATTGAAAGCAATCAATCCAAAACATTCATTGATAATCATTTATACCAATCTGGCTATGTCTGTTACTTTGATGTGTGGCTTTGACATAAGTGAAGAAAAAATGAAAATGATCTGTTTTTAAACAAATTGTGACCAATTATCAGGAGTAGATAATTTATAACAGAGATCATGGGGAAAGCAAAATGAACTTCCACTAACCATATCAAAGTCTGGTCTTTATACTAAGAAAGTGATGCTTTGTATATGGTGGTTTACTATGAGCTCAGAGAACCAAACAATCGATTTGAACAAGTACTGCTCCTTGTTAGACCAATTGAAGGCAGCAATCAATGAAAAGTATCCAGAATTAGTTTGGAGAAAGGGCATAATATTCCATCAGGATTATTCTAGACAGCATGTTTCTTTGGTGACCAGGCAAAAATTGTGTGTGCTTGGATAGCAAGTTTTCCTTCATCTGCCCTATTCAACAGATATTACTCCTTCAGATTACCATTTATTTTGATCTTTGCAGAATTTTCTTCATGAAAAAATTCAAAATCTTGGAAGACTGCAAAAAGCAAAAAGAGCAGTTCTTTATTCAGATAAAGTTACATGTAGATGGAATCATTGTGTTGAAAATAGAAGAAATCATCTTCTGTTTTTACTTGATGAACAAAAACTTTTTTGGTCAAACAATTAAACTTTTATGCCTATTCATTTATTTTTCTGATATGTTTTCTTAAATCTTTGAGAATGATCTTTTTCCTTGGACCTTCTGATCTCCTAATTCTGTATCTTTCAATCTTGAGTAAAAGCATAATTTCTTTCATATGAATCCATCCAATGGTAGAAGTTTCTAAAAGTTACAATAAGTTAGAGCAAATGCAAATAAAACATTGAGAAAATAGTTCCAGTGCTAATGATTTTTTTTTTTTAGAATCACGCTTGATACCTTTCTTTAAGAACTTTTTTCTTGAAACATTTTATGGCTCAATATTCACTCATGCAACAAAATAATCTGTCAGCATAGGTTTCCTCAGTTTTCGAGTTGAGCTAGCTGGCTGACTACATATACATCACATGTACAGACTGCACCAATGAAATGAGAGGGCTGAAAATTTTAATATTTTTTCCTTGTTGTGTCTAAAGAAAATGCTTTCTATTTTTTCTCTTCAAAATTATCCTCCCAAATAGATTTTTAGTGGGGGTGCGTTTCAATCTACAATATGCAATTTATGCTAAATTGGTTCCCACTATATGCCCAGCAATGTAACTTTAAGTCTAATCATTGATCTCCTCTTTTTCCAATTTTTTACCCCAAACACTGCATGTAGCCAAAAGATGTTGGTCAAATGACTGTTCTATTGAGTGACTAACCAAAACTGTCTTGACTAATCAGTAAAAATAGCTATTTTCAAAACATCAATAAAATACAGATCTGAAGAGATTTTGCTGGAAAAATGCCAAGGAACAAATTCTGAGTTTATTTTGGAAATTTCCTTGTTTCATTTATTATAGATATATCTGGAAGAACTGCCTTGGTGACTATCAGTGCGTGTGATATCAAAGGCCTAATTAGAATTTGACTGTAGATATCATTAGATACAATTGGGTAACCTGCTTCAGATTATTTTATAATTTTGTTGCAAATTTGAATATTGAAAATATATTTAAAAATTCAACAAATAGGTTTGATATTGACCAATTTTGCATAATTTGCTCTCAAGGAAACTCAATCTGGCTTTTTAGACTTGTAAACCCATAACTTTCAAGAAAGCCACTGAAATGAATAACTCTGTGTCATGCATCATCTTGATATATGTAAAAACTTTTGACATTGAATTCATATAAGTTCTTGTAAGTAATCAATAAATCTACAAATATAATCTAATGTGAGAGTATAAAAAATTAGCTGAATTAGGATTATATACTTCTAAATAATAACTAAAAGTATATAAAATCGTGTTTTCAGTACCAAGCTAGTTTATCCTTAATTTATAAGACTTTTTGGAGTACAGTCTAATTTTATATACAGTCAAAAATGAATGAAGAGATTTTTACCATATAGCATTAGTGGAATATTGATTGGAACAAAAACTTTGCTGCTTATAAATTGACTTATAGAGGACATAGAATTAATAAGGTCCAACCTGGACTTCCATGTGAATATTAAGATAGGTAATCTTGCACCTTTGTTGGTCTAAAATCAATAGTAAAAACCTGGAAGCTGATTAACATTGATTTCTGAATATCTTTAAGTTTATGAAAAGAGGGCAATAGACTTCAAATTTGACTATATTGGAGGCTATTTGATCCATTTTAGTGATCTGATCTTGAAAGAGTTGTAAACTGGAAAAGTCTACTGACTTAATTGAAACAAATGCTTTAGATTTTTTTTCACTTATTCTTACTTCATGAATTTTTTTCACTTTGATAACAATAAGTAGAAATTCTTGAGTGAAATTATTTATAAAGGTCTGTTCAGTCACACTGCTAATAACAACTATCTTGTATATTGATCCTATCTCTGCAAAATGTTTGCTATAATTTGACTTGATTTACAACATAACCTTCCAACACTTTTGAGCATACAGAGAGTTTTCTTTTTATATTTTGCAAATAAATTCCCAGTAGGTTGGAGCATGGATATTAGTCGAAAATGAATACCCCCATCTATTATAACATGTTGCAGTAAATCTAAAAATATACTGACCTTGATAAATTGTAGCTTTTCTTAGAAACTGAGGAACAAATAAGATTGAAAAATAATCTATATCAATTATACTTGAAATAATGCTAGTTTAAAATTTGTTTCTTCACTCATTGAAGATTGGTTAGGCTACATTTTCACAATTGATTCTTAGCTTCAAATCTAAACTGTTGGAATCGTTTTTTAGTATCAGTACAGATATTTTAAGAAAAGTCAATGATTGTATTGAAAATAAAAACTTCTCTAGATCATTGACAAAGTTATGTCATACATATCAGTATATGATCCTACGAATAGAGCTAAAAAAGTTTTACTACTAGTATGGCAATAAACAATATGGATAGAAGAAGTATTTCTATGAATACCTGCATTGAAGTTGGTTTATTCATTAGTTACCTCACTGCTGCATAGCATATTTGATGGTTGCAACCAGCTGCTAATCTTGAAGTCTGGTCATAGGTATCCAATAGCAATTGACATCAAATAGTCTCTTAAAATATACATAAAAATTGTTTTGTTTTTGTAGATTGTGAATCTGAAATGTAGCGACTATAAAAATCAAGATGAGCATACTAGTCTGAATCCATCAATGTATTATAAATCATGGGTGTTGCTTCTAAATTAAAAATTATTTGGATGAAATGTTTATTTCAAGGAGTTTTCAGGGGATTGAACCCATTGTAGTAGTTTGTGTTATTAGGACAACATTTCGGCTGATCCATTTCATGGCCTTCTTCAGATGTGCTATCCAAATGTAGTAAATAACATTGCTATCATCGGAATAATTGTATTACATTGGATTCGAGTGATATCTTTTTTCTTTTGAAACCACATTGGGTTAAACTCTGTACTTATTTGACTTCTACACTCCATTGACGCGGTGATGTGTGCTGCCTCTTTGAGTTTTTTTTGTCAGTTCCCAACAGTATTCTGTCTATGATCCATTCCTCTAAAGGGGATAGTGTTCACTTTTCTGTTTACCACCATCACATTTGGATAGTATGCCTGGAGAAGTTCATGGAATGGATAAGCCAAAATGCTATTTTAATAATACAAACTGTGAAGAGTTTAATTGTCCAAAAAATGCTTTGAATGTTAATAACCCTTCTCAAAACTATCGACAGAAATGTTTATTGTTCTTATACTTTTTAGCGGAACAGATTGTTCAGATGTTAATCCTAACAGGACGTACTTCCAGGATTTGAATATTTATACAAGTAGTGCTCTTAACATCTGTTAAAAGTAGATTTTACAGCTTTTTAGTTTGGTTTCCTTTCATTGTTACATAAATCTTGTGCTGGTATTTTTTTAGATACACACGCAGGCTATAATGATTCATTTATGTGAGGTATGGATATTACAAATGTTATTATTTCCATATGCTCTTTTTTTTTTTGCACAGTATGTTTAAGCAGTGTTTTATTATGGTTTGCAATATCATAATGATCCAATTTCTGTTCGTTACAAGATGCCATTTTTGCTGTGTTATGGTAACAAGATATTTGTAAGTGCAATACTGTTTAAATGTTTTAACTTGAAGTATAAAGCAATTTTCAGTCCAGTTTGCCGCTTAATGATAGTGTGGGATCTGTATTCAAACTCACTCCAATAATTTATATCATGTGGGCAGAAATGTTTTTTGTGTTAAGAGCCAAGGTCAATGAAAAGTTATAAAAAGTCATAGAAGGCTATGGAAACAGCTTTTGCTAGTTAAATCATTTTTGGCAATAAAACATTGATCCATTTGAGGCCACTGTAAAAATGACTTTTGTTCTAATATTCAATATTGAATTTTATTGTTTTCTAACAAAAATGGAGAAAACAGAATTTTTGTATGCTATATCATGTTGAGGCCTGATCTGGTCTTCAGACTGTAGTTTGCCAATTATATCTATATAATCTATATTATAATGATTATCTCAAGGGAGATAATTCCAGGTATATTAAGTGCTAATTATAAAGTAGTTTCCCTTATTAATTTATCTGCAAGTAATTATGATATAAAGGAAGTGACTTGACATGGAGCTTAATGGCCACCAAAAAAAGGTGATGTGTTCTTTGGAATGTTGTATGTAAATACAGAAACGGGAAGGCAAACAGAAAATGAAAAAGATATATTTGTCCAGATCGGTAAATATTTCTTCTATGCATACTGAATAAATTGTTAGGATAGAAGATATCTTTGAAAACTGAAGTTGTTTACTTGGGTGGAGTAAAAAAAAAATTAAATGAAAAAAAAGGGGTAATGCTTAAAACCTGACAAATGTGTCAAAATTTAGATTGAAATTAATTTTGATTGGTTGCGGCTTCTTCTGCCCTAGTAACTGAACTAATATGTCTAGCTATGTATGTATGCATGTATGTGTCAGGCTGCACCAACGAAGCTTGAAGGCTGAAAATTCAAACATTTACTCCTTAGGTTTAGAAAAAAAATCTTTAAAAAAAAAAAAAATAACCCACCAAAATGAGTTTTTTTTTCTTTCTTTTTTTTTTTTGTTTTTTTGTGAGGTTTCTTTTTACAATGTAAGTTTATCCTTAATTGATCCCTTAGTTTGTGTCTGGTTTTCTGAATAGACCAGACATGTTCAGGTCAGTTGCCAGGACAGAAGAGGTGGCAACCACCATAAATTAACACATCTCAATTTTAATGTATTTGTCAGGTTTTAAGCACTATACTTTTTTAAAATTCAATAAAAAACTCATTTTCACTTCACCTTACTGTTAACTAGTTGTAAAGCAAAAATGGTCATTGTACAGATCAATAAAAGTATTTCTGTAATGTTTGCGATACCACACATGTTGTTGCTAAGGAGAAGACTCATGAAAAAATCTATAATCTCTGAATGTATTCAAAGATTAATGTGAGAAGACAGATCCCAGGCTTGTACCTTACAGGTGCTGTAGGTTAATCAAGGCCATTCACAAGTTCGTTATAAATTTTCGATGGGATTGAATTTGTAATCATGTATCGTCAGAAAAGAACAGAAGATGGAAGAGAATTGTGGGTTAGATTATGTTTGATAATTTTTTTTTTTTTTTTACCATATGAGACATTCAGCCAGAGAAATAGATGAGTAACATTTTAAAAAAGGCCCTCGCAACTGGCCTACTGTAAATTTATATGTATAATGTGAGAGAAAATCTGTGAATTTGGGTCACGTTGTTGAGAGGAATGGATTTGTGCTTTTATTTTTTTTCACTACTTCTAAAGAAACAATTTCTATAGGAAGTTTTGAAAAAAAAAAAAAAGTGTAAATCCATTTCTCTCTTGACAACTTGACCTGAATTCACTGATTTTTCTTTCACATTATACATGAGTAGATATGGTAATGATATTTTGAATCTAATCTCTTTAGAGTAATTTTAAAGCCGCCCAAAAGATCACACAGTAAATTTTGACAAATGACTTGTTGCATCATTGAGAATTCAAACTAAATTGCTGATGACATAGTTCATTATAGATAGAGAGCCTATCTTATTAGTTTAAAAAATGATTGCTCTTTGAGCTTGCTATCACTTGCTAGATATATTTACACAAAATAATTGAGCTTTTTCTGGGTACTTTTAGGACTTTTTTTTCCTTGAGGTTGATCTCCCTTCTCCACAATTTTTTCTTTTAAGATAAGGATGCAGCAGGTGCATCAAAATGGGACCAAGGGGGCCTGAGAGTTTCTGGTGTAGAGTTACTGTAGCTGATAAAACTAAGGTAGCTAAAGGACAAAGGATGTTTTAGGATGGAGGGACTTTGCACCGCCTTATAAAATTTCTCTTCGAGGGCCCTGAGTATGGTAAATTAAGATGGCTTTTTCATTTTGGATCTTTCACTTTTGAATTGCATGTCATAAAAGGCAAAACATTAAAAGGCTGACACGAAGAAGTTCTATTTAGACCCATAGTTCCAACTGAGATTTAGCCTATAAACTTGTCATAAAAGTAGTTTTTTTTTTTTTTGTGAAGAAAATATTACAGTAAGAAAGTTGAGTTTTATTTTTTTTGTTGTTTTTTTCTGATAAATGCAATTGTGACCTACGCGGAATAATTGCAGCTGACTGAACTATATGCATTCATGAAATATACATAAAACTTTTCATGGGTATGATGTCCAATTAGATGAATATTTCATGTATAACCCATTAAGCAAAATTCAAATGAATTTTCAGCTAATTTTGTGTGGTATTCAATCAGTTGTCTATGAATTAAAAAGAAGGAAACAAAAAAAAAAATTTCCAAAAATGTTTTTTTCATGACAAGAAGAAAAATCACTTGAGATTTTGCAATTGTGGTATCAAAATTGCTGCTCACTGTTGAGTGTCCAGGACCTAAACATCAATCCACCAAGGACAGCCATACTTTTGTAAGGGGTGGCAGACCTCAACAGCTGGCTCAGGTACTGCTAAAGGAAAGGAAACCTCAACAGAAAATATGTCCTTGAGACTTTGCTCCCATTGTGCCACCTCAGTAGGCCATTGGAGGCAAACCCTTGGTTTAGAGTGAGATCAGTCTTCCAGACACTGCAGCTCACTTAAAACTTAGAGCTGGCTCAAGGGCTATTCCTTGTGCAGACCCACAGGCACCTGAGCACCTGCAAAAAGTGGGAAAACTTTCCCAAACCTTCATTCATGAAGCCAAGCCATAATTTCAAAATTGTTCATTTGCACAATGACGCACTTATTACCTGTGATGGAATATTTACCAGCTGGGTCCCCAAGGATAAGCTTAAGTAAGGCTCTCACTAACCCACCCTTCTTTGAATAGAATGCAGTGAAGTTAAGTGATAGTAGATAACTTATATTGTTGTATATATGAATGAATGAATGAATGAATAAAAGACGTAATTAATACATCTTTGTTTATAATGAAGTTATATAAATATCAATTACAGTCCTTTCATTCATTTATTTCCATTTTTACTTAATAAAACTTACCAAAGTGTTGATTACAGCATGTAAATCCACGAATTAAAACATAACTGATTCAATGTGCCTGAGTGCCAGATGACTAAGTTTCTCGTCACTCATTATTGAGGGCGGAAAGCTTTTGATTTTCTCCAGTGCTGAGAATGAACGTTCATTTGAACAGTTACTGATCATTAAAGATAGATTCTAAAGCATTCAATCTTTTAACAGAGCTTGCTACATCCCAGTGAAATTGTCATTGGATTGTACCTGAATGTACATCGTCTAAATAAACTTGTATGAGGTTATTCGCAAACCTTTTAAGTACATTGATATCAATGTTGCAAACATGGTAAATGAATCTAAATCACAAACAGATCTATATGCTTCTGTGCATTTCCTCTACAAATTTGTACTTGAGTTTGTACACATTAATCTGGAAACTCTGGCAAGGTTATAAATTTGTTGTCAACACTTCGCCATCATATCTTATAACACTGGAAAAACTGTTAACATGTAAACACTCACCTTTGGAGAGATAGGATATCTTGCCAAGGTTGATCCTCAATTCATGTTGCGGAACATGAAGTGAATTAAGATAAGACTTTCTTTTATGGTGGACACCATCTACGAAAATAGTGAACAACTAAGAAATGAGCGATAACTTCAGCACCTCACATAGAAAAATAGCATAACTAATAATTCTTAAAGTAACTTATCACTTCTTTTGTGTTACTTCTTTGAGATATAAGCCAAAAGCCTCAAGCCTTAAAGATTTATTACTGGGTTTTGTAAAAGCAAGCTGGTTGCATGGAATTGCTTCAGAATTGTTGCCCAAATAGTAATAAGTATTCCATACTTTGGAGATTCTATTTTGCTTATAAAACCTTACGCTTCTTGTTGTATGTTTGACTTTTCATCTGGATTTTTAGCAAGCCTTCCAAATGCTGATTTTACTTTTTTGTATCCCTGATCTAGGTTGGCCAAAGCACTTGCATGAGCAGAACCTGAGTATCACTCAACAGGCCCATTGCCAATGTGATGCTTAAACATTTTGGCCATTTTTTTTGTGTGTTTCTGATTATTTTGAATATCTTTTTGATGGATTTTGGCAATTCTTGAAAAAATAATCTAGTACTTTTTAGCAACAATTCTACTCACAGCCCCCCCCCCCGACTTAAATTTCCAATGATCATTTCCAGAAGTGCTTTCATCTAATCACATTCTGACTGGTATTGTTATAGTGAGGGCAAAGGCGTAGTTAGAGATTTGTGGGCCAGAGGGGCTTGGTACTATCAGGTGCCCCCTTGAACATTTAGTGAGATTTGTCAGTAGAAATGCAGTAGGTGAACTAATGGTTATAAGGCTTTTGGTCGGGGGGGGATGTTTTCAAATACTCCCCACCCCTATATACCTCAGATTTTGAGTGATTTCTTGCCATTTGCCGGGGAACGGTAAAATACTAACTCACTACTAAAGTAAAATTTCTGTTTACCGTCATACTATTTAGATTTCAGAATACTGGCATTCATGTTCAAACAGGCTTCACTACTTGAAAAAACTTGTCAATCTTGCATATATTCCTTAATGGACTCTCTTGTTCTGTCTGCTTTTTATGCTTGTATTCCCTAGTAGCCATTTTACGGAAAAAAACTAAATACTGGTACAAACAGAGAGCTTTAAATTCACAATTCATTGTTAACACTAGCTTGTGACATAATAACATTGTTATGGTAAACACAATATAGTGGCTGCAGTACAAAGTCCCAAAAGCTTTACTTCTAAGTATTTGCTTAGAGCTGAATTTAGGAAATTAAATAGTATTTGTAATATTCCGAATGTGAAAAAATACACGTAAAAGTGCTGAAATATCATCCAAAATACTCATGTGTACACCTAATTAATTTTTTTTTTTTACTTAATTAAATCATTTTTGTTTTGGAGGGCCCTCTCTCTTCCGGGTCCTTTAGGCTTAAGTCTATCCAGCCTAAAGATTAATTAGCCATGTCATAATCATGAAATTTTCCCGGCTGCCAAATTTGAAATTGATACTTTGATGCATCCATCCAGAAGCCTTTTTGTTGTTCTATGGAAATTTGGATTATTACACCCGATTTTTTTAATTTTTAAAAATCTTCTTCCTTTAATTATAGAAACTGTCAACAAAAACTGTTGACATAAGTTTCTTCAGTTTTCATGTTGGTCTGGCTGTTTTTTTTTTGTATATATGCATTTATGTTTGATGCTTACAGGCTGCATCAATGTACCTAGAAGGCTTGAAATTTCGATGTTTATTCCTTATGTATTGAATAAAATGTCTTTGCTCTTTCAAAATCTACTCACCAATAGGTTTTTAGTGGGAGTTCAATTTGTGATGTAAATTTATGGTAAATTGGTCCCTCAGTTTGTGCTTGGCAGCATTCAAACTTTTTTCTTTTTTTTTTTTTTCTTCAAATTTTCAGACTTTTTTAGTGTTCACTTCCCAACAAAAAGCAAAAGAAGTAACATTTATTAATCACCCCTTTCCAATTTTTCGATTGATCACCTCCATCATGACATGCTGCCAAAAGATGGTGGTCACATGATTTTTTTTTTTTGAGTGACTGACCAGGCCTGTTTATCTTGATTTTCTATTGTCTATTTTTTTCTCTCACCTTTTTCTTGACTTTTCTTTACCTAACTTTCATTATTTTTCCCTTTCAATATTGAGGAAAAGAGACATCAAAACAGGTATTTTGCTTTGTTTCCTTTGTGAATTTAAAAATGAAAAAACCGAAAAATGATCTGGCTCAGCGTAATCATTTTTTCAAATCTTTTTCAGGAAGCCTTTCGAGCTTTCCACAATGACCTAAATCACGTCCAAAAATATTTGAAGCCTTTACATATTGGCTCCCTGTGTGCTGATGAGTTTCAAGTATCTGAAATCAAAACTGATTTTGAAGACTTACGGAATATTGCAATAAAACTGGTTAGTTTCCTACTTGGTTTGTTACTATTATTTTATATTTATATATTATATTTATTGCTATTGATTCACTATTCAAGGATTTCATAAATTCTCTCCATTAGATAACATTTATTGGATCATATGTAGAAAAGGCACCCAAGAAAAAAAAGTTTTGATGTAGTTATCATTGTTTTGATTTAATTTTTAAAAAAAATTTGATTAAATTATAACAACCATTTTATTTATTTTTTATTCTATAAAAAGATTGAGTTGAAAATTTTCACCTCGTTGGACTGAGATTAGATGACTCGGATTAATTTGATTTTTCAGTGACCCTTACAATCTCAGCTCAAATTTGACCTTTTGGTTTGAATCAAATTTGGGGTGCCTTTTCTTCAAATGAACTCATATTTGCAAAAGTTTGTGTTATAAAGATATAAATCATTTCTTTCAGTTTTTCTACTCAATTTATTCAAATATTATAATACACTGTGCATTGCTTGATTCATCTATCACACTGTTGTTATTTTTTATATTTTTTATAACATTGGTATTACAGTAATTATAAACTGCAAATTTTTTACACCAACTGTAAAAATGAAATGTCTTTGCTTTGTGTTTTTACACATCAATAGTTGAAAAGATTGACCTCTAATATGGACTTGACAAAATATTAATTTCATATATGATGTCATATATGAATAATGTACACTAGTTGTAACTGAGATAACATCTAATGTTGTCAATGGTTGTCAATGTATAAATCAGGGTTTTTAGTTTTTCCTCCTAGAACTTAGCTTTTGGGTGTATGGGTACAATGTTTAGAATAAATTAGCACTCTAGCATTGAATTAGGGAGATCTTTTCACAACTGATTAAAAAAAAAAAAAGCATCTACTTTTTTTTTTCTTCTTAAAGATATTTTTATTATCAGTAAATGTGTTGAAAGAATTTACCACCTTTTTGTGAATATTGCCTGATTTGCATCTAGTTTGATAGCTGCTTGCTGTTTGTTAAAATCTTTGAATTTGCTCTTTCCTTGAACTGTAATTTTCAAAAACTTGAATTTGTTTTCATTGCTAAGAATAATGTTTAGGTTTGTATTTTACATTGTTTTGAAATAGTACCTGTAGATAGCTTGATAATTTATAAGTTGATGGGATGGAAAATTCAGATAGTCTCCTTTTAGAAAGTGATAATTCTATGTAAATATCAAATTTTAAAAGACTTTGTAACATAGCTCAATTGAAGGTTTAAGGACTTTTTTGTTCTATATTTCTCTTGCACCTGTTTTATTATCATTTATGCAAGTAGTTGAATTGTTTTCCAGAACTCTGATTTGACCTAAAAAGAAAGTTAGAAATCTCAACTGTTGCATTTTCTCTCTGAATTTACAGGAATAGGATTCAAAATGAATTGTCTTATCTTTTCTGATCTCTGTCCTATACTGCTTTATATCTAGAATATTGAATCACCTTATCCCTATAAGGCTAATAATTCTAAGTAGCTATGAAGTGTTCAGTCTTGCCATTTATTGACCCTTTTAGTAGATATCTTTGTTGTTTTTTCCACACATGAAGAATTCAATTCAACTAATGAAAATTTCAGATTTGCCAAGTACCAGATTATCTGATTTTTTGACACTACCTAACCCAGACATGTTAGTAGATATGCTTTAGCCAACATTTAGGACATGTGTGAGAGGACACTGAAAGTTTATTTATTCAAGTGTATTTAGTAACCTTGGTCAAGTTGTGCCAAAACATTGTATACTCTATTTTAGTTGTATAGACAGAGTTCCATGAAAAGTTTAAACAAGTAATATTTACTTGCAATATTTTTTTCCAGGAATGATTTTTTAATGATATTGGAGGGGGGGACCTTTTGATGTGGAATTATTCTGAAACAGTTGAAAGCAGCTTTCATCTTGCTTTAACAAGACTTTCATAAGAAAACACCATGAAATTTTCAAAATGATTATTCTATTTTTTTTAAATCCCAAAAAAAGGCTTATAAGTCTAAATTCAATTATTTTTTGAAAATGTCTATGTGCTAACATTTAACTTTTATAAAACTTAATCATGATGTTTTTTTTAAGTATCATTTTTTTGTCTGCCTTATCTGTTTAATAAAGACTTAATTGCCGTTCATTGATGTAGAGAGATGAAATTGTGTGGCTTCATAAATTTTAGGCCTACTGACTTGATGTATTTTGCTTCTGTAAATAAAATTATAAATATTTGTCTGATTTCATTCTTTTATATATATAAAAACAAATACATTCTCTCTAGATTGTTTTTTTTATTAATGCTTCCTGGTGGAACAGTCCCAGCTTAGGTATTTCTTTTTGTGCTGCATCCTCTAATTTGAAAAAAAAAATAAATAAAGCTTTTTGTATTCTTACAAGTTTTACTGTATATTTCTGTGAGGATGGTTCTGTCCTCTCTCTCTCTCAATCTTTATACTGCATCTTTATGGAAAACTATTTCCTTGCCTTTTCTCATTTTTTCCCTATTTTTTTTCCTTTCCACTTTTTCTACTATTGATGAAGGTAACAATAATAGTTATTCTGTATTCTTTTGTGATTGTTACCAGGCTTTTTTTTTTTTTTTTTTTCTCTCTTGAAAATTGAACAACCGTGTCTAAGATTTTTTCCATTTTGTCTGATTTATTCTCTTCTTATTTGGGTCCATTTCTGTTTTTGCATTGTGCTCACTCACACCTTTCCTTCTTTGCATGCAGAAGATACTTCAATAAACCAGACTTTTTCTCTCCCGATTCCTTTGCTGATTTTTGGTTTCTCTCTCTTTCACTATGTCTATTGATTTTTAGCCTGTTCTTTTTTGTACTTGTATATCTCTACGTATTAGAAACCGTCAACCAAAACTGTCAAAATAGGTTTCTTCAGTTTTTGCTCCAATGGAGTTAGACGGCTGAAATTTTCAACATTTACTCCTTATGTCTATTTTTTCCCTTTTTACCCCCCCCCCCGAGTTTTTACAATGTAAGTTTATACCAAGCTGTTCCTTTGTGTCCAGCAGCACTTATGTTTGTTTTATTGAAAATTGTAACTTTTTAGTGATCACTACCTAAACAAAAGTGAGAGAAGTAAGATCCATTGACCCCGCCCCATTACCGATTTTTTAATTGATCATCCACAGCATGGCATGCTGACAATAGACGTTGGTAATGTGACGGTTTCTATTGAGTGACTAGCCAGATCTGTTTGATAATTGTTCTTGATCTTAGTTGAATCTTATTTATTATTCACTTCCTGTTTTTTTTTTTTTTTTTTTTTTTTTTTTGGTATGTCTCTAACTCTTTTCTATTTGCTTCTGCTAATACAATCCTTGGTCACTTTAACTATCAAATATTCTTGTGCAACAATATGAAGCTTCCATTCAGACACTGACATGGTATTTTTGTCACCTTGTCATTTGCTGTATTTTTCATGTGTATTTATCTTGAAAACACTAATAATGAACAGAGTTGTTTTTTTGTCACTTTCTACTTACCTGGATTTCTCATCAATTTTTTCATTATTCTTTCCATAAGTTAGGGAAGAGAATGGAAATCCTTTTTGCAATATTAATCTTTGTTTGCAGTGGTAATGTTATTAAAAATGATATCCTTGTCATTTCTGTTATTGATTTGGTAGGTTTGTCGATCATCGTCAAGTAATTGATAACTGAATTTAACATTTAGAAATTAAAATAATTACAAATGGTCAGTTTGCATAATGTAAATTCTCTAAATGATTTTATATTCCCCAGACAGCAGAAAATTGATTTAAAATTGTTGCCATACGCACATACACAATGCTGAAATGATCTGACCCTTGCTTCAGGCAAGGTTTTGAGGCTGGAATATCAATACAACAAACTCTTGGTACCCCAGTAGTATCTCATAATACCACCAGACTGTGTAGCCTATGATATGCTTATCACACCCATCCAGGTAGGGCCTGGAGCTTTGTGATATATTTCCTTCAAACAGAATTATTCATTCATTGAAAGCTCAGCTATTTGAAAGTTGAAGCAGCTACAAACCTTGAACACCCAACCTTGATGATCGGGTGTCCCCATTTTTTTTCTTTGATTCAGATGAAATAAGACAACATTAATTTATTTATTGTTTAGTTCAACTATCTTCTGCCATCTTTCAGGCAACTTCATAATTCCATCCTCCCAGAACTGCTCAAGATGCATTTCCCTGTCAGCCAGGGATTTAAATCTTTTTCCATTAACTATTCTCTAACGATCAGAATATGGTAATCTGAAGTTGCTTTACAGGTTTGGCCCTCTAAAATTAGAACATTCCTATAAATACTTTTGTTAGCTGAAATGATGCAAAGCAAAGTAGCAATTATCAAAAATTTATATGGGGGAAAATTTTTGAGCATTCCCTGATCCTACAAATGGTCATGATGGTATGTCGGGGTGAGTTATGGTGGTAGGTAGAAATGCCTGAGGTGTTGGAGAGAGGAAGAGTATGTGCACTGCCTCTATAACGGCTTGCAGCAAAACAAATGCTGAACAATTTTTTTTTTGAAAATGCAAAAAAAGTGGCATAAAGCGAAATTTGAAAAAAAAACAGGGGATACATGTATTTGATGAGTAAAAACTTGCCAGCCAATCTGTAATGATTTTTGCCTGGCCATCAAAAAAAACATTCAATATAGCATTATACAGATGGAATATCATATCCTTTCTGTTAATTGATTCAAGACAAATGCAGATAAAACTAAACATTCCTATGCCATCTAACAGGAAAAACAAACTTTTTAGGCAACCCAATATATTACACCTTTAGCTGTTTCCCTCAAACTCACATTTCAGATCTTTATACTTTTCAAAGTTTTGCTCGGAGGCCCATTTGATATTGTTTCCTAAAGAAACTGTAATCATGACATTGTGCACTATTTCATTAGTCACCAACCATGAAACTAAAACTGGACACTTGTAAGTTAAAGTGGTTTTGATTGGAAAAACGAGACCACATTCAAAATTACATGCAGCTTCCCTTCGTTCATTTTTTGTTTTTTTATTACTTTTATTCTCTTAAGTTTGCATCATGTTGGAGACCAATTTCATACACAATCTCACTGAAAGAGCAAAATTTTTTTCTAATGCAGGATATAAAAGAAGAAAAGTTAATCACTGCACAATTTGCGCATCCTATGTTCTGGCCGTGGCTGGCTCCAATGATTATTTTAACCAACCATGCATGCTAACTTGTGTCTCTTACTGATCGAAAGTATTTTATGATTGCCGCAAAAACCTTTGCTATCAAGATAATTATGTAATTTGATAAAATTCACACTTGGCAAAACTGCTACAATAATGTAATTTAATTACTGCACAAAATGAGGATGGTCATTGCACATTTTCACTTTCTATCTGTATTGTGGTATTTATCCGAACAGTAATTCCCCATGATCAATTTATTTGTCTCAATTAAAAATGTGCATTGATATTGATGAAGGCATCACATTTTTGTACAGTGTATCTTCATGTCTCTTGCACTACTGAAAATGGGGACACAGCAGCGTTTGTTTGTCCATGGTCAGTTAAATGTTGTTTTCCCTTGTTGTTGAAGTGCTCCTTTCAGGATGTCATTGGCATTTTCCATTGTGTAGTCATTTAATTTAACCATGATAAATCTGCACATAGTCAAAAGGGTTACTAACCTATTCACTCCACTTTGTAGTCTTTCCTATGTATTGGCTGTCTTTCCAAGCTGTTGCTAATCTTTCTGCATATTTAAACTTCAGATCTTGAATCTTTTAAAAAAAGTACAGACTCTTTATAGTGAAATCAAATTGCAAATCATTGTCTTTGAACAGGTGACCGTCTATTTATATTTTCCATGATCTTTGCATCCCACTTGAATTCTGAATGTAATTTGGATGGCTTTTCGCTTTCTTTTCTAACAGCTTATTCTTTCTCAACTCCTTTGTTACTCCTGGGACATATATATTCCAAGCTTTCTATATCTGCTGGGGTATATGTGTGTCCTGTAGATCTCTTTGAGAAGTCTCCTGAAACATTTCAGGTCTTGCATTAAGCATTAATGGGATAAGTCTTGAGTGAGTTTTATGGCATTGCTGCTGTGAAAAAAAAAAGAAAATGATTTTTAAGGGATTATTGTGTCTTATTTCTGTTTTAATTAATCAATTTCAAGGTACTTATGAAAAAAAATAGGTTTTTCCCTTTATATTTGGCTTCTCAGCTGCTACACTCAAAACTTGTGTGAAAATACTTTATTGTAAAGCAATCATTTGATATCTGATGACAAAAATACTTTTTCATTTTAACCTTTTCAGGATTAGTTTATTTATTTGTGATTTGCACAACATCTAAAATTGGTTTTAGAATTGATATATAGTTCAGGCAATCTAGCCCCAAACTTTTTTTTGTGTACAATGTATTTCCATAAAGTTTCCAGCATACTATACTAGAAGTCCCAAGAAATCCTTTAAAAAAAAAAAAGATGGCTACCAATTTACCCTCTTAGGTTCAGAAAACTGAATATTTGTACACACATGATATATCATTAGCAAGGGAATTTTATCCTCTTTCCAAAGGTGTGGATTTGTGTCACTTGCACAAAGGAAGTAAGACAAAAAAAACGTAGAAGGTAGGTATTCCAGCACACACCGATGAAATTCTCTTACTGATATTATGTATATATATGCATCAATACTTGTTCAGAGAATATGTATCATCAGGAAAAGAATTTTGTCAACTCTTTAATGGTGTATATTGTTTGTATCTGCCGTGCAAAAGAAGTTGTAGCCAAAAATATGAAAATAGGTATTCAAGCATACATTGTTATAATCCAGGCAAACTAGCCCAAAGAGCTTGTGATGAAATACCTAATTTCAAGTTTTTTTTTATCCTCTGATACAAATTGACAATATACACCATCAGAAAGCTGACAAAATTCTTTCTGAATTTCCAATGATCTGTACAAACATTTGGTTTTCTGACCCAAACAATTTAGGGAGGTCAAATTGGTTGCCATCTTGGATTTTCAACTAGGATTTCTTGGAACTTTTAGAATGGTGTTCTGGATACTTCATAGAAATGTATTGTGGAGAAAAAATTCATTCAATTATTTTCAAATACAAACCATACTTTGCTTGGACTAATAGATAATTTGTACGTGGCAGAAACAACTAAGTACAGGTTGCCCTGATTTACAATAACCCTGGTTTGGAATTTGACTAGTTTTTTTTCTTTTTGGTAATTCAGATAGTATTTTATCAAGTTATTATTCATTTATCTTATATATTAAGATAACACATTGACATCATATTTATAAGTAAAAATTTATATCAACGTTCTTATGTAATGAATTTATTTTGCACTGATTTTGTTTATGTGGCTTCCACAAGGAATGCTCCCTGGCATAAAATCAAGGCAGTCTGTAATAGGATTTAAAATCAAATAATGAATGATTTGATTGTTTCATTTCTTGTCTTAACTAAAAACTTTTTTCCCTTTTCAATTGGTTGAACACTTTGAAATGCTTTCATTACAGCCATTATTTCTCTGTTATTTTTCAGGGATTGTTTGAGCCGAGCTATTGCTTCTTCTTCTTGAACCTTTTCCATGTCCTTGTGCTTGAAGCCTTAGCATATCTCACCTTCAGATACTTCGGAACAGGATGGCTGCCCTACATTGTATCTGTTATGTTATACTCAATTGTGCAAGTAAGTGAAATACTTCGGTTTCAATATTTATTGAAAAGCTACCATCCTAGTGGCTGTTTACTAGGGACTTTTTTTTTCTCAAATTCTTTTAAATAGGTTTTAGTTACAGCTGAATAGCATCATGAAACCATATATGGTTCACTAATCAGCCTAACCTAGCCAAGGCAAGTTTTGACTGTGTTTATATCAAAATTTATGTTTGAACGTAATCTCCTATATACTCCCAATAAATTATTTTTGAATGCATTGATTAATATGAAGGATATAGTCTCTTCACAGAGAGCATTCCATGGTTTGGTTACTTGAATGGAGAGGAAATTCTTTCTCAGCCCTGTGGATGTCTGTACTTGGAGTTTTCAACTATATCCTCATGCTATTTTAGATAGTGACACAGCAAATGTGCTTGTCCGAACGTAAAGCATTTATTTTTTTGTATGTGTGTGTGTGAAGTTTGATCACTCTTTTTTGATGATTATTGTTTATAAAAACACACATAAAGTATACCGATTTTTTTTTTTTTTTTTTGTGTTTAACAGAAGGAAACCAAAATAAAAGGTTGAACTGCCTTAATTTGAACTCTTCCACTTACCATAGCAGCCTGATGGCTTACTGATGAGCCAAGGGTACACTGATGACACAGTGTTTAAATTTTAAGCATTAAGTATGTCTGTCAGATTGTATCAATTGGAGAAAGGGTACAATACATCAAAGCAGTGAATAGCCTAGATAGGTAGAATTTCAAAAACAAAAGGAAGCAACAAAAAAAACAGTGTCATAAAAAATGACAACACTAGTACACTAGTCCTAGTATAATTTAGCAAATGTCCATCTATATGTGACTGCGTAAATCAGTAACTACACAACATATTCTCATGAAATTTTCTGTGTGTACTAATGGTTCCCCTATCAGGCATGTTTTTAGCAAGTTTTTTGAAATCCAACCCCCCTATGAGGTGGGGGTCTGCTTTCTCATTCACCCAGATAATAATGATCTGATTTCCATATACCTACAGAATACTGAAAGTTTAATTCTGTTTATATATGTGACCTAAGTTGCCAAACTGGTGGATTGTAGCCATTTATACTGAATTAAGATACCCCTAAAATGCGCCAGCCTAAAAAATACAAAAGAATCTGATTTGCAACTAAATAATGATAATGTAGGGTTGATGTTCATGCTCACCTCAATAATAATGATCTGATTTCCATCTATCTGTATGATACTACAGGTTTGATTTATGTTTGGGAAGAACCTCTGAACACATGTGGTCAATCGCTTATCGGCGCCAGTACTCCTAGCTGGTGATGCCCTTTTGGCCCTGGCACTTGTTGCTGGCTACTCTTTGTCTCTTTTTCCTCCTCTCTCAAAGATTAGTATCATTTTGCTGGTCTCTCGGCTGATCCAAACTTGACCATTTTTCCACCATGACTAATCTCTGTACTAACTTTGCCTGTTTCAGTTCGATGATGTTGAGGTATCTCAAATATGCACAACTACACAGCTACTTGACCGTGTCCTCACCACTTGCTCCAAATGCATATACACCTCTAACTCTCATGAAAAAAATGGCAATGCTTTTTACTATCTGATAGTCATGATGATCTCTCCTACTACTCCTTACTGGAAAGCACCCATGGATTAAACCCCATGTGTTCTCCACCTTACATAGTCTGTCTATCGTGTGTTCTCCAGCATTGGAGAATGGTCCCAAAGTTGCACTGACAATTTGGCAGTTTGGCATACTCATTGAACTCTGTCTCCATAACCATTCCTTGGTACACATCAAGCTTTATGGATTCAAAAGCCATTCAGACACCTCCGCTTCGACTCCAACAACTGTACTATTATGGCAACAAAAGCTCCCACCTTTCACTATCTCTCCTCTTCCTTATTCCACATCTCCAGTGATGTTGGTGCTTACACAAAACTATGCGAAAGCAAAATCCTTTGTCTCCAACAACATCTTAGTGCTACCCACGTTTCAACGAGGCTTTACAATTTTGTAATCTGTGTGATTCAATGATACATACTTCTTTTCTTTTGATAATCCATCTTTTTTATTTTTTCATTTTACAGGCTCAAACTGGATGGATCCAACATGACTTTGGGCATTTGTCTGTGTTTAAGTTTTCGAAATGGGACCATCTCTTGCACTATTTTACTATGGGTTTCATCAAAGTAAGATTTTTAACTCCATTCTTCTCAACTATTCCTTTTTTTCTACAAAACTATTCTAAAGACACTCCTTTTCTGGGCCACTTTTTCACACTTCCTGACTACCTAACTCCTCCCATCTCTTGGCATTTGGCAGCTCATATTTTGAATGTCTTTTATAACAATAAAAGCTAAAAGAAATGTGACTCTTTGGGTTACCTATGGAAGTGTTTATCCAATGAATGTCCTGTTCCTCAATGTACAAGCCCAATTCTTCTGAAATGATTCAGTTATTTTTAAATACTGTCAAATTGCATTGGACACATAGGTTCTTGTTAGATCGCTGAAATTAAGCAATGTTGAGCCTGGTCATTATCTAGATGGGTGACCATGTTGGAATACTAGGTGCCATAAGCAACTTGGGATAAAGTTCTTGATACTAAACCTATGATTATGGTCACCCAGCTGATTTCTAAATAAAGTTCACCGTTTATAAAGAAAAAAGTTTTGAAATTTAGAATATCTAAATCAAAGATGTTGACCAGATGAAATGTTTTAGTAATCAATCATTTCACTTACTGGTTTTTTTTCAGTTGCTGACCTTCTCTTAGCATTTCATTCTGAGACAACAAGTAGCTACCATCTCTTTTGATTTACACCTGAATTTAAAAAAAAAAAATTATTCACTCAATTTTTAATGGCAAAACAAGGTGTACAATATATATTTCCCTCCATTTAGCCATGTGTTGTACTAAGCTAGGCTTAATAAAAATCAAGTCCATTAAAACAAGGATAACTAAACTTTGTCTTCTCAGTAATAAATGAGTATTTAGGAATTGCAAATGATGTGAGTGAAAATTATTATCCATAATGATTATTGCATATTTGCTGATACCTTTTGCCAAAATTGAAACGGAGAATCCTTTATATCCTCCACAGGAAGTTTACACAGCCACTAATTCTCTATTAGAAATTGAAAACCTTTTAAACTTATCTTATCGTGGTTTACTGATGATTTTGCATTTATTTTGTTAGGGTGCATCGCCATCATGGTGGAGTCATATGCATTACCAACATCATGCCAAGCCGAATGTGGTTTGTACCTCTGAATTTTGATTTCAATCTGCAATTATTTTTTATTTATTTATTTTTTTTTAACTAATTTCCGTTCCCTAATTAAATCCTTGTAGGACTTTAGTAACTCTTACATGTACATCTTCCCACAATGACTGTGATCATCAATTATTGAAAGACATAGATATATAATGAACAGTGTCGTAACATTTACAGTATCTAACTCTGAAATCTTCTGAAACTTGCTGAAGTCATCTAACTTGTAAAAGAGAAAGATGTATGAAATTTATCATGTTAAATGGCAACTATAACAGGATAGAGCAAAGTAGTTTTGATGGCCACCATCTGAAAGAAAGTAAAATTACTTGGGTACTGGAGATCAGAGAGTTTTTTTTTAACAGATATTGCTAAATAAATAAGGATGAAATAATGTTTGTAAGATTTATTTTTTTATTCAACAAAGATAAAAGCAGTCACTACTACAGTTTGTGAAATCTCTCACTAGACTATTCTTAGAGAAAAATTAAACCCATGTATTTCCTATAAAATCTGCGATTGACTTTAATTCTGAAAGAAATATGATATTCTTTATCATCATTATTATTATAATTATTGCTATTCTTCTCATGCATTTTGTTTTTTATTTTTCATCAGCTGGATAAAGACCCTGATATCCGGATTGACAAATACTTTGTAATAGGAGACATTATGCCTGTTGAGGTGAGTTGTTCATGCTTCTATCTTGAATAATGAATTACAATTGTGCACAATAGTCATCAGATCATGCAAAAACCAAATGTATCCAGGATAATCTATTAAGGGGTTTAATGAAGTTGATTTGTAAAGAAAATGCTCACATTCCATATCAGTCACATTTTTCTTTGACTTTTACATCAAATAGATTTTACCCATATCAACTTGAATTGAATTGTATTGAAATTTGATTTAGCGTTCTACTTAGTATTGCTCCCACTCTGAATCTAAATTTCCCTGTGCATTGTCTCATTTCAAGCATTTTGTCTGTGTCTTGCCACTTGGTGTGGTTTGCTAAAACATGAGAGAAAGATTAATTATCAATAACAAACTGGAAGGAAAGAACACTTTCCGAAAACTAGGAATATCATTCATCTTTAACAGATAGTCAACTGTGCAAATATATAAATTTAAACATCAAAGATGAGTGCAGAGTTTTAATGGTTCTTTCAACAATGCAAAGAAGAAATTCATTGTGAAACATCAATGAATAAAAGTTCATCAATAGGTTGGCTGCACTAAAGTACTATACGAAGAGAATTATCTAATATCATTTCAACTTTTCTAAAAATTAAACAAGTAATTTAGAGAAATTTAAACTATTGGGATTTCATGGCAAGTGTTTTGCTTCTACTAACTTCATTTGGAAATAGTGCCTAGACTTCAACATTTATTTTCAGTAAGCAAATATTTTTTCCTATATTAATGAGAGAAGGATTTGATAGTCAGATATTCAAAACTTTCCTAATATTACGTTTATCAATTGAGACGCATTAGTTTTCTTTATTTGGTAATTGCTTTTTGCTTGGATCATTTATTTTTGATAACTTTGTCTATGGCAGATTTTTGTTTATTTCTTATACCATAGTATGAACGTATGATTTTTAAAACTACTACCAAAGACAAGGAAGAGCTTCAGGAAAACAATCAGTTTCTCTTGAAAAGTAATTTTTTTTTTTTTCAAATTCAAGAACTCTCCTTACTGGAGCATTAGAAAGTATGTTTTGTCATGTGATCGTGTAAGAAAATTGGTTCCTGTAGATTCTGAAAAAATACTTAGTGTAACTCATTATTGTTTTTGAATGATTGAAGCAGCTCCTACTAAGTAAAGAAATTATAATTACACAGAAAAATTTAAATGGGGTGAACTTATGTAATAATTTGCTTGCCAATATTCTGTAAATATTACTAATCATATTTAACTTGATAAATCTGAAGATTTAGTCATCACGCATTATATATTCCATATTGTTATGAACTACAATTTTTATTTTGCTAAGATGTGAAATTTTCAATTAATCAGGAATGGATACCATGTCAGAGACTAACTGATAGAAAAAACATTGATAAAAATAAGAACATATTCCTTTATTTATTTCTATTTTTAAATACTTTTGGTTTTTACATTTTATGTAATCAAATCTTGATACTTTTCACGCGGTTACTTTTTGGTTCATTACTTGATTTACTCCTTGGTTTGAAGGTCTTGTTCTTCAATGTAAAAATGAGGAATTACCAGAAAATTGAAATGACGCAACTGTTTACTACTTTGAAACTGTAAATACGTGTACCAAAATTAAGTGCTTAATAGAATATCTGACTGCAAGCAACTTCATCGAAATCCCTACAACAAATTATTTATAACTTTTTGTTACCAGCAGCAATCGAGATACACAAATCCTAGTGAATAATTTCTCTAAGCTCCTTTAGCTTTTCCGAGCAACAAGTTACAATCAACATTGGTTTGGTGAAAAAGTTGTTAAGGTGTCAATTTGGAAACAT
This sequence comes from Thysanoteuthis rhombus, assembly GCA_963457665.1. Lineage (NCBI taxonomy): Eukaryota > Metazoa > Mollusca > Cephalopoda > Oegopsida > Thysanoteuthidae > Thysanoteuthis > Thysanoteuthis major. The sequence goes on from OY735206.1 coordinate 35,445,412, forward strand.
AAGCAGAAAAATCATTTTATTACAAACTAAATTATTTTGAATTAGCCCTTAATCAAACTTTAGGATGTGCAATTCAGTTTTAAGATAAAAAATTTTTAAAAAAATTGTTAGTGTGCTAATCAGAACCACATTAATTGGGGTTTTCTTGTAACTTTCTATACAGCAATTTTTGAAGTTTCAAGATTTTCTTGGCCTATTTTTTATCTCAAGTACAAGATTGTGCCTAATTCAGTTATCAGCTTTGGCGATTCAATTTGGGTTTTTTTTGCAGTTTGGTGTTAGAAAATAAATCTTCAAAATTTACTTTTGGCATTCATTTTAGAATAATGTTACTTTTATTGACTTGGTAAAGATTGGTGATCATTCATTTTACATAAGAACAATTTCACAGAATGCACCAGGCATCTCTGTGATCATGAATAGGAATCAGTTCTTGTTGATGTTTTGATCCTCAAATTAAGTTTCTAAGCCAAGTGTGAAACATCTTGATATTTTTACAATTTTCTTTAACTATAATGTACGTTTCATTTTTTCTTAAAAATATGAATACATATCTGGGATCAATATTAGGCCTTAGATGATATGCATCTAAAATGTAAAAGAAATTTCTTGTAAATAGAGTTTAATAAACGTATAATGAATCTCTGTTTAGATAACTTGGTGAAAAATCATCCAGGAAAAATTTTCAGCTCTTTAACATAGCTCATAAGATAAAGTTCTTGATACTAAACTAATTTGAAAAATTACACAAAAATTTTATTGTAATCTTTTATTGCTACTATTCTCATTCAGGGACAGGTGGGTAACAATATATATTAATATATGCATTAGTGAAGAACAGTTCTGTGTCATGCCTCTGAGCAAAGTAGACCCAAGGATAGAAACAGATGAGATTTGAGGAAAGTTTGAAGCACAATGATTTAATAGTGTTATCAATTAAGAGAAGTAGATTTCAAATAAGCATGTATCACCTTTTGTAACTAAGTTTTCATTCTCTTGAGAATGTTCAAATCCGACTAGAAATTGTCAAACATACTTTATTTATATGGAACTGGAGGACAAGGATTTTGTTAAATTGAATAATAAATTTCATCTTCAAATATTAATTATAAAATGAAGTTCAACTTTGTGAACTTCAAAATTAAGATGATTATCCAGTTCGAACAACCATCTTAAAAATAATCGGATTATGTAGAATTTTATCTGATATTCGGTACTTACAAGGAGGACATGCTAGAAATTGGGAAAAGTTACAGAAATCTCTTAGCATTTCCTTTGAATTATTATTTGTTTCAAATCGTAAACTTTCTCCATTATTATTTATTCATTTTATCTATATTTAGGTTGCTAAAAAGAATAAGAAAAGCATGCCATATAACTGGCAGCACAAATATTTCTTTATTCGTAAGTATTCTTCTATTTTCATGAGTTTGTTTTTCATTTTGCACTCTCAACGTATCATTGAAATGTTTGCTTTTAAATTCAATGCCACAAATGAGCTTTCTGCATTTGCCATGCACTGATAAAACCAAGTTTTAGGCAGGGATCATTAACAACCCTCACTCTGTGACTTTCCTGATGCTTAATTTATTGTAGTGTAGGAATTTCGCAACTAATTCATGTTAAGTCAGAAAAATCATTTAATTAGCAATTCCTCCTGCAATATTTTATACTACCTTTTATTTATATCTTTTTTTCTCCCTCAACAACATAATAGTGAAACAACGTCAATGGGGGACTTGGTGTATCTGGTAATGCTTGTTCTAAAATATATGCCTGGTAATGCATTGTCTTTCTCAGTCTGTCATCAATATCAGGGAAAGTCATAATGAACTACTTTTCTAACAAACCTGGAATACAATTAACACTTATTTAAGAATACTCTCTTTTCCAAGATATCTATTATTAATGCTAGGACTCTACATTGTAAATTGTATGCAAACTTAGAATATGAAAACTATTGTCAGTTTGGAAGAAAGTTCTGAATTATTTTCGTTGATAACATACTTTGAAGGAGATAATTGTTCCTGTTTTTTCCAATAACTTTGGCTTTCGTCAAGGCTGCTGTTTTAGTTAATAGTTTATGAAATTGTTATGGTTACATTTTGGAAAAGTATCAAAATCATATGGCAGCTACTTCTTTTTAGCAGCTTGGGAAAAGAAATATTAGATACTTGTCAGAAAATGAGAAAACTAGCAGAAACCGAAGAATCACTTAGTGACACAGCACAAATTTGCTTTCCTTCTGTGATCTAGTAAAAATTGATTTTACCAATATACTTTGGCTATGAGAATTGGTGAGTGTTAGTAAAATGATTCTCCACAATTATTTCAAAGTGATGTAGTGTATATTAGAGAAGAGAATGACTGAAACCAATTTCTTAAAACTGAAAACGAATTAAAATTTAGTGATTGCTGATGCCAGCTTTATTTATGAATCTGTTTGGTTGCAAAATATCACAAGGAAATGATGAATAAGAATCCATCTTTTTCCTCTTTTCTTCTTTGTTATCCTGATACCTATTCTGCCATTTTCTTTTTAAAATGTAAATTTATTAGGCTATCTATTGTTTATTTCAGTTGGTCCACCACTTCTGTTCCCAGTCTACTTCCAGTATGCTCTTATGCGTTATTCTCTATCAAGACGAGCTTGGCTTGTAAGTAACATGAATATATATGAATAAATAAATTATTAATCTACCAAATAGCACATATATGATCTAAAGTTTACTTTTATATTTATGTCTACATAATAATTATCATCAGACATAATAAATATTTTTAAAAAAATGTAATTTTCTGTCTGTATTTATCAATTTGCTTATTTGTATTTCAAACCTAATCACCTAAAATATTTGTGCCATTAACAGATACTTGAATATTGTAATTTGTTAATAATACAAATTTTAAAAAATAATTCCATTGTCAGGTATTTATCGCCTGAATTTTATATCTGGTGCTTTACATTTTTTAAATTCAATTTCTAAAATATTTTCTAAATATTCTGAATAAAGCAGTCACTAGTAGTGGTACAACATTACTAAAAAAAAAATTTTTTCACTATAAAGTTTTTTTCCTTTTAGGGTAACATTTTGAATTTTATATTATAATCTTTATGTATTTCAAGTGATTTAAAAAATCAAACCTTTTGATTTCATGATATTTTGTAAAACTCTTTTTCTTCTTCCCCAGGACATCGCATGGATGGCTGCCTTTTTTATCAAACTTTTTTATTTATATACACCATACTTGGGAGTCTGGGGTGTATTGGCATATTATTTTATTATCAGGTAAAATGTCTTTTATTTGGTTAAATGTCAGTAATATTCATAACCAATGCGGCATAGGTAGAGATTTAAGAAATATTACTAATCCATTTCATATTACTTCATCTTGAGTTTCATAGAGGAGGGAAAAAATTAAAATTGCATCATGGAATAAAAATTTAGAAGTTGAAAAAGCTCTATTTCAGTGATGTTCATAAATTAGCATACATCCAATCAGCTCAGTTCTGAGTTAAATTACATTCAACTTGAATTCTATTGCATTCATAATTAATCATATTGGATGTTGAACATTTTCTAAAATGTCTAGAATGTTATTGTTCTAATCAATTTCTGCTTTGGTATTTGACTGTACAATTACAGCTAATGATTTTATGAAGTAATCCTCTATTAGTTAATATTGAGTTGGAGAGAGAGTTTGTTCAGTTTATTAAGTGAAAAAAGGACAATTTAAAAAATATTTCACCATCAACTTAGCTAACAAAATATTTACTGTTTTCTAGCACTATTTTCTGTCATCTTTCAGGCAACTTAATAATTCCATCCATTCAGAACTTTCTTGGGGGAAAAACTGCTCTAGATACATTTTGTAGCCTTTCAGGGAATTGTTGTTTTTTTTTTTTTTTTTTTTTTTTTTCTCATCAAGACAGTTTTGTAAAGACCGGAATAAATTATAATACTGGGTGAATATGGCAGAAGTGTAACATTATTACAGCCAAGCTATAACAAATTTTGCCTAGTCGCTAAAGAAACATGCATTATTGCATTATCTTGTTGGAATATAACACTTTTTCTCAATTGATTCTGGAGGCTTTTCATTGATTGTTACCTCCATTTAGTCTCAATTCAGAGCAATATTTATTTAAATCAATCATTTGGTTCTCCAGAAGAAGATCATAGTAGAGGACTCCCTTCCAATCCCACCATATATACAGCATCGTCGCCTTTTGGATGAAGACCGGCCTTTGGTATGGTTAACAGTGGTTCATTTCACCTAACCCCACCACTCCCAATCTCTTGCTTTCCACATTGTTGTAGAGTACCCACTTTTCATCACCCATCACAATTTGAAAAAAAAAAGCATCAAAAAAAAATTAAAATATGGTCCAGTAGGGTTTTTTCCGCTTTACTCATATAGAAATCACACATGAAAGCAACTAACACAACCAAGCTGGCTATCTCCCATGTCATTCAAGAAATGTCTTGTTCTGATTGATATCAACCTCAATTAATGTACCCTGCCATGGAGCATTGTCCAATGAAAAATCTCCAGCACAAAACTTCACAAACCACTTCTGACACATTTGATCATTCACAGTACCTTCTCCATAAACTGCACAAACCTTTTTTGCTTACGAGTTTCATTTTTACCTTTCTTTGAATAAAAAAGCATAATATTGTATTTTTGAGCAACAAATGAAAATTACCCAATTTTGACAATTTCTAAAAAAAAGGTTTCTCGTCCGGATTGTTAGTCCTAAGTCAGGAATAATGCTATGCAATTATTTTACGCCTTCAGCTTGAAGAATTACCTGTAAACCTCATTTATAATGTTCAATTAAACGTGAGTAATTATTCTAGTGAGACAATTCTTTCCATTTTTTTTTTTTTTTTTTTCTTTAAATTTAGATTTGGTGTGATTAGTTAGGTCTTGCAGCAACATGGCTTCCCACTGATTATTATTTATTGTTAGAAACCCCTTGTCAATGAGAGCCCTCCTTTCCCCATGAGAAAAAAAAAATTCATGAGAAAATCTTCTAGGTTCGATATGTATGCTTACCAAGTTCAGAAGCTCTACACCATACTGCTTGGCTGTCTATTTAGGACTTTCAAAACTCTTCCTAATTATCAGTATAAATTCACTGTTAACTTTTTTATAAATCTTATATTGTACATTGCTGTGAGTATGGGGGAGAAATTGATTTGCAGGTAATCAAGATTAGATTAATAAAAACATGAAATACAAATATGATGATCCTTACTGATATAGATAGATTAATAATAATATGAACACAATTTTTAAATGGATTTAAAAAAAAAATAAAGCATCAAAAATGACAAAGCTTAGATGACTGAAAATGTCTTCTAAAAAAAAATTAAAAAAAAAAAAATGCTTCCTAGATCTGATTCCTTATGCAGAAATACACATACTTTAATATGGTTATTAATTCTATTTTTACAGATGCGTAGAGAGCCACTGGTTTACATGGGTTAGCCAGTCAAATCATATCCCAATGGATGTGGAGCATGATTCAGCCCAGCCATGGCTTCCTCTGCAACTCCGTGCGACTTGTGACATTGAAAAGTCATTCTTCAATGACTGGTTCACTGGACATCTTAACTTTCAAATTGAACATCAGTGAGTACTTTTGTTGATCAGATCATCAAAACGTTCATCATAATTACCAATGTGTTTTTACTTATGTCATCTCAATATACAAATTTAGTCTGTTTCAGAAAATATCATTAAGCTAATAAAATTGAGTGGAACTGCCTCTTTGAACTCTGACACAGCCTGATGACCTATCAGTATTAAGTGTGTCAGTCAGTTACATGAACTATACGCCAATCTTAAAAATTGTTCCTCTAATGCTCATTTCATCATTTCACTGCACATTTATCTTAAGATCTGCGGAAGTTTTAATCAATAATTTTACCTCCACAGGATGATGTAGATCATGAATATGCTTGCTCTCTCTCTCTCTCTCAACTTTCAAAGGCATGTTGTGAAATTAAGTATAACTTGATATATCTTTCAAAAGATGCATTTCCTGAGTCAGTTGAATTGCTAGGATGATGTATGTATTTGACTTTACAAAAGTTCAGTAAAACGTCACAAAAAATCATTTTTAAATAGTTTGTCTTCAATGCAAAAAGTTTGGTAAGTTTTGGTCTAAAAACACTTCATACTTTACCAGCTATATTGCTATATGTAGCCAAAGTTGGTTTGGTTATTAAAAAAGAAATCTTTTTTAATCATCTATATGAATTATTTGTGCTAGTAAGTGCCTATCCAAAGCAGCACAAAAAAGGATGAGTACAGTTAGATAGCAGGGTGTGGGCTAATCTGGTCTCAGAATTCCTGCTTGAACAAATTAGGCCTAACATGAGAACTGATTGTGGTAGAGACGGTTAATTCGTTAATGACTTACAACAATCCACAGCTTGAAATATTTTATATTAATTACTAAATGAAAAAAAGCGATGTTTTCAATTTCCTGTACTTTTCATTATAAAGATCCATCCACTGAATAATTTTTTTCCTTCCAGCTTGTTCCCAACCATGCCGAGACATAATCTCTACAAAATTGCTCCAATGGTGAAATCATTATGTGAAAAACATGGTATAAAGTATCAGGTGAAGCCACTTTGGAGAGCATTCGTTGACGTTGTGAAGTAAGTGACATTCTTGATTTTTTCTCAACTATCTTCTAAGATATGTTTCTTATTAAATCTTGATAGTTTCATTTTATCTTAGTTGCCAAGTTCAATTTTTAACATAAATGTGCCGGGTATTTCTTGTAAAAATTAATGAAAATAGTCTTAATTGCATGTTCATTTAAAATGGTTTTACTTCCATACTAATCAACTAATATGTACAACAGAACATCTAATAAATGTAACTTATGCACTAATGTATGTAAGAAAAAAAAGAACACACTATTGTATGACAAGTTATCTCATCCGTGGTACTGGATTGATGACTTGCTGAGACAAGTTCTTGTCAGTGGCTGCAAGTAAATATTGGAAATAGCAAAATACCTTTGTGAAATTTGGACTTGATTGCCTCATTTCTTTCCTTTTCTTTTTGAATTTATTCATTTTTCAGATTTATTTCACTTTAATATGAGGTTATATTAAAAAGAAAAAACAAAAGATAATTTGTTTTTATTCTTTACTGATTTTTCTTTCCATTACAGAACATTGAAACATTCTGGTGAAATTTGGTATGCAGCCTATCATGCTTATCATATGTTGTAAACAAAATCAATCTAAAAGAATATGATAAGCAGTTTACCTGGCCTACCATATGACATGGGCTGAGTTAGCCCCCCATTTTCACACGTGGTAAATGGCTTGCTACATGCTGCTGAAAAATTCCACATGGTTTGCTGCTGCTATTTACAAAAAGGACCACCTTAACAACTAGCTGACTGCTGCACCAACAACTAAAAGACACTATTTTCCCAGTGGATCAATCGTTTTTTAATTTGTGTCCTTTCTTTGTTTCTGTAGACAAAATAATGTAATTATACTATGGGATTTAAAAAAAAATATTCTTTAAGAATGTTTGATAGAGAAGGAACATGTATTGGGAGCAGGTTGAATGCATTTGGGCTGCTAACATGGTGATACTTTTGGGACTTCAGAATTTCATTTTTTTTTTTTTTTTTTTTTTTTTCCATTTTATTATTCTTTTTTCCACTCTGCCACTATCAAGATAAAAAAAAATGCTTTGCCCTGTTGTGTAGTTGGGCAAAGGAACTTTCACTTTTCTAGTTTAGCAATATGATTCCAAAACAAAAAACACTCATCATTTAGTCTTTTAATTTTGTTTTTGTATTCTTTAACTTTAATTTTCCATTTATATTTTGCTTTATTTATTTGGGGGAATCTTTTAATTCATTTCTATACTGAACTAATATATTGTCACTTTTTACAATTAAAAAAAGAAAAATATCGATTTTAGTATTAATCAAATGACCCGGGCAATTTTTTTTTTTTTTTTTTTTTCAAAATAGTTCTATATTTATTTATTTAAAAACTTTACAAATCTATTGATTATTTTAGTGGCTCTTATTGAGATGGATGTGGTGATATAAGTCTCATACTAACTGCTAAACACTGCACAATAATATACAATCATAAAATTCATTTTCTATTATCCCCTTTCTCTTTAGAAATAAATTAAAAAGTATGTGCCACAGCTCTGAGAAATATTTTGCATGAGATATTGAAATGGTGCACCTATAGATAGATGAAAAGCAACTTTTATACTTTATGCTTTCTTTCGTCTGGAAACAGAAATATTACGACTCTACAAGAAATCAACCAAGTTATTTTTACTGAATCTTTTAGCTTCTGCTTGATTTTAATTCACATAGATTCAGAATTGTTTTGAAAACAAAAAAATTCAAAAAGGCCAAATCCTTAAACCTAGTTTATGGGATTGTTTAGTTATAGCCTTGATCTTCGTTGCTAAGTTTATGACAAAACATTCATCCATATACTATTTGACTTGACTTGTAATTTTTCAGTACAAGATTATTGATTGATAAAAACATGAATACTTAACACCTCCTATGCTGCAATAACCAACCTGCTAAGAGGCAATTTTTCAGAACGGCTAAGTCCTCAGTACTATTGCCTTCTAATCTTTTTTTTTTCTTTTCTACTTGCTCCTCCTTTCATTTAACTGATCTCTGCAGCATGGTTTTCAGAAAGGGCTTCTCTTGTAACCCAATCTGGCCACCTGCTCTGTATTTTTTCATTTGATTTTGATGGTTTGGCATCTTCTGCAATAATTACTATTATGACTGTAATGTGTATCACAGGGTTGCTAATTAGGATATTTTAAAATTTTCATTTTTCGAATTCGCTAGCCCAGTGTTGCTAATTTCAATATTTTTTCTTTGATTTTTCGAATTTTGGAATCCAATGTTGCTGATGTTTTGTTTTGTTTTTTTTAATTTTTTTAATTTGGAAGTGATTTCCGTATTTGAAAAATTAAAAAAAAAATATCTTAAGAAAGCATTTATTAATTGAATACTCTGCTAATGTTGGCTGGTTGCAATACCCTGTTTGTGATGGCATGTTGTTGTAAAAAGTATCCTTTTATTCACGAAGTTACTTGTAGTGAATATTTATGAGGAAGAGCTTTTATGCTTTCAAAAGCCTGTTACATAAGCAGTTTGTCCTGATAACCATATTACTCATTTTTATCAAGCAATTTGTATAACTTATGTACATTTTAATTGATTTTAAAAAGTAATAGATTAGTGGTAATCAATTAAACAATAATGTAATAAAAATGTTGAGATGTTCACATTTTGATTAGATTATCTATGTTAATGCAGATTTTGAATTTATGTACTATCTTCTGAAAATCGACAATTTAGGCATTGATTAGCGCACACACACACATAATATATTCTTTGTTGGAATATTTAATTGCAAATTTTTGCAGAAATTGTTTGAAACTAAGTCATGACAGACTTGCCTAAGCTGAGTGATTACTACTGAAATTAACCATACTACCTTTATGATTGGCAGAAAATTAACATCCTTTATGAAGCATGCCAAATGGTTTAATTTCTTGAAAATGTAATAATTTCCTCATGTATTAAGGGTTTATTTTTTAAATAATTATTGAACATTTGATGAACTATTTGTGTGTTGACTATAACACATAAGATTGTTTTTTTTAATTCTTGTAAATATGAGATTTTACAATACAGTAAATTTCTAGAACATAAGCTGTGTCACTGCCAAAAAACATGATCTTTTAATGAATTCTGTTTCCAAATGAAGTTCTGCATTTTTATGATTGTTTGGATTATAGATGAGAAATTCTTCACTCCTGGGTTTAGCTTATTGATATAGTGGCAGTCTGAGTGCCAAAAATTATAGACCCTATTATTATTGCTTTACTCAAACTTCAATCTTCTATTCTTGCACCACTTTTTTCCTCATGCTCTACATAATGATTTATTTTAGCTATTAGCCAGAGTTGCTATTTGGTATTTTTCAAGACCAAAATTGAGCAAATTTGGTACTAAACAAAGCTATTTGGTTCCAAAAATAAAGATTTGGTATGGATGTAAAATTTGAAAAAGATTATGATCCCTCAAATAAGAATGATATGATACAACATTAATGTACATGAACAATAGATATTTAAAAAAAAAAATATGTGTATTTTAATACATTTTTCCTGCAGGCTTAGTCTGATGACCGATTTAAACTTATGATTATTTTGGTTCTAAAGCCACTCACTTTAGTCCCCAGACCATACAAATTTGCTCTTGTGAGGCAAAAACATCTGGCAAGCCTAGTATAAGCAAGCAGAACAGGAGTAAGAAACAGAGGACATACTTTCTAATAAAACAGCTATAGATATTTTCATTTGATTTTTTTTCTTGTTTCATCTTTGACTTAAGAATAAAAAAAATTGTAAAAAAGCCATTACAAATTGATCAAACCAACAATATTTGATTTTGAAAAATCATGAAGATATTTTTGAGAATTATTAATATAAAAATAATTGAATGTATTACTTGAATAGTTTATGTTTATGATAGTTTTGTCAGCATCGTTAAAAATATTGAATAGGAAAAGTTTATTCTTTTTGATTTATTCTCAAATTCGTTTGTGTAAACAACAATCAAAACATTGAATATTAAAAACACAGGGTGAGTAATAATACTATTAAAATAATTTATCAAATGATGTACCTATTCAAATTTCTTTTCAAGTTTTTTATCAAGAAATTACTTGCTAAATGACCAAAATAGGTCTGGATCGTGGTAATATAAAACAAAATAGACGTGTACTTTTGATGAAAACTAAAAATGAAGCCAGACCCAATAGCTAACAGCTAATAAAAAGAATAAAACTATTTACCTTCATCTCAATCTTTATGTTGCTTTTTATTGCATATATAAGATAAAGGTAAACAGTTGTTGTAAAATGAATAATGATTTGTAATGCTTCATCTAATAAAAATTAACAATTGCTGAACAAAATAATTTATGAGTAACAAAAACCAAGTGATTTATAAGTAACGATAACTAAGTAGTTCATATTTTTTAATAATATTCAAAATAACTTTTTAAAAATGTTTAGTCTTTGCATTCTGCAATATAGTGTGAGATTCAAACAATCCAAATGCTTATTTTGTCTGCTGGTTTATTTCTTTCCTTCTTCATCAGATAACAGTGCCTTATCTATCCTTAAATAGAACATTTATATCATTGATTTATTTGCACTCAACGATAAATACTTTTAAAAAGATTTGCTTATATTTCATCATCCTCATTATCTACAGTTCAGAAATAGTACTCTATCTCTCTAGAGCACACTTTAACTTTTAAAAAAAAATGTTGCACTATCTTTCTCTAGCCTCTTTGATCACACTACTAAATGAAAAGAAGTTATCTTGTTTTATTTAGCAATTAGTTTTCCATAGAAAACTGGTTATATCCTGAAAGATTGCAATACATCTTTTGTAAAGTAATAGATTGTTGAATTTCTTTTTAAAATCTAAGTTGATGCAAGTTTTTAGAAGAGGACATTTTGTCTGTGGAAAACTTGAAAACCCAACGTTGGTTACCAACCAGGATTGCTAGTAAGGGAGTTAATCCAATTTTTATCTCTGAGACTTACCCAACACAAACATTGGAATAGTATCTGATTTGGAAATTGAGCCAGTCTAGAGACGGAAGTTCAATGTCTGATATTAAAATCTTATAACCTTGGTATAAACTTTCCAAATTTTGTAGAGCCTGAAAAATTTTCATTGATTTTGATAATTTTGTTTGTAAAGAATCTAATGATGGAACAAGTTACTATTTTTGACTTGTAGGAAATTTCTTAGAGATTTAATATTTGAACAAGAAACTATTTCCAGCTGAATGAGTATCTATAGATTGGTTGTCTTATGTGTTCTTATGACTGAAATCAACATGACAGTTGAATTTTAAAAGCAATTTTCCGTTCCAACATTAATTTAAGGGTTTATTGAATTGTCCTCTTTTCTTCAGAATCAAAAAAGCCACTTCCATCTCAACAGCTCTCCTCACTTGAATATGCTGTTAGGATTTAAGGATTTAATTTTGTAAATGGAATCCGTTTTCATTATATAGTGGGTGTTCCAAAAGCAACACGTAATTTGAAGCAGATCTATGTATATCTTGGCAGTTTATTTAAACATATTACGTCATATGATGCTATTTTTAGTAACCTATCACATCAATCTGTGATGTAATAGGTTATGTAAATAATGAAATATTCATTATTACATATATGATATTTATTCCATTATCATAGCTGCTCAACGTCTGACAACTGAACAGCGAATAGCTGCAAATCGGCACTACTTTTGAGACCCCCAGTATATAAACCCTTATAGAGTGGTCTTTTTCTCTTGCATAAATACTGAAATAGTTTTGAAGACTTAATCCTGGGGTCAGAATTGATTTCTGGTTTTTGTATTGTCTCATCCTATCACCACTACATTTTATGAGTAGTCTTTTTTTTTTTTAGATTTCTGAAACAAACTGCAAATAATTCCGTAATGGATATCCTTCAAACTTGAAAATTTTCGCTAACCCTTAACAAATGGCATGTAAGATAGGAGGTAACCCTGTCAAAATCCAGGAAGGATTGCCTCCCCTATGGATGTTGTCAAAACTGTCAAATATTTGGCGTTTTTGTAGAGTTTCATGTAATTTTTACAAAAATATCTCAATTAAATGAAATGTTTAAAAAATCTTGAAAACAAAACATTTGACCCATTGACTACAATAATTTCCCGTCAATTGGACAAGTGTTTCATTTTGAAGATTTCTGACGTCTTATTTAATTGAAAAACTTTTTTCTAAATTTATATGACCATAATTTGAAACCCTTGGCAACATTTCTAGGGGAGGTAGTCCTTGGTTGATTGTAAAAGTTATTTCCCATTTTACATGCCAATTGTTAATGATTACTAAATTTTCTAATTTGGTTCAGTTTCTCTCAGTGCTGTAATACATGAGCAGAATTTAATTACATCCTAGTTAATTGCTAATGTTAAGACTATAAAAACTCTAATGAAAAATGTGAGTCAACTTGAGTAAGTTAATCAAATACAATGATTATTTTACTATAAGGTAATAGTCAAAGATAATTACCATTTCTCCATTATACATGAAAACACTACTTCATTTTAGGTTCAATGAAAGATTTATACAGGCTGACCTGATTTTACGTTGGGTATATCTTCCTAGAAAAGGTGAAGTAAATGAAATCAGTGCAAAATCAATCCACCAGTTATCTTAACACTCTCACATTTAGTGCAATTCTTATATTACAAGCTTGGTACTGACTGATTTAAACAGTACCCCACCAGCGGTGAAAATATGAACTGTGGTCATATTCATGAAAATCTTCAAGAAACTTGCGTAAGATCAGAACATCCTGTATATTGATAATTAAATACAATAAACATGGAACAGTTATTGCTTTGTGATATGTTAGACTAAAATATGATGATCATTGTGATTGTATATATCTGATCAAATATAAAAGCTATTGCTCTCTGATGAAATCAAAGGTTTCAAATACAAATAAGGTGATGCTTTTATTTATCCTGGAACAATCTGCTATATTAAGAATCAGTTTACTCATTAAAACTGACTTATTGTGCATTGTCTCAATTTGACTTTGGCTTCTGCTTGCACAAGAAATTACATTCTATTTAATTGTTTTAATAATATTCATTTTATCGCAAAAATAAATTATTTTTGAAAATTAACATTTTTTACTTGAAAAATAGGTAATTGTAAATTTATCTAATTTTCCCATTAATATTGAAATTATTTTTTAAGCTTCTCAATAACAAGAAAAAAAATCAGTGCTATATTCAAAACTTGTGCAAACTAATCACTTGATTGAAAAAAATAAATGTAACTTTTCTTTGTGAATTATATTGGTTGTGCAACTTTTTTCTATGATTTCTCTTTTATTAATAAACTGAATTAAATCAGGAAAAAGTAACCATGGTCACTGTATATTTTTGTGAATCTAGTTTTAAGGCCACGTTGGAGAAATCTTGAACCATTACACTTTTGGACATGATGGATTTTTCCAGCTAAATTGACATTTTGCATGTATTTGAATTTCAGTAAACTATTTTTGCATCAGTTTTTCTTAATCAAAAATATCACAAAAAGCTCATTTTACAAGTAGGATGTAAGAATTTTCAACCTGACTACAATATCTTATATTCTGCAATATATGCATATATTGAAATATATTCATGTAATACATATTTAATCATTATACATCTTTGAATCTTATGCAATATGAACATGTCAGTTGGCATGTACATGGAAATAAACATGTCCATACATTTTCCAGTTCTAAGGGAAGTCACTAGGTATTGATAATGGCTTGATGAGAATACTTTTTTTATGAGGATCAAGTTCATGTACACTTGTGTTCAAACTAAGTGTTTACTTTTCTTATAACTGGGAAATCAGGCGTTACTTTTGATACACACACACACACACACACACATATATGTATGAGTGAAATGACTTCAGGAAAATGTCATGTAAAAACACATGGTCATCTGAATTGCGATTTCACTCTTATAATATTGCTATATTATTCCACTTAGCAGTTAATCTTGAATTATGAAAATCCTTCTGAAGAATTCACTTCAAAATAGAATTATTTTAAGGAAAGTATTTTGTATTGGAATCATAAGCAAGCAGTATTTTGCTTTTTCAGCAGTGTTCGCCAAGTGGGAAAAAATTTGTGTTGTTGTTAGGGCCAGCATTACAGTATTATCGACTCATCTGAATCAGCCACCACTTACCTCCTCTCAATTGCTCTGATCCACAAAAAAAAGATCAAATACCAACAGCAAGTGCTTCAGTAAAAGTTTAACTTTTTGTTTTTTCATGTGGCCTAATATTCTGGATATGCATTTAAAAGATTCTATAACAAAAAAAAAAAATGGATTTTATGAGAGCAAAAGATGATTTTTGAAAACTGCAGACAAAGGACGGTTACCAGCAACATGGTTGAATAACTGTTTGTATTCTATTTTTTGTCTATTACCTTGAGAACACTGTTAATGCTGTCAAAAGTTTTGAATGTTTATTTATAATTTGAGGATGGCTAAGCAAAAATATCTGTACATCTTCCTATGAAACAATGTGTATGCCGCTTTTGTTTGCTGAATTTGTGCCAAAAATGAAGTCACCTCCAAGATCAAAGGAAGGCTGAAAAGGGGAAAGTGATTAGTTATAGAAATGGTAATATTAAAGGATATTTTGAAAGACCAACACTAAACAAAATTGCCAGATTGGGCTACAAAGGGAAATAATCCAATCTTTAAATCTGAGGCTTACCCGACACAAGCATTGGAATAGTGTTGAGTTTTTAAATCGCGCTAATCTGGAGACAGGTTCAAAACCAGCTTGAACCCTTTTATCACAATTGAAGACTGGTATTGAATTTCCGCCTCCAGACTCGCTTGATTTCCAAATTTGACACTATTCCAATCCGCATGTTTATTATTTCCCTTTGCTGAGTTGCCAATTTGGGCAACAATCAACTTTCCTTTCACTGTCCTCATCTGAACCTTCCTTACTATTCGAGGAGCCACCACTGATGAAGCATTTTTCTAGTATTCATTGCCTCAGCACATGTTGATGCGTATGTACAGATATGTGTGTATGTGTGAGTAGATGTGCATGACTTTGATATTTTTGAGTATGTTTATTTGAAGAAAATACTTTTCTTCAGGCATGATGATCCACAATACTTTTTAAAAATTTATCCAGCTGTTTTTGTATCATGATCACCAGTCGATAACAACCAAACTAAAAAAAAATGTAACTAAAGAAAGAAAAAGAAAAATGTAGACTGTAATCTTTGGACAGTTTCATTTTTTTTTTTTTTTTTTTTTTTTTTTCCTTTTTCTTTTTTAAGATGTGGCAATTGGTAATCTTTTAATCTTCATCAAGTCAGGAAAAGAAATAAAGATGAGTAAACAAGTGAAAAGAAATTTCTCCCTTGATCTCAAAAATACAATTGCTTTGCAGAGTAATCTTTTTCTTAAAGTTGATTTCCATTTGGCATGTTCTAATTTCTATTTATAAATCGGATGATTTGTACAACTTACTTGAATGCTGTCAAGTTAAAAAGTTCATTCTTATTTATTGCCCATTTTATGTGCTCAGTAAGTTAATTGTGGTGAATAAGTAGATTTTGTTGACTTGGCAACTGATTTGCATTGTATACACAACTTTTAGAGCTAAGCTTAGGTCTCACTGCAGTCCAGTCAAATTATCGCTGATTGAAGCTGGGTCGGTTTTTGCGTAGTGTCACTGATTTATATTTTTAATTGCAGATTGAGACATTTAATACTTGTGTTGCTATAACTTGACTCTCAATCAACACTGAAAAGTTTTGCATCACATGACTAATATATAAATAAAAAATTTAGTTATTTAATCAAATTTTTATCTCATTTGATGGTTTCAAAACAAGGATGACTAAAAAAAAAATTTTTCCTACAGAAAAAAAGTGGTAAAATCACTTTTCACTGTATTTTTGCACATTTAAGTCATTTTCAAATACCTCATCTAAGCCCCCTTGTAAGACTAGTTTTTCAACCTAACAAAAAATTTCCTCCACGCGTACCGATTCATCGAACAATATTCTAGATATGCTAAACGCACAATTGATTCATAACAAAACTACAAAGCAAACAATTTATTTTTTATACAAAACTATTAATCAGCAATTTTTCAATTCAATATTAAACTTTATTGTGACTTTCATTTATTGAAAAGTCATATGTCAGTTTTACATCCAAAAATGAGGAAAAAGAAATATTCAGACACCTAAATTTTCCTGGAAAGGTCATCATTTTTATTTTATTTCTTTTTTTTTCTTAATTTCTTTGAAAAAGGATTGAAGTAAAATACTTTTTCCCCTTCTGTTTGGCTACATCTGGCTTGATCATAGAAAATAGAATCATTCCTATCACTACAATTGGATCGCAGACTTTTTTTTTTTTTTTCAAATAAAGGTCATAAGAACCCACATGTCATCATTGGATTGCTGATATATCAATTGCTGATTGGACTAAAAGAAACATTGATCAAATATAATCCAATTGGCGAACGATTGTAAGTGCGACCTAAGCTTAGCTTATGACAACACACATTATAACCATTTGGCAGGGTTAGGCAGATATGCTTTCTTTTAAGGTTTTTTTACATTGAGATTTTTCAAGATGAATTGGCAAAAAAAATAAAAGTATAGTCGGTCTTAGCAAATTTCATCAGATTGACCTTCGTGCGTTGTATTTTTTCCATTTTCTTTTTTTATAAATCATTTCCATTGTCCATCTTCATGATTTTCGTCAGGTGTAATTGTTGGTTGCCTCCCTTACACCAACAAGCTGATTGGTACTGGTTATCTGCCCTTTACCCTTTGGAATGTTATCAAGCAAACATCACGCTGCCATTGTCCGCAGTTTTTATTTGAAAGAGATTTATTATTGCTAGTGGCAGAAAGTTTTTAACGGACAATGGAAGAGGGTCTTTCAATGAAAAAGTTTGGAAAGATGAATGAGAAATTGAATTTTAAATCAATTACAATGCTCCCTAGTTATCATTGGTATTGTGAAGTGTGCTGCTGAAGTTGCTTTGGGTTCAACAATAAGAGTATGGTCCCAATCAGTTGGTTTTGGGACAATATAAACACACCGATCATCCTCAAGCGCTTGAGTCTGTTACACAATCTGATATAATAATATGAATGCTATGCACAGTGCAAGGAGAAATTGAAAGGCACTGAGACATAGTCAGATCCTATCAGAGTGAGAAACTTCAAGGAACCTACTGTTGTCCTTAGTCAAGAAAGACGGTATGTTCTTATTCACTGAGAATGTATTAAATGGACAATGGAGGAGAGGCTTAGAAAGATGAGAAATTAAATATTGAATCCACTACAACCACTTTTGAGTTACCATTTAGCAATCGTAGTGTGGAGTGTCACAACCTAATATTGGTTGAAGCTATTTTGGAAACCCATTGATGATTTGGAGTGTGGCATTTCTTTTGAATCATGGGAGTGCAGTCTATGGAGAACAGCCTTGCCATTTAATGAAACAGAATCAAAGTGAAGTGATTAAGAGTAACGAGAAGGTTATAATCTCAGCTTTTAAAGATAAAGACATACAAAATTACTCTGATAAACACCAGTTAGTGATAACCTCCTCAAACTCATCATTAACAAAGTTGCTTGAGGGTGCAATAACTGCTAATCTTGATAATTATGAAGCAAGTGATGCAATAATTAAGGATAATGCGGTGAAACCTGAGAGAAATTCTTATGTTAGATACAAGTTAAATGATGATGAAAATTGGAATCAAGCAAAAGTTCCAAACCTACAATCAGAATAAAATGGTCAATATTGAGATTAGTTGAATGTATATATGAATAATCAGGACAAACCCCATTTGTGTTCAATGGGAATGTGTAGATGAATGGTGAATTGCCGTGTCCTGAAAGGCCTCCATGAGAACCAAGGATCAAGAAATGTTGCAGTAGTAGTGGGATGCAAAGAATAATGAGTTAAACACATGGAACTATTTTGAAAATATAATTTCTTATGTTGCCTAAAAGACTGTCTCCTTGCATTGGATTATCACTGAGAAATTAAAAATGGAACAAAGAAAATCAAAGCACATCAAGTAGTAATGGGTTTTGAGGAGGATTCTTGAGTTTTAGGAAAGATTTTCCTACCTGCTGTAGGGAGTGCTTTTGTCTGGTTTTTGCTGTTGCTTCAGCTATGTTATGGGAACTGCAATCTATTGAAATCTACCTTGGACCTCCACTTGATGTATGTCCTAAATCTAAGGTTTGGCACTTCAAACAATGCATAATTGGTTTAAATGATGCCCCAAGCTCATGGTATGAGTGTGTCAAAAATGTACTTAAAGAACTGGGAGGCATTGTCTGCACTTACAACTGCACTCTTTCCTTTTGACGTAATAGTTATTGAAGTGTAAATAGAGTGTTGGTAAATCGTTGATAATTTTACTTTCTGTTGCAATCAGCGTTTCAAAACTGGAGTCGCCTGTAGACTGAGGAAAAGGTTTCTTATTAGTTGAACAAGATGCCAATATCACCTGTAAATGTGAACATCAGAAGTATATTAAATAAATACTTTGTAGGTGACCAAAAACTTGATTCCTTATACAGTATAATTAAAAAAAAAAAATGAACTTACCATGGAGGAAAGAGTGGATCTAAAAAGGTTTGGTTGTCAGATGCTTTGGATTACATCACAAACTAGATCCGATCTCTATTATGAGATGTGTGATGAGTAACATTCACTCTTACAGGAATCAATGACACTCAATAGAGTTAATGACCCTCACTCACATTTCACCTCTGAAATTTTATGATAACAATGTAATGGAAGTGACTAAATTTGAAACAAAAATGAAATTGTATATTTTTTTTTTCCTTATTGTGTTAGTCATATTCTCATTGGAAAAGACTAATGAGTTTAAATACTGCTACTGCAACATATCTGAGTCTGTTACCAGACAAAACTTATTCCATTCATCAAGTTGTACTTTCAAAGCAATGTTCAATATTGTCCTTCTTTTCTTTTTCTCTTTTTGTCTTGATAAAGAAAACTCATTTAATTCAAGAACATCCCTGAAGAGACTATACTGACTTTTGAAGTATGCTAACATGCAGTAGAAAAAAAACAAAAAGCATTGGAAAAAAAATATTACATTAATGTCTTCTGTAGTCATGTGTTAACACTGCTGCTGATAAAATAGACAGAATCTTGATCTAAGAATTTTAATTTCATCACTCCCACCCTCACTCCAGTGGAAAAGAAAGGTTTGTTCATTGTTTTTCCTTGAAGTAGATCAGAATATTTAAGCAGTTCCATTCAGTAATAATGAAAGTACTTCATTTGAATTTGATCAAATTCTTAGGAATAATTATTTGAAATATTCAACAAAGATATAGCATAGATATTATCATGAAACTTCAACATTTTATTTCAAAACGTAATAAAAAGGAGGAGGCCTTATTGAACAAGAATAGCTGGTAACAATTTATAACCATCTTTGATAAATGGCAAATTGATGATTAATCAAACTTTGGTTCATAGTTATTTACTATTTGTTAATAATTAATAACTGTAAACCATCTGTAAACATTATTTGGATGAAGTTGCAACAATCATTAATAAAATACAATTAACTATTAATTTACCATACGTCAATGATGATTGAAACTTTATGATTGCTATCGAAATAATGTTTATAGATAGTTACAAACAATTAATTACCGTTGAAAATAGCAAATAACTACGAAGTAAAGTTTAATTAACCATCAATTTACCATTTATTATTGGTTATTATAAAGTCTTACTGAGTAGCTTGGTTAATCTCATTGAGGAGAAAAAAAAACTAGAAGAAATGAAGGTAACTAGTTTATTTTGGGGACTGTGAACTTGGTTCAAAATTATGAACATGAACTAGTTCATTTTAATCTTTGTGATCTGAGGTAGTTATTCTGGTGTGAACTTACACAACACTAAAACAAGCTTGTGTCAATGTTGGAATCTAAAAGATTAATGAGAGTGACCAAGTGTCTATTAGCCTCAGAAGCTCAATGACTTTTCTTTTTTTTTTTTTTTTTTTTTTTTTTTTTTTTTCATCAAAAAGCTCTCTATGGGTTAGAACTCATAAAGATCTGGTTAAACAGAGGGTGCCAAAGTATGAAAATATTAAAAAAATAATAATGAAAAAAAAGGATGTGACATGTCAGGAATAACACGACAGGAGCAGATGTTCTAGGAAATAATTCCACATTCTGGAACAAAACATCTGAAGAAGAACAGGGTACGTGTGACTGAAAAGTGAAAAAAAAAATGAACAGATGACTGAAATAGTCCGACTGTACCACATGTAATACTTTGATGCTTAACTCAAAAATACATACACACAGGTCATTCAAAGAACTCAGTCTCTCAATTCAGGCATGCTTTGCTACAGAAAAAAGAAGACATTTTGAATGCTTAAAGTAACATTTGAAAATAATTACCTTTCATTCCAAAACTTTATCATATTCTTCTTCATGCAAGTGTTTAATAATATGTAATAACCAAAGTTGTTACTAGCAGGGATCCTAGGCGTTGCCTTTGGGGAAAAATAACTTCAATTATAACAACAGCAAAAATATTTTCTTTGATACATCTATTTTTACGCAAAACAACAAATGAAAAAATAATTATTCACACCTGAAAAGTAGATGTTGCTAAAAAGATATTCTGATGCATAAAACAAAACAAATGTTTGACAGAATTTCTGAGTACACAATGGTTCTTTTCCAATTAGATACCGGTATGAAAAGGCTGTCAAGGAATCCAACTCTAGAACTACGAACATAAGCTGGCATGGAGAAGTCAGATTGGGGCCAGTGATTTTGAGAGATTGTCCCTGTGCCTTATTCATGATCATAACATTGAAGTCAGTTGGAATTATGGGGATCCTTGAAATGGACACATCTTTCTTTTTTACTTACCCTAATGACCTATCATCTTTTCTGTACCCCAGTTTTCATTTAAGAATGTAATTGTTTGGCTGCAGCACATATCATAAAGGTCACAAACTAACTCTACCTCCAATGACCTCAGAGGTCTAATTTGATCTTATCAGCCTTACTAACCATTTTAACATTATTTTGGCACAGACACAAACAGTGGCCTTCAATATGAGTATAGATAATGTGTATACATTCTTTAAATGGCACCTGGTGTGTATGTGTTTGAAATTCTTTGTTATGTTCTATGAATTTATAGGAACACCAGTTATAAGTAGTTTGTCTTCATATTCTCTACCTCAATGCAAAATTAAGTGAAACAAGATAAATCTTTCTTTTCTATCATTATTGGATGAAGTATAGTAAAATATTCTTTTTATTAAATGGCTTGAATTGAAAGTTGTATAAAAGCAACTTTAATATCTAGATGAAGGTAAAAACTAGTCAAATTTGATAAAAAATAAGTTCAATCTTTTTCTATCCACTCGGATAGTATAATGGTTAGCACATCTGTCCCAGACGCAGAAATTCCCTTGTTCAATTCCTGCCAAAGGGGTGGTCATGAAAACTTGCAGGTGTAAAATCATGGTCTCAACTGAGCTTGAGACTGATGCACATAACAGAATTCGGGACTTAGTCACCAGCCATTATTCTCCTTTGGGAATGTCTCTCAAGTTTCTCCTTTCATTTCTTAAAGCGTGTCAGAAAAAAAAATCAACAAACAAATAAATATGGGTGAATCTGACGCCATGAAATAATACTTAACAACTGACAATATTGTTCTGACAGAAAGCAACACGTGTCAGGGGAGGTAACTCTAATTTACAAAATGGCGGAACAGAAAAAAATTCATCAATGAAAACAATAATTATAATGTGTTTTAAAATCACTAGTTTCATTCTCTTACTGTAATATATAAATATACACACAAGTTATTGTAATGCAAATTACACATGAAAAAGAACTACATAATTTGTACATATAAGTGTGTGCCAAGAAAGTCTTTTGATAGAAGATGTAATTATCTGTGAATGTACCATGTATTTGCCTTTGTGATGTTGGGTACACTCACAGATAATTACATCTCATGTCATTTTGTACGCTAAGATGTGTATGTATGTGAGCAGCCATCTCTACCAGGTGGTTGTAGGGGGATTGAAATCAGCTGTGTGGCTGTCTGAGTAGGGTTGGTTGATTGTTTTTATGGTAAAGTGAGCTGCTTTCTGATTGGCTGAATTATGTCTACAACTGTGTTGACATGTTTTATTGTATTTTAAACTTGCAGATTTTTGCTTTCAATTGTTGGAAGTATGGAAGCGAGACACTATGGAAATGAAGGGTTAATTACAAAAATCTGAATGTGGAAACTAAGATGACCTTGTGAGGTTGAATGTACTTTACAAATCAGAACGATTACCCGGGGGGAGGGGGTTGAGAGAGACCAGACTTGGTCTGGGAACCAATAAAAATCTAAACTGTAAAGCAATTAATATTGAATCCGGGAGTGAAGTACTAAGGAGGGTCAGATGAACAAGTCCTGGACAGAATACTGATGTATGATTAATCGCCTTTCCTTGAGAGGTTTAAGGATTCCTGAGTTAGGGAAATACTTCTAGTTTCCGGGCAGATGAATTGATTACCACGGCTTTTGGCCTCATCTACCACCTATGCATATTTCTAAGGGAAAATTATGGATTCCCAAGTTTGTTGGGGGTGGTAAGAAAATTACTAAGTCAGCACAATTTCAATATTTACCAGCTGAGAGGGAAAATCAGTTATTAATCCTTCAGCCGTCAGCACCCACCACACAAAAGGAGCCAACAATTACATAAGCCAGCTATTTTTGAGTAGCAGAAGTGAAGCTACCGGGACACAGCAGAGAATTCCACATTCCTTGTCACCATGAATAGTCCTGAACCCAGAAGATTAGAACTTTGGTGTAGCTATACAGATAGATATATCAAGAAACATCAAGTGGATACCCTGAAGGACTTATAGTTTTGACTTGAGAATTTTGTTGAAGCTATACCGAAAAACATAGAATAAGACATCAAATAGACTGATAGTCATTTCATAGTGTCCTCACCTGCCTCAGCGTATATTTCAACCAGTCATCCTGTAATAATACTGATATAAATCTTGTTATATATTATACTCCCGGTATCGATTGTTCCTTTTCAATTTGTGTCACCTCTGGTGGTCTTTGTTCCAACGCCACAGAATCTTTGGTTGACAGCTGCACCCCCTCGGATATGGACACAATGTGGGGGGCGACTAGAAGCAGAGATACAGCAACTAGTCAACTGCGGCCTGACCAGCGTTGCACTTGACCAACTAGCAAAGGGTGGCAGAGACTGGCCCAGGGTGCTACCACAGAAGCATATTATAGTTTGGAGGGAATGTCCAGATTCTACTTATGGCAGATTTCAGGGTACGACATTGACTCTCACTGGATTTAATCAGGTGTGCACTGAAATTAAACAAAGTTGATATTCGGTTTGCTTGGAATTCCTTGTCACGAAGATTTTGCAGCGGTGATGGTGATGAGGATTAAATTATCAGTGTTTATTGTTGTATGCCTTTATTTTGATAGAAAATTCTGTTTTCTTTGTAAAATACATTTTGAGAGCTATGTAAAATGATTAGCTACGATCTATATAGATAAATTGGTCATATGCTCAATTGAAAGAACAGTGATTTTCAAGTGCAGATTTGATAGAGTACAGTCTTGGTTGGCCTTGATTATGATAATGATGTGCAGTGATTTTCAAGTCAGATTTATGATCATGATGATTAGGTTGCTGTATAGAGTACTGTCTGGGTTAGCTTTGATTATTGATAATGATGAACGGTCATGGTCGCAGTCGATGTCACAGGCTTTAGGATGTTATGTTGTCACATGAGTGTTCACAGGAAATGACAGGACTTGCTGCAGATTCAGTGGTATGACAAAGGTCTCCGATGAGAGAGGGCTCCGGTGCATCACAGTGGAGCCCAGAGAGCCAATGGGGTTAAGATTGACCCAGTCTTTCACCAGTGAGTGAATATAGTATTGTAATCTAAAAGGGTTATAGCAAATGAAAATAGAACGACTAAAGGATGATGGTGATTGAGTGGTGGGTGAAAAAAAAAATAGCAGGTTTTAGCCAGTTTTGGGGCAGTTTTAGCTGGAAAAAATCAAAGTAAACGTCTAGTTTAGCGTTTAATAAATTATAAATTGAAAATCATTTGTGGCAAAGAAGAACACAAAGTAAGGATCCTGTTTTACGTTAGACGTGCAGTGTGAATCATTCACTCACTCTAAAGCCAATTCACTCGCTTTCCCTATAAAACCGGAAAATTTCCGAAAAAAACGAAGGTCAGGATCTGTTATAGCGAATCAAATTGCACAGGATTTTTTTAAAAACATGATTGATAAACCGAATTTTAACCGAAACTTTTACTTGGATTATTTCTTAGGAGTCGGAAAATTATTTTTCTTCGGCAAATTCACTTGAAATCTGGAAAGTTTTTAAAAAAATAAATGCACAATTTTTGTTGATAATTTGTCTAGGAGTCTTGGTACATACATTTTTTTTATTTTTTTTTTTACAAATACGATTTGAATTATTAAATTTTCACCTTGATATTCCTTATCTTTCAAAGAAACTGCTTAGGGCTAACCGAAAGTAAGGAAGATTTCAACCGAAAAAGATCAAATTTGATTGGGCAAGACTGCGTAGAATTACCAGTATGTGAGACTCCTTGAACTGGTGGCACGCCCAGGTCGTCTGTGTGAGTATTTTTCTCTCGGTGGTGTCCTAGTTTACGCGTGTAAAACTGAATATCAATCAAGCGGGAATTGCTTCGTTTTATTTTATTTTTTGAATTTCACGGCATAAAACATATTCCCAGAACAGAAATCACTGCAAGAAAAATCCTGGAACAAATCACAATGTTCTACCTAAAAAACGTAAAAGAAACAAAACAACTTTTGGTTTTTAGGTTGGGGAGAAAAGGTCATAAAAAAAACTATTTCTAATAAAATGAGTAATAATTTGATTTATTCAAGTCATAAGTCATTCACATGAATTATTTTGATGTGGTATGTTAATGATTAAAATCATGTCTAATAATTAATTTACCGTAAGTTACGCTACATCGGCTCAGAGAGTAAATAAAAGTTCGGGTTTTTGGAGCGTATACAAACACGACAGTCACCTGGGAATGGAATCTACCCGAGTTTAGCCATTCGAAGAAAAGTCAGCGACTTTTAGCCAGTCCGTTATTGCAAAAATGGCCCTAAATAAATTCAAATATTGAGTAAAAAAAAATTCTTATTACTTCTTTGCAATCCAAAAATCCAAGTTGTGACTTTTTTCTTCGTATTATGTTTTTATATGCTGTATATACTCGAAGATAAGTCGCACCTACTCTTGTCAACAATATTTTTGTCGGAGCTTTTGACCTGTTTAAAGTAAGTAAGGTTCGGTAGTTGGTCGAATGCGTTTTCTGGGCAATTCGGGCATTTGGCCATTTATTTGGTGTCTTTTTGGCCAGAAACGTCGCCATCTATTAGGCAACCCCGGTCACGTGGCATCAAGCAAAACACTGTCTTACCGCTACATGGTTGAAAAGCTTTTTTTTTTTCAAAAAAGAAATCGACCCAAATCTTTTAACGTGACGGGAATTAAAACCAGGTCCCAAGGTGAGATTTTCAAGACAATGATCACTTGATTTTCAATATTTTTTTCGGTGTTTATTGAAGTATGTCAGTGAAGTGGAAATCGAAATAGGGTGCCCAGACGTCCGGCTTTAGGCTGGATATTCCGGTGCGGCTTTTGAGCATTTTGTCCTCCGTCCGCCCAGCTTTAATTTGTCCTCCCTTTTGGGGGTCTGACTATAAAACTTGTATAAATTATCTCCGATATACTTTTAGAATGTGGGAAATGAAAACAACCGTTAACGTACTCCATGCAGTTGCTCTTGTTAACAGTACTGATGAACTGCAATGTACGACCCACGTTGTCTATTTCAATATGTTTCGAAGGGTCCAGTCTGACCAAATCCCGCTTTTTATCCCTGGGAGACAAAAAGCTGCGGATTGATATTCGCTTCCAGTGTATCGTCGTCGTCTGCAGAGAGATTCTACCGGAGGCAGGAATTATGGCCGATCTGATTGTTTGTTTACAATTGAGAAATTTTCTCAAATCTTGACCAATTTTGCTCAAATGTTTTTCTAGAAATAAATTAGTCCATTTTTTTCCTAATCTAAAAGAAAAAACATATTTTCATTGATAATAAGGTTGATTTTGACTTAATAAATCGATGTTTCCACATCCAGCAAAAAAGAAAAAAGACGCCATTACCGAAATTCCCATTAGAATTTTTTTAAAATTGGTATTTAAAAAACTGAAGGAAAAAAAAATTGTCAAAAATGGATAATTTTAGTGAAAACATTTAGTTTCATCAATGATCGACTGAACTGTGCTAAAACGTCCAACATTTTACATTAAATGAATGAAAAATAAATAAAGTTAATTTAAAAAATATCTGATTAATTAAAATAATTGAAAGAATCGATGAAAATTATGAAAAATCTCATTTTTATCAAATATTGAATAAAAAAATCTTTTTTTTTTTTCAATTAAAAGCCAATATCAAAATTAACCAAATAAAATTTAAGATTTCCTGAGAAGTAAAATATTCTACATAATTTTCCTGCTTTTCAGATCTCAAAACAAGAGTTCTATTTGAGCAGTTCCGGAATATATTTCTAATAAAAGTAAACATTATTAATATCTCTGGGTATTTGCCTGTAAAATGTGTAAAAATCAATGGAAGCGACAATATATGAATAAGATAAGCTCTATATAATTTTGTTCTTTGATGAATGAGTATCAAAAATTTAATTAAAATCTGATAATATGTTGATTTTGAAATTTCTCCAGTGTCGATTTTTGTTAATTTTTTTCACACCTGTCATACATGTTCTTGGGCATTTAATTACTGAGAATATATAACATTTTTGAAAATTCTGTGGTTAGAATAAAAAAAACCCAGGTATCTTGAAGTTAACAGTCTGAATGAACAGTTAATTGCCCTCACCTCTCTCTACTTCAACCTTTTTCTGCCAGGCACCTTTATTTTCAATATTTTTTCAGTCTGGAACAGTGGTTCCCAACCTTTTCATTACCAAGTCCCCTTTCATTTGAATTAATTTTCCTACAGATCCCAGGCTTTTGCAAGGTCTATCTACTCAACAAGCTCTTGGACCTAAGGCTCTTGAAATGGGTTTGGTAAGATTAGGTGTGGTCATCGAACTTTTTGGTGACAAATGTTTTGTCATTTGGGGAAAATATTAATTGAAACATCATCATACAAAGGTGAAATTTTAAAAGCATGTAAGTGTAACTTGATTGAAGAAAAAATCTTTTGATGCTGTGAATAAATTCAAATTTTTAATTGATAAATCAATAATTTTAATTCCACTGTGTTGACAGGTCTTGAAATTCAAGAAACTTGAAATTCTATAATTAAAAATCTCTTATGATGAAGATCATTTAATATGCAAAAATTAGTTTCATCATTACTCAATTGAACTGTGGTAAAAAATCATCACATGCTGCATAAAAAAAAATGAAATATTTTTCAACAGTGGGGATTGGTATAATTCCCTATCACAGATAAATGAGTTGTTGACAGATCATATCAACAAAAAACCACAAATAAATATATGAATATATATTCTACCCTGAGGCAGAATCTATTTGAAAAATTATTTCATTCAAAATTTAACTTTGGTTCATTAAAATGTCATACATTTCAATTTTTAACGGTCGAAGAAAGTATACAAAGATTTTTTGAAAATCAAATTAAATCAAATTTTTATTTTATTTAAAAGCAAAGCAGGTATGAATTTTGAGCAATTTTAAATGAAATATTTTGACTTTCAATTATTTTTAGTTGTTTAATAGACTTTTCAGTTCTATTCATATGAAATAAGAGGTGTTTACCTGAGTGCTTTAGTCATAAACCTTAAAATCCCTTCCAATTTCACTAATGTTCATTCGACTTTTTAATTTTTTACAAAAATTACAATCATATTTTTTTAGTTCACAGATATTAGCTACAGTTTCTTTGCTTTATCACTTCTTCATCGCTGAATGACTTAGGAAACAAATTATGTTATTTATACAACATGAAAAATTAAATTACTTATCAAATTAGTTGTAAGAAAAATTGTCCCAAAATTTTACTTATTTTATTGAAAGTATTACTTATTTTATTTCCATAAATTAAAATATTACTTATTCTTTTTTCCTTATGACATTTTTCTTACCCAGGAGAGGAAATATTTCATCCACCTTTTTTAAATAAGACAGCTGAATTCCAGATTTTCAGAACTGATTTCAAACTATATTTTCTAGTTTTTATCACTATTAGATATTGTTTGATGAGACCATTTAGCACGTCTTGATTATTCTAATAATTTGTTTCTACACAGTTTCTATTTCATTTTTTTTGTTTTGCTTCAGATTATTTAACTTCTACAGTTTAAATACTAAGTACATAAATAATGAAAATTAGAATTATAAACAATCATGGTTTGACATTACAATACTGTTGTTGGTGCTACAAGGCACAGTCAGTACACAGGAGAAGACAATAACAATATCTTTAAAGCAATACAGTGTAGTGCCCACCTTTTCCAGCTAAAGAAAATCATACATATACGGAGTTATCTGCCCTCGGCAGCAATCTACTTGCTAACCCCTACATCTCTGTAGAAATGGTAGATTCCTTGTCGCTTCCTCTTTGATATCACAAAGAGCTACCAATAAGATAGCTGATTGTTATCTTTACAATATTTAAACTGGCGGTGAATCTCTCTCTCTCTCTCTTTCTCTGTGTTCCGACAGCTTTGAGGTAAGCTCATATCTTCTCTCTCTCTCTCTCTTTAGTTAGGATAGTCACAGTAATGTAGATTCAATTGCATCTACAAAAGTCCCCAAAACAAATTGATTTTTTTTGCTCAAAAAATTTTGGAATACCAAAATAGTTTATTATTTTATATAAAAAATAGTACAAGTATGAATAATTCTAAGAATAACTTGGATAAATTTAAATCATTTTGGATAGAAAATAAATTTATCGGTCAATTTTTGGAGCTATCAGTCGAAATATATAGAAGAATTCGGGAAAAATAAGTTAATAAAATGTGCCTAGTAAATGTTTCTCTGTACTAATAAACTTGTAATTTTTCAGTAAGTTTCATACATTTTTATACCTTGAATTAATGCATATTTTAATGTTGAATACATATTGTAAATTGTTGACAGAGATGCCCATAGAGACATTTTTATCCAGTAGATAAATAACTAAATAATCATGGCAAAATATAAAATCAAACTAATACTAAAGAGATTAGAACATAAATTGACTTTGAAAATTTTCTTGTTAATCAATATTGTAATAATTATACAAAATGACTCTAAAAATCTATCCAAATTTTTGTACGACACTCTTAGAGCAGTGGAGTTTCGGATCAGAATGTGCCTTCTGAGGCCTTTCCAAACCATTAAGTGTTGGTGGTAGTAAGAGCAGTCAGTAGTCGAAGTTGTAAGTAAATACATATGAACAATTTTTGATACAAATTATGACAGTATGAAACTAGAGAGACAAGTAGAAGTATAGAATAGAAAGTTTCAGGTATCTATAAAAAAGCAGGAGCAACTGTAATGTTAATGATACAAGGAAAAGAAGAGCTGAACTAATGTAGATGGAATAATCTTGACTGAATTGTTTAGAATATACATGTGGTGTTTGCTTTCATGTTTTTCGTTGTTGTTTCTTTACTATTTTGCAATCAGATTCTAGATTGGACTCTATTTGTGTCTGTTCAACTTTTTCATGAATGCTTGTATTTTTGATTTCAGTGTGAAAATATTTTTGTTCTCCCCTTGTTCATAAAGTTCCTCACACACATTTGACAAATAGCATATAAACTTCTAACTGTTGTGTCTTGGTTAGTTTGCTTAGAAAAGCATTTAATTTTTAACCGTGTTAATAGCTGAAGGAGATAACTAAAGATACGTATGTTTAGGTCGACTGTTTTTGGCTTAAGAGGCTGACCCTAACTACTGAAAACAGGACTCCTTTTGCTCGCTTCTGTTTTGCACAGTACACCATGGTCAGCAGTTATTGCCCTTTGTTCAGACATAGGAAAAATAATACCTGAACATGATACCAACAAACTTATAGTTTCCAAAATAACGGTGGGATTTTTATGGGTACTGCTATTCTAGTGGCTCTTTTATTTGTAGTTGAAATTCCTCCGTTGACTCCCTTTAACTCATTTGCTCATTTGTAAGGCTCTATTAGTTGGTTACTCTCTCTTTTTCTCCCTTCCTCTAGGATCGGTACCATTCCGCCGGCTTCCTGGCCAATCCAAACTTTACCATTTTTTCCTCGGTGACCAATTACTGTTCTAAACATAGCCAGTTTTACTTCACAGATGTGAAAACACGTATTCTCTCCATCCCTCGTGAATGAAATGGCAATGCCTTTACTACACAACAGTCATGATTTTCTATTCTCTTCACTTTAGGAGGTGCTCAGGGGTTAAACCTCATATGTTTTCTGTGACTTGAATAGTCAGTCTGTTGTATGTTTATTGTTTGAGAATGATCTCAAGTTGCTCACAAATACATTGCCCATAACCTAGCTGTTAGGCATACCAATGATACTTGATCTCCATAATCATTCCTTGGTCTTCTTCAAGTTTTATAGATTCAAAGCATTTCAGTCACCTCTGCTTTGTTAACACGCAACTATTACTACTATTACTACTTGGCACAGAGCTCCTAACTTACGCTTTGAAGCTATCTTCTATCTTCCTCTTCTACTTAACTTCAAGTTTACACTGCCCCTTTTATCATGGATCCAATCTCCTGAACTAAACAGGCCTCTTCTCTTCTTTTCCCGATCATGTTAATGATTCTTTACGTGTATTTCTTTTCAATCATGTATTGATATAAATGTGACTCTATGAGGTGTATGTTTTATTTGTTTATCTAAATACTTGTATGTGTTTTCATCACTGTTTCATCTACACGTCCAAACTCATACTTGGCGCATATATTCTCCATCATATTATGGCGACTATCATCTCCCTTCCTCCTTCAATATTTTCAGTGATGTTGATGTGTGGCGAAAAGAACCAAATGCATAGAGATAAAATACTTATCCTCCACAACTACATCATCTCAGTACTACATATAGAACTCAAACTATACCACTACTCTCTCTCAATCACTAAAGGAGCCACCCATAACTGGTAACATTCCAACATATATAGATACAACAGTATTTATACTAGTAATGAAGTAAAGATGACCTGTCTTTTTTATTGTTGATTATAGCTTTTGGCTTGAAGTAATCGAAAACAATTTTTAAAACTGTTGTCTTCTAAGTATCGATTGAAACAGGCATTTTTTTTAGGATTATGTACAGTGATAAGATATCGTTATATTTCCAGCTTTTGAAAAAGATGTCCTTGACAATGGAAAATCGGGCAAAAATCTTTCGCTATCTTTTTAGTGAAGAACAGTTGACTCAGGTAAGAAACGCTGTTTGTTTCTCTCATGCATATTGATGTATTTGTTCATTGAATATTTGATTAAAGAAAAATCATTACACTTCTTTTTTCTTTCTCATTCTAAAATATTTTTCACTGAATTGAAAAAATTGAAAATAATGACAGATTTCAGACAAAATTGTAAATGGACAAATTTGAACTGACACTGAGTGATGTCATTCAAACGTCACCATCTTAAAAACGTAAACAAATAACATGTGTTCATGGAAATGACTTACCCTGAGATAAACAAGTCATTTTTTGTTTAAATAAAGGAACTTTTGTCCTTTCAATCCTAAAAAGTTGAATGAAAAAACTATGTTTTTTTCATTAAGTTTTGGAAGAATAGAAAAAAATGTTCTATTTTCTATCAAAGGTAGTTTATTAAATGGAAACCAATCTCTTCTTCCCATTTTTGATGCTAACATGACAAAATGAGATAAAATTGTCTGAATGAAAGTCGGAATGTTAATGATTTTCTCCAAAGTTGTAGATAATAAGATTTCTGGCAAAATTGAATGAGATAGCTATCAAAAATGGATCAGAAGATGGGGACTAATTTGATTAGTATGTTTATCTTTCTCTCTCTTACACTCCAGTATAATGTTACCAACAAATTTTGATCCTGATTTTTTTATATTGAATTTCTTGTACTGCACTTAAATAAATGTGCCTATTTTTCATTTGATAAAGGAATTTTTAGAATTTCAATAAGATCAATAAGAAAAATGTGAACCATAAAAATATGAAATATCAGATTATAATTTATTAATTTACAAAATTATGATTTATTTATTCGATATTTTATTTACTAGTTGTAATGAACTATAGCAATATGCAAATATAAAATGCAATGTTCCATGAGCAATAAATAGAAAAACTGATCGCAAAGTCAAATGCATATAGTATTGTAGTTGTTGCAAAACCATAAAATCAATCAAAATCAATGGGTAACATTATCTAGAATTTAAAAAAATGATACATTATAATAAAGGACAGATTATTAATTACAAAAATTATATTTGAGATTACATTGTTAGCTTGTTTAGCGGTGATTGATCAAATCAGTCCCAATCTTCTGATCAATTTTTGATGGCCAACTCGTTAAACTTTGGCAGATTTCTAATCAAACCTTTGTTTGGTCTTGGAATCTCTACTAGTACACAAGTATATACCGTATTCTGACATTATATTATTTCTGTATGAAGGGCTAATATTTCATTTTTTTATCCTCAGATTAAATCGATCTTTTCTATGTTTGTGCTGAGCGAAGCTCAAATCAAAGATATTTCTGCAACATGTGAACAGAATATGCAATATGGCTGCAGCAGAGAGGCTGAAATCCGCAAAAAAACTACTCTATTAATGGAGAATACCTTTATACGCAGAAATCTTAGTGGAAATGGTAGGTCAAATGGATCATGAAATTCAGATTTTTCATATTTATTCAATTGTTGGTCATCAGCTAGGAGATGACTTTTCAAGGTTTTAAATTAAAAATTCTTAAAGGAATTTTAATGAGTTTGAAATTCTTGCTCAATGTTACTGGCTCCGAGTTTTTAGATGTATTCATTATATAATCTTTAAAAATTTAAGATTTTTTTAGAAATTCATTCTATCCTGACAGTTTTGTTGTTTGTCTTTTTAGAAGCTTTTATTTTCTTGTTTTTTTGTAGGTTCTTAGATAGTTGTATTCATTTTTAAAGCCAGCTATAGACTTTATTAAGAAAAATTGTCTGTTCAATATTTTGATCATGAAAGTTTATGTATTGAATTTTTATTCATTTTTTTTGCACTGATCTATTTTTTACTCAAATAGCTGGAATTTCTTGTCTTAGATTTCTTATATATTTCTAAATAGTTTCTTGCTACTGAATCTTTTAGATTTTTTTTCTTTAACCAGAGAATGGAATCTATCTTGGATTGGATCTTGGTGGAACCAATCTCAGAGTGGTTAGGATGAAATTTGTTGATGGCACTGCTGACACAGCACTCAAGTATTACAAAATTCCTGATGAATGTTTCACTGGTCCTTGTCATTTGGTAAGTTAACTGTAAATATCTTACAAAAAACAATATATGCCCTTTCTGTGACTGAGTAAGATCTGACCAGTGACTTGAAAATTGATCATATATTAGTTTTGGCAATATTGTAACATGTATAAGCCACACGAATGGAGCTAGAAGGCTGAAAATTTAAGCATGTACTCCTTATTATGTCTCGAAAAAAATTTTTTTTTCGATTTTCAAAAATACCCCACCAAAATAAGTTGTCATGGGGGGGGGGAATTTATAGTGTAAGTCTATGCTAAATTGGTCCCTTAGTTATGTGTCGGGCAGCATTCACACTTCTTTTTTGAAAATTTGCAGTATTCACAGTTCTTTTTTGAAAATTTGGACTTTTTAGTGATCACTGCCCAACAAAAGGCAAGAGAAATAACTTACCCATTGACCAACCTTTTTCCAATTTTTTAACTGATCACCCCAAACATGGCATCCTGCTGGAATATGTTTTCACCTAATGGTTTCTATTCTGTGATTAACCAGACTTATTATTTAAAAATTTTTTAAAACAATTTTAAAAAAAATCAAATTATGATGATCAAAGTTATTATTTTGATCTGAATTCATTGTATGATTAAGATTTCTTTTGTTTTATTCCCAATTAGATTGAATGTTTTCATTGTAGATCTCTTCATATATAATACATTTCTTCTATGCATGTTTGTGTTTTTTTTTTCATTGTCAATAGGTATTTGAGTACATGGCCGATTGCATTGGGGACTTCCTCAAGTATGACAATCTTGAAAGTGAGAAAAACATTCCTCTTGGTGAGTTACCTACTGAAATAAGTATTCAACTAATTCTCTATTTTTTCATGCTTGATGTTTTGATGTTTGTTTAATCCTATATCATAGCATTCAGGGATCAGTCCAAAACATGGTCTTTATTATGTGTAAAATCGACTTCTAGACATAATGACTGGATATAAAAAATTAGTTTGAATCTTGAATTTGAATGAAAATCATTTGACTGAATGCTGATACAACTTGGAAACAAAAATATCAATAACAGTCTATGAACATTTTTTTTTTGAATTGCACGATTGTGATTACTCACAAGATGGAAGACTTCAAAATTTAAATTGAGTATAAAAAATGAAATCTGTCATTAAGAAATGTTAAAAATAAAATGAACCAGCATCAAATAGCATAAAGATTATGAACTCCACTTTTATCTGTAAACTGAACGATTATACAATTCAAATTTACTTAGAAAGAAAAAAAACATGTAGATCAAAAAGGTGTCTTCATATAATGAGATGGGAAATTTTAAAAAAATTCTCCCCATTGCATGTGTCAAAGTGTGTCTTAGTCAGTCAACGCACAGCAATTTTGTATCATCGTCACATGAGTTATTATGATAAAACATCTAGAAGAAAGCCACTCAAATTTCAGTAGGGAA
The DNA here is from genome assembly GCA_963457665.1 of Thysanoteuthis rhombus. Classification (NCBI taxonomy): domain Eukaryota; kingdom Metazoa; phylum Mollusca; class Cephalopoda; order Oegopsida; family Thysanoteuthidae; genus Thysanoteuthis; species Thysanoteuthis major. Next base: position 35,481,142 of record OY735206.1, read on the forward strand.
AGTAGTGGGCAGTTTTGGAGATTTAGCACAAAAGTTGAAAACTTACCGGATGAGTTATTTGCATAAGTTTTAATTAATAAATGTGAATGGGTTTGATGATTATCAAATCAAGAATTTTGTTTAACTGTTTGCAGCCGACTATCAAACAAAGTAGATATTGCGTTATGGTTTGAGGAGCATGTTGGAGTACTAGTCATCCAAATCCTCGAGAGTGTATGAGGGAATATTTATTGAAAAAAAAAATCCAAATCTTTCTGCAGGAGAGATTTTTCCTAATATTCATTGTTGTTAGGATAAAAAAATATAATATTTCCATGGCAGAAGGAGTGCCATTTTTTATAGTAAAGAAGACTTGAGAATAGCAAGTCTAAAATAGTATCAAAGCTACTCTTTGTGGCCAAGTCAGTTTCCTGACATGAATCTTGTTGAACATGTCTAGAAAAAAAAGTCTAAAAAGATTTTTAAATAAAATTATGCACAAAGGTTTGCGTCTGTGGAAACATTAAAATCTGTTAATGGAAAATGTACCAAAAGATTGTTGAAAAAGTCTTTCAATTCCTGAAAATCATTCTTGAGACACCACACACACGTGCACCACAATTTTTATAGGATATCCCAATCTCTTCGATTGTTAATTCATCCCAAGAAAAATATTCTTCCTAATGTATGCGTACCCTTTCAAGGATAGTTTGTTTTGATGACAATTGAACTTTTGATTTTTTATTAAAATTCTGAACTTTTTCCTGTTTTGAAGGTTTTACCTTTTCCTTTCCTTCTAAAAAGAAAAGTTTGACTCGTGTTGAACTAATCAACTGGACAAAAACTTTTAAATGCTCTGATGGGCCTGGTCAAGATCAAGGTGAAATGTTGATGGACCTTCTCAAAAAGAAGGTCAGTCTGTTCTATTGTTACTTGGTCTACCATTTATTTATAGTCTTCTGAAGCAAATCTGCTCTTAAAATACTTTAATAATTTCCGTTTTGTTTTATTGATTTTTCTAAAATGTCTGTTTCCACACACCATCATGTATGTATATGTACTTTCTCTTGTGTGTAGTGTATACATGCCTCTAAATAAATGATTAAATTGTTGAAGGTATGCTTCTTTTTCTCCTCAGAATCTTCCTGTGAAGTTGGTAGCTATCATAAGTGACACAACAGCTGCTCTAATCACTGGAAATTTTTTGGATAAAAAGTGCGCAGTTGGCCTGATTTTAGGTAAGATGCTTTCTGCTTCCCTTTTTTCCCTCTATTACAGAAGTATGAAAATGTATTTAAGTTATTCAACACTGTAACCAAAAGCTTGTCAATAAGAAAACTACTATATTTGAACAAATATAGGTTTGAACAAAATAAACACAAACATTAAAATGTCATAACTTGGCTCAAAGACAACTTTATTAGTCAAAATAAGCACCATTAGAATAGACACTTAATTGCTGATGATCTGGCTGTGAATTTATTCCGTCATGATAAAAACTAGGGTCAATTTGTTCAGTTTATTAAGTAAAAATAGAAGACGATTGTTATTTTTATTTTTGACATTAACTTTATTGAATAATATATTTATCATTTTGTCCCACTATCTTCTATCTTTCAGCCAACTTAAAGATTTCATCCTCCTTGATCTTTTTATCTTAGTGAGCAAAAAACTGCTTTAGGTGTCTTTTGCTGTTTTCCAGGAAATTTAATTTTTTCATTTAGAGAATTCTGTACAGACTGGAATTGAATGCAAATTCAAAGGTGCAATATTTGGTGAATAAAGACGAGTGAAAACTCCCCAGCCATGCGGTCATAATTTTTGTCTGTTCAGCAAAGAAACATGCAGTTTAGTGTTACCTTGATGCGATATCACACTCTTTCTCTCAACTAATTGCAGACAAATTTTGTCAATTGTTGTCTTCAATTAGTCTAATTGTGTTGGGTTCACTGGTGGCTTCTTGATAATCTAACGGTACACAGTTTGAAGTTTAGTCAGCATGGATTGTTGGTTAATATAGCAGCATATCTGACAATAAAAATATCCATCAAAAGAGTGATTGATAAGTCTCCCCTAGACAGAGTTTATAATGAATAAAACGCTGATGTACCAACCACGATCCATGCTAACTAAACTTCAGGCAGTGTACAATCAGATTATCAAGATGCCACTCGTGAATTCAACCTGTAATGAAAAAAAAAAACAGCATTTTAAAGTGTAAGTTGCTTGTACTCCACCCTGTACTTGATTGAATCATTTCTTAGATTATCTGCAAGGAACTCATTGTTAAAGACTCTCTTCCTATTCTACCATATGCAGAGAGCATCACCTTTGGGTGAAGACTGGCTTTCAGTATGGTTGCATACTTGCAATAAAATATCCACTTTTCATCACCTGGCAGAACCAACTTTTTGGGTTATCCAATGTAAGCATTTTCAAGAAGTATGAAAATTATTTTTTCATATCTACAAAGATTGATTGAGAACAAATGCAAATTTATTATGATGTTCTAATAATATTTCATTGGAATCTCAGTTATGTTAGAAAAAGATTTGTCTATGATTTTCCAAATTTTCAGAAAAAATTAGGCTTGATGATAATCCTTTGTTCATGCAAGCCTCTCTTTTTCCTTTTTCCTCCATCAGGAACTGGAAGTAATGTCTGCTATATTGAAGATATAAATTCTATTGAAAAATGGGAAGATGACGATGACAGTTCTAAACAAGTGAGTTTACATTTTACAAGATGTAAGTCTTATGGATTGTGGAATTGAAGTAACTTACTCAGTATAAGTAGAGGGCAATTTGAAAATTTGTACTTTTTAATGATCAACGCCCAATAATTGATCACCCACCACACAGCCTACTTTAAAAAGACAGTGGTCACATGGTAGTTTCTACTGAGTGACTAACCTGACCTATTTTTTTTTATCTTCATACACTAAAAGGCCATCCATGTTTCAGTAAATTTCAAAACAGCCATGAACTTCTTATTGCTGGGCTAGCCCTAAGTACCAGCCACATGGACAGTCACCCAGGGTACCAAGTACTAGGGAGTGCCTCTCTGAGACAGTAGAACTTTCCAAATTCAAATGGAAATATGAATAAGTTGAACAATATAAAGAAAATTCCCTTATATAAAGTCAGATTTTTCATGAATATCTGACTGGTAAATATTTTGTGCTGTCATGAAACTAAAATGAACAGTTGGTAAGGAAATTTCATGACCTAAGACAGGCTTTATAGGGCTCCAAAATTCAGTTTGCTTGAGGGACCAACTCACTGGAATGCCAGGAGGTGTGGGGCCGAATCACTTTAATCTTTGATATATTCTCCTTTTTCTTCCTGACTGGCTTGGAGGATTATCATTTCAGCATATGTATTTCAGAAATCTAAAACTGTCAATGTAGGTTTCTTCAATTTTTAAGCTGATCTGGCTGGTTATGTGTATATATATCAGGTGTACATTCTCACCAATGGGGCTTGAGGGTTTTTTTTACTGGTCATTGCTCTACTAGAGGCAAGAGAAGTAACTTAATTGTTGATCTCCCCTTTTTCAAATTCTTTAATTGATCTCCAACATTATGGCATGCTGCGAAAAGATGTTGGTCACTGTAACTGTTTCTATTAAGTGACTAACCAGGCCTTTTAATTATTTTTCCATATAGGGATCAATTAATGTGTTCTTGATGTTATTAACATGTTTCAGCCAATCCACTTTCCAACCTTCATCAGGTGTGTAATCCATAAGAAAAGAGGAAAAATCTTATTACTTCAGAAATGGTGACAAAAGAAAGGTAGTTATTAATTAAAGCAGCATTAAATACATGGACAAAACTATACCACCTCCCGCATCCCCAGATGTTTCCGATTCATACATGGGGAGTTCCCCCATACGTTCTTCGCTTAAAAAAGATGAAGAATGGATCAGCCAAAATGTATTAACATCTAGAACACTAAGTAGGAATTTACAGAAATATGCTGATAATGAGTGCTCACTACTAAGTTAATGGCACAAATCTATGTATTCAATGGTTTGATTGGAAGAAATTTGTTATCTGTTTCTCTTATCTTCTAGGTAATGATTAATGTTGAGTGGGGTGGCCTTTCTGATACTGGATGCTTGGACTTTATACGCAACAAATATGACTTCAATGTAGATAAACTCTCAAACCATGTCAATTCATTCACGTATGTATGTTACCCTTTGAAACAGCTTTCATCTTATCATTCTTTCATTCCTCCTATTATCACTTTCAATGCTACTCGTTCTTTTTTGCACTTCATACTCTATTTTGCTACCTATTTTTTCAGAGACCATCAATGAGACATGGGTCATATAGGTACATCAGGAAAGTATAATAAGTAAATTACTGCTAGAAAAACAAAGAATCTTTGTATTTAGCAATTTTGACCCATGAATACTATATATAAAAATCTCCAGGGAAACCATTGAAAGTGTTAATCTTGATTTTTTTTTTTGAAGGAGTTATGTGCACTGGAAGCAGTAATATGATCCAGTTTGCTTCCTTTGCATATAGCTCCTAACATTATCTCTCTCGGAATTTGTGGAAATCCCAGACCTGTAACTTTCTTCTTTGTACAATTGGTTTTCTATTTACTAATACAAGGCTTAATCTAGATGAAAACCATATTAATGTATAATAAAAAGCTAATAATAATTAGCTTTTGATTATTTTTATAACACCAACTCTTCACTTGGTGCAATCGTGGAGAAACATCCAAGATGGCAGATAGCATTAAATTTCAGCCTTGTGCAAAGGCAACGTGGCAACTGTCTACCAACTCACCAAATTGATAACTAATCATTAGAGTTGCCAGATAGTCGGAAATATTTCCTGCCAAAAACAAGCAATAAAAAAGGAAAAAATTGGCTAAAAAAACAAAAAAAAAAACGATCGGATTTACATAGTAGCTTCCCTTAGACTTGTTCTCCATTTTTTTTTGTTTTTTTTTTGTTTCAGATAAAAAATAATTCTGGTTTTCTGGTAGACAGATATGAGGTCAAGGACCTGTATAAAAATCAATGATCAATGGTTACAGGGCAATATCTTATGTTGTTTAAAGACAGACATCTCAACATATGCTAGAAACATCTTAAGAGTTTCAATTATATATCTACTGATAGAATTATTTTTTTAAAAACTTCTAAGAATTGAACTTTCAAATAATGTATACTGAATAGTTCTGCCTTTTTGTATAATTTGAATTATCAAATTTTAGAATTTTATGATACCCTGCATAGTGGGTTCTCCATGTGTTTATCATTATGCTGGTGTCCACTTGATACTATATTTTTTTTTTTTTGCAACTGCTGACATCAGTGAATGCTCTAACCTTTTTCAAGTGTAATGGTGGTGAGATCTGATCTTGTAACTCTTTTGAGTGATCTCAATTCAATAATGACTAGCAACTGCAAGATCAAAGTATAACACAGATTTTGTGTTGGACAAGTTCAAAGTTTTTCAATCAATTTTTCAAAAGTTGTATGTATTACATTCAAACCGCATTTATAAAATGATTTTTATGGATTATATAGTCATAACAACACAAAAATAACAATTTTGAAATCTCTTATCTAAAATACATATATAAAAACACGTTTAACTTTTATAAGAAATAAGAAAGGGTAGAAATAATATTGCAAGTCTTCAATACCATATATATTAACATAAAAGACTCTCTAGCTTTCAAAACAGTTCTTTCATTTTGGTCAGTGAATTTTCAGAAATGTATTAAAGCACTTGACTCTTTGAAAGTTCAAAAACACAAGCACCCACTGACACATTTGTTTCATTTACAAACACTGATATGTTTCCACGTCCCAGGAATTGTGGGCCACTGATCCTAATATGACTTGGGTACATTGATCAGACACAGTTAAATCTAAACATTGTATGTGTGTGTATATATATATATATATATATATATATATATATATATATATATATATATATATATATATAATCTCATATAAAGGAATTATATTTGCAGTTCATATTTCTGACTGCATAGTGGTTGCACCCTGAGTGTTTATTGCCTGGGCGTCAGTGTAAGGCAGTCATATACGTGAGGTGGGGGGTCAGTGTTCAAAGTGTTAATCTATAATCAGATTGGGGCCTATAAACAAGGGAGATGTAGGGTTAATTTTTAAGGTTTATTTTTAGAAAAAATGCCAGAAATATAGTAACTATTATTATCCATTATCTTTATCTTCAGTTTTGAAAAATTATTTTCCGGTCTCTACTTGGGTGAAGTTGTGCGGCAGGTTTTGGCTGACATGACCAAAATGGGAATCTTATTCAACAGCAAAGGTTCTGAAAAGCTGTTTACACCTTGGAAATTTCAGACATCCTATGTTACAGACATTGAAAGGTATGTTATGATTTTGTTACTGCATTTTTTTAAGATTGGTTAATATTTGGCCCTAATTCTTTTTAATGTTGTTGTTCATAATAATTATGAAACATTCAGAGATGAACTTTCAAAAACTGTAGAAAGAATTTTAAAACATTGTTTAGAAAGTAACAAAGATACACTGATACTATGGAGATATAGCCTTCTACATTACAATCTCTGATAGGATCGATTAGAAAAGGCATGCACCTGAATTTTCCTTTTATCTAATCCATTATTAGTCAGTTATCAGTTTTGATACACAGCTCTACCCAAGAAACTCTACGGACCCCTTCTTTGGTCCTCCTGGCCCTTGAGGAATTTCAGACATACTTTTGACTTCTCAGCCAGGTACATCTCATTATTTTGGTATAATTGTAACTGAAAACCTTGTTTGATCCCTCCAGTACACAGACTCATTATTACCTCAACTGATGTATCTGCTGGGACGGACACATTTAATTCAATCTTATGTGCTATCCAAATGTCTTGTAATGACATAAACCTAGCTTACTCTAAATGCACTGAAGACAAACCTTTTGCCTAATGTGATAAAGTGTGTTAATTTTTTAGACCTGTCTTCTCATTATTTCCTGCCTTGGTCCCGAAATCCAATTGGTACACTTTGGAATCGTTAGATATATGCCATTAGTAGTTAATGGATTTTCTGGGATATTTTTGTTTGTATTTTTATGCTTGTATGTATAATGAATTTTTTTCTCCTGTTTCAGTGATTCAGATGATGAGTTTACAAATACCTTAAATGTATTGAAAAAGCTAGATTTGTTGCAAGTTCCCGAAAAAGCAGATCTTATTTTGGTAAAGGAAGTTTGTGCATTAGTTTCTCAGAGAGGAGCCTACATTGTAGCTGCAGGTAAGAGGAATTCTTTTTTCTTCTTTATTTTGATGGTTTAGAACATATCAGACATAATTTCTGTTGGGTTTTTATACATTAATGGAGAATTCATTATTTGACTTCTAAAATCTTAAACAATAAAAAAAAAATAATGTTGCCATTTGTTCTTTGAAAAAAATTGGCATTTATATCAAAATATATACAAGAAATAATTTCATCTCTGTAAAATTAAACAAGTATGTATAAAGGATGAATCTTTCGAATATGTTTATAAACTTGACTATTCCATTGGAACTTTGACGAATATATACACATAAATCACAAATTCTGCCTCTCTCTCGCATTACCATGGTTACAAACATTTATTTAAACTGAATTGCTGAGATGATGGAATACAATTGTTTATGCTGTAGAAATCACCAAATAATATCTTTTTATACTTTTGTAATGTATTAAACTGAATCTTTATTATCATAAGAGCACAGATAGAGCTTACTGCTATTTTAGAGTATTTCCTTCAAAAAGTACATTGGTATTTTTTTTTTTTTTAAACTTGGGCTATGGCAGGTAGTTCTCTGGGTAAATGGGTGTTTATGAATTCCAGTATTTTATTCAGCAAATAACAAAGCGAGTGGAGACAGACTTGAACAAATATGAAAAGATGGAATAAAGAAAAAGATGAGGCACTATTGGTCTTCTTTTATGTATATTGTAGGGAAATACTTTTACTGCGAAGAAATTATTGCTCCATAGTATTTTGCAAGATAATTATCTTAGTTTCAGGAAAAGTGCCTTTTGTAGTGGTCCCTACAGAACTGAGATTGTTTCCAAATACAATTCTTAAAACAGCTTATTCCTGGGTCACAACTGCTAAATACAAAGATTTTTTTTTTTTTTTGAGTAATTTACTTCTTATTCATTCCTGGTAGCACAAAAGAGAATATAAATGTAAAAAAGCGAGTAGCATTGGAAACATTAAATAACTTAAAATGTGTTTGTTTTTTTTTCACATTTCTCTCATATCAAATTTTCTCATTTCCCACAGCATTATCTGCACTTGTTGATCGGACGAAAAGAGAGGAAGTGACCATTGCGGTTGATGGTTCTCTTTATGAGAATCACCCGAAATATCATAACTACATGATGGATATTATACATGCTTTGTCTCCACAGACCAAGGTAAGGAAGTGCATTCAGATGGGCTGGCGCAAAAGTCACTTTCCATTCTGAAACTTGAATAACTTTTCCAATAAAACGTACAGAAATTTTCCTTTTAGATGTATTCATTTTGGACCATCAGGATTACTTTGAACTAAATATGGAATATGGCGTCCCACAGATTCTTTCCATTTTTAGCTTTGCAAATTAATTTCACATTTATCACAAGTTCACCATTGTTGCCAGAGTTGGTTACTCAATTTTTTTCCTTAGGAGTTCAGTCCAAAAACACTTCTGGAACTGAAGAAAAATTTTCAGCAAGTAATAGAACATTGTATTTTGTATTAAAACATTTCTTTCTTCTTAAACAAAAATGAATATCTACAGTTTTGAGAAGGATCTGTAACATAAATTTCACAGATGATTGATTGAACTCGTTGTTTGTATCGTTAACACAACAAACTACTGGTTTCTTAAAATGTGCACTATCTGAATGTGAGGGTTGTAAGCAGAAATTTTTCTGTCCAATGGTAGCAACACTTATAACAGGATTTGGGTGTTTTCCTTGAATTCATAATTATAATAGCATTTTTTTTTTTACTTATACTGAGCTCAACTTGGCTAATTATTTAGTAAGGTGCAAAATAGTTTCAAAATGAGTTACTGGAATAACTTGATAGTTTGAGATTAGTAGCTGTATTTTTCTCTTTCTTTTTTATTAAGCTGTTTAGTTCTCTAGCTATCAGGTGTCATGGTATCTTATATGTTTTTGTTTTTCCTTACAGACAAACATTATCCTTGCAAAAGATTCCAGTGGCCAGGGAAGTGCTATTGCAGCTGCTTTGGTGACCCAGAAATCATAAAAAGCACAAATTCACTGAAATGAAAAGATGAAACATTTTAAAATGTTACAAGGAGCTTATTTGGATTCTACACATGGTGTTTGGAGTCCAAGAAAGACAACCCAGTGATAAATGAACTGAATAATCCAAAATCAATTACAAGGGTCAAACTAGTAAAGGAAGGTGCTGTTTTCATGACAAAATCAAAGAAATTATGTAAGAAACTCCACACAGTTAGATGGTGATTGATTGCAAATTGAAAAAGTTTAATATTTTAGTCATATTAAGTTAGTCTTTTGGTGAAATTCTATTTTTATTCGCAGTAATCTGGATGATTTGGTGGTAATATAGGTAAAAATGTTAGGGTTCACATCCACCTAGTTTATATTGCAAACCATGCTATATTGGAGGACATCTGTAACATATATAACGAGGTATCTTTTCATTATCAGAACTAACTCGAATAGTGAGGTGAACCAGAAAATTATTATGCCTGTCTCAAAGGGTAGGTTATTGGTGCTGAGAATATGTGGTCACTTATAGAGAGTTCCATCAGGTACAGAAATAAAATTCACCAATCTTGGGAGAAAAAAAGGAGAGAAACTGATAATAAACAGGAACTCGATGAAAAGATGAGAACTTTTTATTCCATTATGAATGGGTACATAATCTACATAAACTTCTCATACAAAGGTATGGAATATAAGTTGGGAATGTCTTCAGGGCTGTAGCTCATATTTGAGCAAAAAATCTTTGGAGTTTTTTTCAGTCAAAAGAAGTTTGTAATCATTCAGATAACTGATTATTTTATTAAATCACAATAAAAATGTTGATTTTTTTTCACACAGACTTATGCTTGGAATATGTAGATTTTGAAATCTTTAGACAGTGTTGTAGGTAACGAATGATAAAAAATGCTCAAGATCAGGAAAAAAACCTAACTGGAGTAGCTGAAAAATAATTGGAGATTATCTATGCTATATAAATTGCCCCATTCCCACTCCTTCATGGGGAAAGTGTTTGATAAAGATTAAGGTTTTCATTTTCTATTCTTAGAAAACTCCCCATGAATATAATAGCCTCGATGCTTTAGAATTTTAATGGAACAATATCTATAAAAGGTAGCCATTCTCAAATTTCACAGCTGCACAAATATAAATGCTGCTCAGGGAATGTTTGGAGGCCAATGATATTCTAAATAAAATAAAGGATGCTTACTTACAAATTTTATTGTGATCAGCTCTTAGATCTGAAGTCCGATCTTGAAACATATAACAGCTACTGAGAGTTTTTCTTCTGATCTTATCAAAAGTCACTAGTTGTGAAGAGATGTAGAGAAATATTTTCCAGCTGTGGACAAGGTGAAGAAAGGTAAGCACAGATAGCCTACCGATTGCCCACAGGGAAGGCTAGGGAGCTTATAGAAATTTCATTGTGTCAGTCCCAAGTACAACTTGGGATAAGTCAAGTTGGGATACTTAATAGATGTCATAGACCCTACAGAATCATTACACCAGCTAACTTACGTAGAACAACTGGTGGAAAAAGTGTGTTTGAGGAAAAATACAGAATAATTTCTCTGTATGGAAAAGCTTTACCAAGTAGTTCAAATAGGGGCCCCCAAACAGAAAAACATCTAGTCAGTATATTTAGGTGGAGGTTGAAGAACCTAGATACAGTGGGTAGTGACTCTATGCTAGCTATGGCTTCAGTTCCTACTTGGATCCTGAACATACAGGTGGTAAATAAGAATATAGAATAGGAGGAGACTTAAAAAGAAGAATGGTGACGGTGAGGTACTGGGCAGCAGGGACAGGTATAGATAGAACTAGCGGTCCAAGTGGAGAAGTTTTAGCCTCTTGTTAATCACCTGTTGGAGAAGGGCACATGAAAAGGCAGAGTCTAGCCTTTCGGGAGAATTAACATCATCTATTTGCAGGACGGTGGATGAATGGACAGGAAGATTACTGATGCTTTGTATAAATGCTATAGAAGGTCTGAGCCTGATCACCATTCAAATTCATGATGCATACAAATATATTTTTTTTCGTGGTGAAATCTGAGTTACCTATTTGGGTAGCTAGCTTGGATTGGCATTTTAAGATGACCAATTAAAAAAACTAACATCAGTGGGCTCCCTCTTGGAATGCTAATTATTTTCAAGTCTCCCAAGAAGGTGAGAATAGGAAATGTAGCCCTAATTATGTCTGACAGGACAATGGAGAGAAACTCAAAAAATTACAGATGCTTTTGGCCATCAAGGTTGTCAAAGGAAAGAGAATGATTCATTGGAAGACAGATCTACCAGGGTTTGAACCAGTACTCACACATTCCAGCTTAGCTTGCCATTTCTTTGCAACTTTTTTATCCTCCACAATTCATGCATTTGTGTTCGCTTGTAACATCTGTCTCATCTTTGAAAACACTGGAGTCCTTCTAGTCAGCTTGTACAGAATTAATGAGGAATATTTCTGTACATGGTATATCTCCTATTGAACCATTTTTTCCATTTCTGTAATTTACAAAATTTGTACATTTTTCTTCCATAATACTTTTCCTTTCACAGCTGCACCTAATTCCATAAAGAATCTTCAAGAAACGGTCTCTGAAGAAAATTGACTATACAACGCATCAATAATTGAATTTTAGTAATAATTCAATAAGAATATTCAGACCATCCTTACTTAACATAAACTTGCATCTTTGGTAGCACCTTAGAGGATGAATTAACTTTTCAATCAGTTAATTTGCGTGCAAGGTTTTCGATTTTTAAATAGCTCAAATATTTATTACTAAATTAAACTTGCCATAAAAAAATTCAAGTTGATAAATATTTGAATAAACCTCCCAGATATTTAATTTTTTCTATTTAAATGAAAAAAAACTTTAAAATTCAAACATTTTAACTCTTGTGCTCATGAACCACTCCATACCAATCCTAAATGACAGCATAAATAATAATAAAAAAAGAAAAAATAACTTGCCATCACAGTCAATGATTGAACCATAGCCTCAATATTTTAATTTTATGGTTAGAATGAATTCTATCTATGACAACACTGGCATCTTCCACTGGGAAACATTTAAAATAAAGTAAAAACATCTGGAAATCAATTACATCTAGATTCTTGGGAATTTAGAAGTCATTGATAAACCTGTTAAAATAATCCCCCCAAAAAGTAAAAAAAAAAAAAAGAACTTTTTAGAAGGGGTCTAATGGAATAATGGTGCCGATTTTCAAGTCTGTAGACAGAACGGTACGTCCAGGAGGGCTGGAACGCAAACACGCGGTTGTATGAAAAGAGTATAGAATAGAATCCTTCGCCATCTGTGATGGCTATGATTGTGAATAGAATTTTAAGATTTAACTAGACCTAAAAGTCCAAGAGAGGTAACTTAAATCAGTTATTGCCCTTGATATTAATTATATTTAAAAGTTAATTTTGAGTCACTATTCCTATTGGATATCTCAATGGTATTTGAAAGTTGTCCATTTTGCCATGACCATGAATATATAATGTTTCTGGGCATAATTCCGCTGTTGCAAAGCATGTCTCACTCGGTGGCGTTTCTATAACACCAGGCATGACAATATGGTGGATGCCTTTCTCATCTATTGCTGAGCATCCATTGTGGTCATGACCTGCCAGGTAGGCTAGTACACAGGCATGTTGATGAATCACTTCTAAAATGGCTGAACTGTCCCAACAAATATTGTGATAATCACAGCCTTTGCCATAAATGGGAACGTGTCCTGAAAATGGAAAGAAAGAAAAACAATAGTTAAATTATGGTGGAGAGTCTTATTATTTGTATATCATTGAGATTTTGATAATTTACACTAATATCTTTCATTCAAAATATTTTTAATTCAAATTTCATCTTATTGCAAAATAAATTTTATATAATTTGTTGCATTCAGGGAAAATAAAGGAATCAGAATAGGTGGCAAATACCTGACCAACCAAAATTGGAGAAAATAGACCATTACATCTACCTTAGACAACAAATCTCCATGATATCCTCAAAAGAACAATTTCAACCTTCAAGAACAAGAAGGTCTCATTAGTCCCCCCCCCCCAAAAGAATGCAATCTATGTATCCACCCAATAGTCACCTATGGAGCTGAAACCTGGAATCTAACCAAGAAACTGATCCTCAAACTGAGAACGATGCAATGTGCACTTGAAAGAATCATACTCAACCTCACATGGAGAGATCACAAGACAGCACAATATATTGAGAAAAAACATGAGTCTGAGAATCATAGAATCTATTACAAAACTCAAATGGCAATGGGCTGGTCATGTTGCAGAAATGGCAGACAACCGATGGACATCATGACTCACAACATGTATCCCAAGAGATCACATATGAAATGAGCCAGCAGAATTCAAGATGGAGAGACGAACAGGACAAGTTCAGAAAGTATTGGACCTGTGGTGCCAATGATAGAGAGGTCTGGCAAATCCTGGGAAAGATCTATGTCTAATGATGGATGAAAATTTCAACTTTGTTATTGAATCCTTAAGTGACTTGAAGTAGACTACTCAAAACAATATTTTGTTTTCTATAAAAATGCTTCATAAGAATACTGGTTCACCTTTTTAATGTTAGAAAATATTTTTTTTATCTTTATATCCTAAAATCAAATACCAAATAACCACATTTAAACTATTGATATTTGAGTGATAAGGTAGTGTAAAAAAAGAAAGCAAATCATAATCTTTAACATTTATGAGACTTGATAGAAAGCAAATTCTTAAATTACCCCTTCCATAAATGTCTTGACCTATTTTCTTTATTTTTTCTTTTTAAATTATATTTCACCCTGTGCAGCAGATCCTGTTAGGTAAAACTGATTTTTTTTTACTTTAATGATATAATCAAGAACTTTAAAAAAAAAAAAAAAAAAGACTCCTATAAATGCATACTTGTCAAAGACAAAATGCATATTCTTTCTGTTGCAAGAATTGGAGAAAATACTCTCAAATCATCTCAGTATTAAGTACAATACAAAAAAAAAAGCCTAAAGTCTGGTCTTTGAAAAAGGTCATCCATGCAAAATTTTGAAAGAAAAAATTCCAAGGACTTTCAATGACAACTCTCAAGAGAATGAAACATTCAATTCAAGAAAAATTCAAACTTTCTGTAAGCATGTCGACAATAGATCATCTTGATGGCATTATATATTGTCTAAAGAGACTCACTGTTCAATCACATGAGCAAAACAAACACACAAAGACACTATGCCAGCAATTCAAATTTAGAAAATAATACTTAAATGACCTTTCCCTGATATTTGATCCTAAGGTTGAACTATTTTTTGAAATTGATAAATTTTGGAATAACGCAAAATTTGAAAATTTGATTTAAATTTTAATTAATAGGAAGTTAAATTCAGGAAATGATGATTCGGTATAGTTGTTAATCCTTTAATATTTAGATTCCAAAGAATGAATTTCGGATGAGCTTTAAATATTGAGTTATTCTGAAAAAAACTATTCAAATCATTATATTGCAAATACTGAAAAATGCTCCTAGAGTACAAATAGAGCGAGGGAAAAAACAAAATCTCACCGCAAATGATTACATTCTGTGATGCTTTATCTGCCTCTTGAAGGCACTGGTGCATCCACTGTAACTGTGCTGGTCCGACTCCACCATTAAATGCAACAAACATGCAAGTCAAGTCATCCATTCCAGTGCTGTCATTGAGATCTTCATTTGGATTTACTTTACAAATCTCCAGACATTCTTCATAGTTCGGACCTGATTTGTCAATTACATTCTGTTCATAGCAGTTCAGTATGAGAATTCTGAGCTTTTCATGAGGGGTGAACGAATAATATCCCTTCCCAGGAACTGCCTTGCATCCTTGATTGATGGAACTGTTTAGAGAAGATTTCAGCAATTCTTCCATTCGAAAATTGTACAGATCGTGATTCCCCCACACGTAGTACACAACTCCTGGGTATGCCGAGAAGATATTCAATATGTTGGATAGGGCTTGTTGTCGTTGTCCATTTCTGTGATTGTAACCATCAAGGAGATCTCCAAGTTCCAGAACAAAATCCACTCTATTTGGCTGACTATTCCAGTAATCGATAGCTGTCTTTGTTTGTACAAGTGCATTGCGATAGTACCTTTTCTTTATCTTGAAGAAATCATAACCATTATCCCTGTCAGCAAATTGGATATCTGTGATCAGGCCAAAACTGAGGAGTGTGTTTGAAGAATATGCCATTAGATTATTTCTGATGGTGATCTGAGGAAAAGATATAAGAAATTTAAAAAATTGTATATCACTGTGTAAATTAGAAATTTAAAAACATTTTCAAAGTTATATAAAACAAAAGCAGAAAAATCACACATTTTATTCAAATAAAGATGAGTGGAAATAAAACTCAATTGTCTACCTCTCCTACCATATTCTGAAATGCATCAGCGAATATTGGATTGTTAAAAAGATTGGTTCTATTCTTCTTGTTAGATGGCATAAGGAGCTTTTAGTTTTGATTAACTCCATTCAAAAGTATAGCTTTTGATTGTCACATATCATCCAAATCAGAAAATCAGAGGGGGAAGAATAATTATACGTAGTGATGCAGTATACTCATGCTGTTATATGTTGTTGAAGCAACCGGATTGGGGAAAAAAAAAATTGATTAGGGGAAAATTTCTCTGAATGGTGAGTGAAATGAGCTTCTGCGTAAAAAGTGTTGTCCTTTGATAATTTGTAATTCCTTCCTGAAACCACACCTGGTTAAGTTACCAACTTTTCTTTCAAGAAAGTGGGATGATATATAAGCTAAAGTCTTAAAATATATGAGATAGTAACCTAATAATGGGGGCAAAGAGATTTCGCACGGAGTCTACAATGTGCTTGAGTCGTTGCATGGGTATATCTATCCAGGCACATTCCAGTGCAGTTCATAACAGAGTTTTATTTGTTGGGTGTGGCTACGAGGATTCAAGTGAGGTCTGCAAAATGTCCCATACATGCTCAATGAATTTTAAATTGGGCAGGAGCCAATCGAGTACCTGGAAATTAGCTGGTATTCCTGAAACCAGTTTCATATCACCTGCGTTATCTTGCTGGAACAACCTGTCACCACCAGGAAACCTAGCAAGCATGAAGGGAATCAAATGGTATGCAACAGTATCTATGTCAAGGCAGGGGTCCTTGTAGACTCCAATTGAACACAGCCCATACCATAAAGCAACCACTAGCAGGCAAAACATTCTGCTGACAAGCCAGACCCATAGCGTTATGTGATCTCCTTCACTGGGTGGTTACTTTGCTGGATGGCCTAAGTCTGAATCCGTTTCTCTAGGTAGGGGAGGGCGAAATCATTTAGTGAACTACTCTCCCCAATTTTTTGGCACTTCAGTTTAAAAGTATTCTTTAGAAGCATCTAGCCCCTTAAACATTCTTCAAAATAGCATGTATATTACTCTTGTTGAAATCAGCCCGTAAATAAATCTTACAAAAAAGACGTAAGTGTACGCAAGGAACTGTTTTATCCTGGCCCTTAGCGAAGAGAAAAATGATTATAAAAACAAAAATCAACCACAAAAGATCTCAGTTGTGCTTGTCCTGACCCTCACGCACCCTCAGACAGCACCATACCCCCTACCAACCTCTATGAAAGTACAAAAAATCGTCATTAAAATACCTAAGAGACCTAGGAAACAACCTTCGCAAAGGCAGTAACAACATACTTAAAAGTCTCGATTCCACACAATGAACTGAAACTAACGGCCCAGTTTACCATAAAGCACATTATAAACACAGCCCTCCTCGTAAAACCTAGAAAAAAATTTTTCTCTAAAAACTAACTAATTCCACAAAAATGGTTAGTTTAAAATGATTAATGAATCAAAACATTACATCCAGATCTGGATATTTTCTGATGCGTTTAGATGTAAAAAATTGTGTTTAGATATTTCACATCCAGAGAGATGATTTTTAATAAGACTTGGATATTTTGAAAACTTTTTAGTTATTTTTTTATATCAGTGATATCTTTAGATATTCATTAGAAATATCTCTTTTTTTTTTTAGATATTCAACTAAGCATTGTTGGTATTCATTTAATATCTAAAAAGTTTAGATCTGAACCAACAATCCAAATTAGCAAAATTCTATCACCTCGTACAAATTCAAATTCATCTGAATTTTTCGATGGATACTAAAGACGAACCTTTTTTGAAATTTCAATTTATTTTTGTTCGAGAAATTAGTTTTATTGGTCACATATTGAATTACATTTTATTTAATCATTTGCAGCGAAAAAGTCAAAAGAGCCATACAATTGAATACGACATATACATTTCAGATGTTTTTTTCAGAGAGAAATTGGACATTTTTAGATACTTTTCGACTCGATGTGGAGTGGCAACAGTGGTTGCATGCATTGAGCGGTTCTCCTCAAACCCCTTTTCAATCATTCGTCTTAGTCCGGCATAATGAGAGTAGAGTGACCCCAGAAGTTGAATCAATTGAAAGGAGCGGCTTACAGATTTTTAAAATGGCACATAAACAAAAAGAAAATTCAAGGAAGAAAATTCAATATTTCAGAGACGGTGAAGTGTCAATATTTGTACTATTCAACTTTTTGGGACATTCTACTGGTAGGTCAATATTGTCGTGATACCCACATCAGTGCGGTGCCGGAGAAGAATGTTTGTTAAAGATTACTTCACAATTGTACTGATTTTTCAATGAATGGATGGACGATATCATGAAAACTTATGCTATTAATTATTAGTGTTTTGCTTTGCACTGAAAAGCTTCTTACTACAGTGTTAACGAAATCTTTTTTGTTTGGCATTAATTTCTGTTTAGGACACATGAACTTCAAATATTGAGGGAACTTTTTTTTAAAAAGGTGGATTTAAAGAAATGAAGTGAAAATTAGGAGAGAAACTAATAAATGAATTTTTTTTATTGATACGAGAATGTCCGTTGTTTTAAGTTTGTTTTTGGAAATACCCCATTATAATGGTCCTCAAATTTTACCAAGAAAGCTATATTTTTCCTTTTACTTTAGTGTGCGCGTCCGTGTTACATCACACATTTTGACTAATTTTATTATTTTATTTATTTTATTTTTTTTTGAGAAACTTAGTTTTCGTGGAGTATCTTTTTAACACACCGAAAAAGATGAAGTTCTGTAGAAACCTTAATGAAACGAAGTAGAATAAAAAAAAAAATCATTATTCAACTATTACTTAAAGTTGAAACCAACTAAAAAAAAAAAAACACCAACCCGACAGTTGGGATCTTTTACAGCAAAAGAAAAAAAAATTCCTTTTCTAAAGTCGAGTTTGCATGACTGCGCGTTCGTGATTTTAATATTAGGATGTTCAAGTAAATACAAAATATGAATATGATTCTGGGAACTGAACAAGTAATTGATAGGTTCAAGCGAAAAATCTGTCTAACTTACCTGGAGTTAGATATCAATCTGTAATGTGAATATTTAATAACCGTGCCAAGTTCAGAGTTGGAGGTTAAAATACTGGGTGTTACGTAATTGACAGAAACTTAACGACGTTCTGGGTAGTGAAAGATCCTCTCAGGAAGGAACGGCGGGAAGAAAGAATTATCTGCTAACATGTATATTAACCGGACAAAAATAGTGAATTATATCAGCTACCCAGCCAGCAGGATATAAAATACGAGAAAAAATTGATCACTGCATAAATTGCGCATCTTATGTTCTGGACGTAGCTGTTTCCGACGATTTAACTATGCATGTCCGTGTGTTGGTTTAGCGTTATAGATGAGGTTTTGCTTTATTACCTTGTAAATTGAAACTCCTGATAAAATTTATTGGGAGAGGGGAATTGAAAAAAAAAAACAAAACAAAAGACGTTTTTTTTCTAGACTTAATAAGACAAGGAGTAAATGTTTAAATATCCAGCTATTTGGATCCATAAGGCGGCGCCTGTATCTACGATGTATGGTATGGATGGCCGGCAAGTTAGCCAGAACCACTTAAAAACTGAAGAAATCTATGTTGACATTTTTGGTTGACGGTTTCTAATGTTAGAGAGTGAGTAAAGGTTTGCTTTTGACTCTCAAACTAAATATCGAAGGGAGGTAACCGATTACGCTGACTTATGCAGCTACCACTGCTAACATTACGAGATGAAAGGAAGCAGAAAACTTGACCATTTAAAACTGTATTTTAGTAAATTGAATTATAAATTAGTTTTAGGGTTGGAGTTGCAAGAAGAATTTTTTTCCCCCACAATTATAAAACTGGATACGTGGATATCTGGAGTGTCAGAGAAAACAAAACAATTGTTTAATGAATGTTTATTGTTAGTTGCCAGTGTATATTCTTTTTAGTTTTATTATTGTGAAAAAAAATGTTTCCTGTTACTTGTAACCCCGACTCTCATCCTAACCTTAACCCCAAATTAAATCCCTACAATTAAATTTAATAAAATACAGTTTTCAATTTTTAAGTTTTCTGCTTTTGTTCATTTTATAATACATTATTAGTTGCAGCCGCTGCATGAGTCAGCGGATTCAGTTACCCCCCTTTGATCTTTAGTTTACAGAACCAAGAGTATGTGTGTATGTATAAGTGGCACACAGATAAATTATATACACGTTTGTTACATGCATGTGTCAGTATATGTGTGTGTTATGAGTGATACTCATTCCAAGAAAGATAGAGACTAACATGCATTTAGATAGATTGAGAGATTGTAGTGGTCCATAAGAGATGGCAGTGGTCAGTTGTGGGTTAACCTGCTTATGATTACAAGGCCCTTAGCGTCTATTGAAAAGGTTAACAAGAATTGAATTTTGATATTGTTTGTTCGAGATGTGGAATGAAAATTGTTGCATCTTAGCTGCAGATCAACCAACACCATCCAGACTTTGAATAGATTAGCATCATGCATCTTGAAGATACGGAAATGTTCAAAAAAACATTGATTTATTTTTCATAAATGGATTTTTTGATCCTGATATGAAACATTTACGTCTTTCCACAGCTTATGAATTTTCAGATGCAGAGTTTAATTTCAGAGTTGTCACACTGTTCCAGTGATATTTGCTTGAAACATAACAGGCTTTCTACATCGAGGATTGCACTAGGATATGTACAATGTCAGTCCAGGCAAATGCACGCACATTTACAAAACCGCAACATATCTGACATATAAGTGGTGGGCACCATTTTTAAGAAGGATCGTCGATACCAACTATTATGTCACATGACCGAAATGTACATTGTCTTTCACTAATCTTGTTGTTGGTATATACTAGTTATGTATTATCAGTTAAGAATTGTCTCAAAATACTGCTTATTTTATTAGTTAAACTAATTATGAATTTTATTATTGACATTTACTTTATTAAAAATTGACTAATTTCATCACTATAAGTTAAATGTAAATTTTTTCCTATCCAAGATCACAACTTTTTTCCAACAATCAACCCTTAATTTTTTTTTTCAATGACCCATCATATGAAGTCACGTGTTGATAAAGTTACCATTACAGATTTGAACTGACTGCCAAGAAAAACTTTGAAAAAAGATGTTAAGATAATTTCTGTAAATTTGAAACAAGTTGTGTATTATTGTGTATTATTATTATTTTCATTGTGTACTATATTCAGTGGTATTGCTTATCCAAGAAAAGTTGTATGATGTAGTTGAAGTGATATCATGTGATTTGATCGAATGAATGTGATACACGTAGGCTCAACAAAGTCATATGAGGAGTGGGTGGAGAGTAGCAATAAGAGACTGATAAAGAAGAAACAGTGGGAAACAGACTGCTGTTCTTCGTAGTAGAGCCCAAGATAGGGATTGTTGCATAGCAAGCATTTCCATGTGGTCGAGTTAGTCAGACGAAGTGTAAAAAAGGAACTCACTCCTTGGTCAACGTCTCTTTCTATCTCCGTCATCCATTTTCCATCTTGGGTACTTCAAATAAAAAGTTCTCTCTCTATATATACATATCTATTTAGAGAGAGAAAAATGAATTATGTATATCTGAAGTCTTACCATTAAGATGGGAAGATCTCTGGCCACCAAAGAAGACAAGAAAATGTAAAGTATTACATCTGGTAATACAGATGGTGATTAAGAAGCAAACCAATTATATAACAATTGTATTTGTTCATTTGGACTAATTTCTTTAGAAAAAAAATCTTGTTTCAGCTGCTGTACACTTTGGTCTTCTACAGGTATTTGTCTTGTCTTGGAGGGACAAAACTTAATCTGAGGAGGCACATCTTTCCCCTTTTATACATGTCATATCTGTAGCCTCTCCAGAGTTCTTGGCCTCACATTTACATGTCTCTACGCTTAGCTTCTCTGCGTGTCTTACTCATGACCGTCTAGCATACCAGATGGATTTCATTAGCATTCAGATTTTTTTTTTTTTTGGTAGCGGATTTGGAACATTGAATTTATTGTCTGTTTTCTCTTTAATCAGTGGCTCCAATATGCTATTCTATGCTTGGCAAAAAGATATATTTTTGGTTTTCAGGTAATGGTCTAGAGAGTACCTTAATTGTGACTCGTCCTAAGCTCTCACTATTCAGTGACCCCTTGATCCTCAGCCTCTGCAAGTCTTCAACATTCAAACCCCTTTTGTGAGAAGGGCCTGGTCCAGGAGGAGGAGGGAACGAATGTTCTGTTTGCACTCTCAGCGGACAGCCATGCCTCTGTTGTATGCTCTAGACTAGTGTCTCCCAATTGGGCTACCTCAGAACTCTAGATGGTCAACGAGAAATATTGATAAATAAGCTAATCATATACAAATGTATTTCTGAGTCATTTTTTGTGTTTAATTTTATATTCGTGATTTTATTATACATGGACGTTGTATTCTCTAAGAAAGTAAATCCTGACATCTGTAGGTAGTGAGGAGACCCTACAGGAAAAATGACTTCTCAATCAGGAATTTTAAGAGAATTTGGTCTTTAACAAAATCTTGATCTAGACAAAATTTCACAAAATAAACAGTACAGATTTTGTTAGTGAAGTCAGTGTCTGTTAAGATACTAAAGAAGCAAGTTATTTGGTTGCAGAAATTATTGCTCAGCAAAGGAAAAGTCACACAGTCGGTGAGAGCCTAATAATGCCAGTATGTAAGATCATAGTGGGTAAAATGCTGGGGCAAGACACAGTACAAGAAATTGAAAATGTTTGGCTTTCAAACAATACAATTAGTCAACATATTGAGGATCTGTCACATGATACTGGTTTTGTATGATAAATTGAAAAAAGTTTATCCATCCAGATTGATGATTCAACGGATCTTACCAATAAATATTACATTGTAGCTTTGTAAGTTTTGTCTATGAGGATGAAATTCAAGAAAAAACTTTAGTTGTGAAGAATTGCCTAAGAATGGATATATTTGATATTCTATCCTCATATCCAGAAACAAGAGGTCTCTCCTGGAAGAACTGTCATAGCTTCTGTATTGAAAGTGCCTTATTAATGGTTGGCTCCATAACAGGTTTTGCTTCTCTTGTAAAACAAGAAAATGCTGATATTGTCTAAACACATGTGTGCTTGATTGTTTTTCTTATGTGAATGGGAACTTCTTTATGAGATTACTTGAACGAGCAGTTCGATTATTTTTATTTTTTGTTTGGACCAGTTATCAGAAAAATATATTGTTTACCTTATAAAATTCAACTTAAAGAAAAAGATTAATAAAGATGCGTGATAATTTTTAGGTAGGGGCTCCCTGAGACATGGAATTTAATTTTCAAGGGTAAAAAAGTTGGGAACTGCTGCTCTAGGCAGTTTTTGATTGGCTTCTAAACCCATTTGTTTGCTGGTGGTTGCTGCTACTATTATGGTGGTTATCACTTCTTGTTACATTTGTGGGTTGTGACGTTTTGTTTTGCTCAGTATGGTAAGCAATAGACAACCACCCCCCAACTTTTAATTAAAAAATCAAGATGAGATTTTGAAATTTCTTCCATCCATGGATTCATTTGCTTGTTATTCCCCTCACCAGTATTCAAAATCTAGGTAATATTTTTATATATGAAGGCATGAAAACAACTCCGAAGTAGATGTGCATAAAAACATTAGTTTACATAAATTTTGAAAGCTTTATGAGTGGAAAAAGTGAATGAGTCTGTGGAAAGGGAAGTTGTATCATAACTTCTATTCAAGATGGTTAAAAAATGAAAAAGCGATTAAAATATTAAGCTGAAGGTAAAAAGCAGTTATAAGAATGTTTTTGTGGGTATTTTCCCTGTTTCAAGATGAGATCAGATATAAAGTGATTACAAATTTTTGCACATGTTTGTGCTTGTATCTCGCTATCTATGAGTTTTGTTACTTTTTTCCGAAAGTTTCTCTTTTTTTTGTAGGTTATATAATAGTCATACTCATTTATAAAGCTGTTCTTTGTTTTAGCTTCATTCTTGGGTCTTGATCCGTTAATTTGTTCCAATTGTTGACGACTCTTAGTGAGGTGAATCCCTTTCTTGAATTTCTTCTGCTATCTTCTTTATATATATATCTTTTTCTTTTATTTCATTTTAAGAGGAAGATTTTAAAATGAAGAGATTATAGGAAAAATGGGGTTGAAGGTGGTACTTAGGATATTGTATTTCAGTTAAAAGCAAAATTTCTGCCCTTTTTACTATTTTGAAAGAGTAATGGGTATCAAAAGTTGATAAATGTTTTGAAAAGATAATATCAAAAACAATTAGCTGATTTTGTGCAGGGGTGGGTAATCGAGATAGATGCAATATGTGATTAGCTGCTGCTACTGTTAAACTAATACAGAGCAAATTTTTTAATTGGGCATTTTCAAATGGTTAAATGTGGCTACATTTTCTAGAAATTTTTTGTAAGAAAGCAGAAAACTATTAACATCTGGAACTGTATTTTAGGGTGATCTTTAAGAATTGGCATGTAAAATCGGAAATAACTTCGTTAAAATCAACTAAGAATTGCCGCTTCTTGAAATGTTGCCAAAAAGTTCTAAGTTATGGTAATGTACTTTTTAAAAAAGTCATTTTTTTAAATCAAATAAGTAAAATGTGTCAAAAATCTTCAAAATAAAACATTTAACCCATTGACTGCAAATGACTGAAATTTCAATGAAAAATTTGCCCCTCTCCCCCTTATTTCGGCCCACAGACTCATAGCTAAATCACAATTCTTTTGAGGTCATTCAACAAGACAAGTTGGTAATTTCTTTTATAACAAGTGTTTCTCTTAAAAGCTTGTGAGAGTAATGTCTTTAATAACTAGTGCTTCCTTTAAATGCTTGCGAATGGAAACAACATATCATAGATTTGTAGAAGGTGTGGGTTTGGATTCAGCTTTAGGCTCAGCTTCCAAAAAAATCACTCTTGATGCATAATGGTACAAATTAAAGACTCATCATGCTCCATGGAATCCACTACCTAATCAAGTTGTTTGATGACTTTTTATCCCACAGCAGTTATAATGGGATGGAAATGATGCTTTTTCAATAGTTTTTAAAATGTTTAAATATTGTGAACTTGGCCTACTAGTATAAGCCATTCACAATCTGAATTTCATCCTTTATTTCACTCCTCAAGATGATTGTTTGCTCTGGGGCAGCAGGGTGATAGTTACTTCTTCTCATTGCCAAACTATGGTAGCTGAATTTTTAGAGAGGCAGGTCATTGCCTTCCAAATGAAGGAATTAGCACACAGACAAATTTGGTAGCCAAATTTAGACAGGGATCGCGAGTCTCTTGTGAAACAATATCCCCAGTGTCTGGAACATTACAAAAATCCGGCAAAAGCTGAGTTGCATCCTTGGGAATGGCCTAGCCAACCTTGGTATGCAAGTGGAATATACTGGATCTGTGCAAAATCGATGAGATTACATTTCAAGTTCTATGTAGTCACAGTATGTGCATTTGATAAATACAGCAAATATGAGAATTGTAGGATAGGAAAGGAAGAGACCTGTCAATCATCCTTGCTCATCCATTGAAGTCAGATCACCTAGACTCAAGATCAACTGAGCAAGGAATAGAGGGTTAAGAAGACAGGGTTTCCAAGAGGGAAGGCACAGAGAATTCACTTGTTAGAGTCTCTTTGCATTAGATTCGTTCATGCTCACTCTCTCTTTTGGGTAGCTTGCCACTTGTGAGAGGAGGCATCATCAAGTTAACATCATAAAAGGTTCTAATGCTAAGGAAACCATTGGAAACCTATACCATTGCTTCTGCTTGATGGGTTTTCTTTTTACTATTGTGTTCAACAACGGTCCATGCTTCATCAGTAAAGAATTCAAAGAATTTCAAAAAAATAATGGCATCAACTACATTACCTCAGCTGTGTATAAGCCATCCACTAACGGCTTTGATGAGAGGATGGTTCAAATTTTTAAGAATGCTTTGAATCTCTCTTCCAAACCTTGGAGTACTGGACTTGATGAATTTCTTTTCAAGTATCGGATTACTCCTCATACAACTACTGGTGTGACCTACTGAACCCCAATGACCACATAGCTGGACGCACGCTACAGTAGCAAGAAAATCAGAAGAGAAACCACTCTTTTTCCCCTCAAGTGTTTGATCTGTGTCAGTGTATCCATTGCTGTGCACAACTATGCACCTAGTCCCAAGTAGGTACCTGTTCGAGTGGCCGAACAAACAGGCTCTCTATCCTATAGATGTCAGCTTATGGATGGTGGCATCATCAAATCTTACCAAGATCAGATTATCATGAAGTCTTTTCCATCAATGGAAATTACTTCTGAACCCTTGAATCTACTTCTGAGATTAACCCAGAGTCCGAAATCACTCTGTCAGAACTAATTGCTCCTATCTCAATGACCAACTCCAAGGTAAAAGAGTTATACATCTCCCACAGAAATAGTTCTTAGGAGATCTGAGAGGACCATCTGGGCTTCTGTCAAACTAAACCTTGAAGAAATACTCTAAAACTAAGGTAGGAAAGGGTGTTATAAAGCTAGTAGCAATAGAAGTCAATCTATTCTATTTTTGAGTGCTACCACAGATTTTTGAACTCTGACCATCTGGTATTCATAAGCTTTGGCACACTTCTTCCAAGAAGTCTCCGAAGATTCACTAAGCGTAGTTGGAAGTGTTTTTCTATATTTCCATCATTAACTTTCTAAAAACTAGCATTGTTTTCGATCTAAACACAACTAATTTCTAAGAGTTTGATATTACAAACTATCAAAAGAATTACTGAGATCACATACGTTCAAGTAATCGCTTTATGAATTTTCGTCTAACAAGATCTTTATTGAAATGGTTTGTCCTCGTTAGAAGAGGTATCAGCGTATTTATATTTATTGAAACAAAATGCTGTCATTTTCATATCCCAGTTTACTTTCTAGGTTCAATTTCAATTTTTTTTCAGTCTATTTTCTCTGGAATTTTTTTCAGTGAGTTGAACTTATTTTTCAAAAAGCTTTCTTTCAATTTCTAAAAACAAAACATTGATGTCACGTGATTAAATGTTTTAAAATTCACAAGACAGATCTTTGTTTAATTTTCATAAACGCTTTATTTACAAATATAAACCTATTTCCTCAATACAATGACTGAATTTTCCTTTGATCGTTTAAGTGCAAATTATATTCACGTAAATATTTTATCAATACAACGGCAGTAACCCAGCCTAGCTTCATGCTCGGTGTGGCCTGGAAACAAGTGTTTTTTAAAGCTACAGTTTCGTAATATGAGTGAATATGATTGATTTTCTCTCAAACACTATGTCTAAAAAGAACATTAAAATATTATCGACAATTACTTTAAATATAATTGTTCGAAAAAAAAAAATCCGAAAGTAAGTCTGTGGCAGAAAAATTCAGATTTAACATCAGTGATATGAAGAATTTATGTTAGCACGTTTCTTGTCGACTACATTTTCCGATGAGAAACTTAAAATGTGTAATTGTATTTACTTAGGTTTGGATATCAAATGCGAATTTTCACTTAAAAACATTTAAAATGAATTTCTGTAATGATAATGCAATCGCTTGTTTTATTTGATGAATATTGGTCTCGTTACACAGCTTTATGTCTAATTCCCCGCTGAAAAGTCGTTGAAAAGGCGGATAGAAAGGCTTTTTGTTTAATTTATAGCATTTATTTATTTATTTATTAAAAGGAAACAAAAATGAACCAAGTATCTCCTGGTAATGGAAGTAGCAAAAATAGTCAAAGTGTTACTGATTCTATACCTAAAGAACGAGATCAGGTAAATATTTTATTTATTTTCATATAGAAAAAAACAACAACATCCAATCTCAGATCTGTTCTGTTTGTATTTACTTTTTTGAACCGTGGGCATGTGACGCATTTCGAAATCAAACCTGAAAATAGAAACAAATTGACACAAAGTAGTTGAAGTAATCACTAAATTAAGTTTGAAACATGAAAATCGGTTGCAAAAATTGAAACATTTGACAAGTTATTTGAAAACAAAACAATAACACTTACTAACAGTATATACTGTTCAAAACCGGTGACGTTGTATATTCCGATTTCGGTGTTTGTTTCTGATTAGCATTGACAAAATTACAGAATTTCATTGAAATTTCAATATTTCATCAAAATTACAAATGCATTTCTATTGTGAAATTATTTGTAATGCATTTTATTTTTAAAAGGCAATATAATGTCAGTAGCAAATGCCATTATTCCTGCCCTCTGACTATCCCTTTTCTTTCGATTTTCAAAATGCAAAAAGTCATCGGAAAAATTTTTCTAATAAAATATATTTCAATTCATTTAAAAAAAATAATAATCAAATGTAATAATGTGACTTTTTTTTAATTTATACTAATGAAATAACATTTTTGATATTTATTTCATCGTCATCATCTAATTCATTTAAAGAAACAACAGTTTAAGCTTTGATGAAGACCATGACACTCATTTCAACTGGTAGACTTCTGGATACTAAGGCTTCACAATAAAGGACGCTGTGCCTACCTAAGACTTTTTCTTTTGCTCTTGTTATGAAACCAGAATGCAAACTAAGTCAGGACATAGCCCTCCAGCAAATCCTATGAAAGTTGATTTTCCTTGAAGAAGTTCGATACCTTTTAAAGAAAATCTGTCGGTGTTGTATAACTTTCTTTTGGATGGCAGAAGAGCATTTCCTCTTTTACACCTGAGATGAAATTTGCATACATCAGTTGTTTTGTCCAACTGGATGGCAAATACAGGAGAATCTCCTACTTGCTTGAGAATTAGATCTCCAGACACTTTAATGATCCTCCCCTTGACTGTGTCTTTTTATAGAAAGATTTAGGAAAGTTTATTTGCACTATTCCTCTTTAGAACGAGCTCTACTGCTTGCTGTACTCTAGATTTCACGAGAGTCTCTCTGATCTTATGGCTCTTTTTTGCTCTTCACAATCAACAGGAAGATCTCAAAGGAAGCCTCAGTAACCTTTAAAATCTGTTGCAGAAATGCTCCAATGCTGTCCATCTCAGCTTGTTGCACATACTGCCATTTTATTTCAAAGAATACTTTCGATTCATAAGCTATAAATCTGCAGATTCCTAAAAAATTATTTTTTCAGAAGTACATAAGTATGTCAAATTTACAATCCAAATGACTATATATGGAGGAAAAGGCCATTAACTGAATTAGTTATTACCTTTTGAAAAAGGAGATCATCTCATTTTAAAATTTGTTAAAGAAACTTGATTATAAACTATTTTTTTGTTAACTAAAAAAAAAAAATTAGTTTTGAATACTAAAAAGCAACTTCAACATCTGGTATGTGTAATCAGACACAATAATTTTGAAGTTATAGTTTTCCAAATTTCTTCTTGAATTGAGAAAAAAAAAATTTTCCTTTCAGGGTGATGGGGCCCCAGGATTTGTACCGAATTCAGAAAAAATGGTTGAATCAAAACCGTTCTCTATTAAATTGGAAGTGGACATTGTCCAAATTCTGCTTTTCATTGGTGCTCTTGTGACCAGAACATGGCAGATTGGTTTGCCTCATGCTGTTGTGTAAGTCAATTAGTATTTTTTCTTTTTTTTTTTTTTAGTTTTATGAACTAAAAAAGCTGACCAGTTTTATGAATATTTCCTTGTTTGACCCCAAAATATTATTCCCCTTGTCAATGTTGCTTTAAAAAAATGATGATCTATGTAAAAGAAGTGACGATCTATGATCTATATAAAAGAAGTGACAAATTTTCTCAAAATTTATAACATCTGTGATGGGGGAAAAATGAATCCAGAGAAAAAGAAAATGATTTACTCTCAGAAAATGTTAATGTTTAAATGTTATCATATTAGCAAATAAGGTTTTTAAGATAAGTTTTAAAACCATTCTTCAGCTCTTCAGAGAAAACAAATCAAATATTTGAAATTTGAATGAACATGAAAAGGTTATTTTTTATAAGCTTCCAGTGTTTTCTTTCTACATTACCTCTTGAGTTTTAACTTTGAATTTCAGTTCTTTGTTTATCAACAGTATTAACTAATATGTAAAATACATATTAACAAAGCAGTACAACTACTATACTGTAAATGGTTAAGCTAAATTTCTTTGGGTCTAAACTCAACAAGTATTTATTTTTGAAATTCAATTATTGTCTAATGCTTTGTTTTCTTCCTATTTTAATTTTTGTAGTTTGTATGTCCACAAAACATCATAGCAACAATATCAGATTTTTTGTTTGATACTCTTAAACTTGACCAGTTATATATTTGATTGTTTTTGAGTTATCTGTTTCTAAATTCCATTTGCAGATTTGATGAACTTCATTTTTCCAAATTTGTGTCTTTATATCTTCAAAAGACATTTTTCTTTGACATACATCCTCCATTAGGAAAACTCTTGCTCTCCTTGGCAGGTAACGAACATTTAATTCATAGTTTAATTATAACTTATAGATTTCTTTGTATCAACAGTCTCAGCTTTGTAGTTGTTTTCATAGCTACCTTTCAAGTTGTAAAATATTCATTACATAATTTTCCCCTTGACTATTTCAAAAATTTCAACAACTCATTCTTTAAATCTTTTGATTGCATTAATAATGTTTATATAGTAAATTTATGTTAATGCCTTGACATATTTCAGTTTTGGTCTGCTTAGTAATTTTGTATTCAAGTAACACTGAAGTTATTGCTACTATATACAAGTTAAACAGTAGTTTCTGGAAATCTCATTATTCAATAAATAAGTACCCACCCAATTCATATCTGGTTTATGTCTTCCAATAAATAGTAAATATTCATTCAGCTATGAATAACTCCAATTAAAACAAGAAATATTTGTTGTGAATTTAAATTTATTCATTTTCAGGTCATTATACAGGGTTTGAGGGAAATGTTAGTTTCGACAAAATTGGAACTGGTGAGTAGTTGTTATTTTTATAGACTCTGGTTTTCAAGATCATTGTAATTCAATTTGATCAAAAAGTCATTTAAAGCTTAAGTAATTTCTGTGAAGACTGGAACAAAATTATTTCAAATCTCATTTCGAACTTCCGTTAGCTTGGTGCTAGTGTTTTGTTTTTTTTTGTTTATTTTCAACTTATGGTACAATTTCCTGCTTTTGATTTGAGGTAAGGAATTGTTGAGATTAAGGAATTTATTCTAGTTTCATATTGTGTACATTTCTCCACAACATGAAAGACTGCAAAAAAATTCCGATAAGTTGCAAAAAAGTTCATTATAACATAAGCTCAAAAATTGACAATATTTTGACTGGAGACTAATATTGATTGATTAATCAATGTATATTAATTAAAAAGAATATTGGTGTAGGATTGAAGTTTGAAAAGTTATGTACAAAAATCAGGAATCTCTGGTCCACATTGTCGATTCTGGTGCTCATGTTAAGATAAACTTTTTTGAAATGATAGGATACTTTGCACTTACTGTATATACACCTATGTCAATTTCCTGTTGGAATTGATTGAAATGTTTTCTTTTCTTTTCTTTTGACAATTTTGTAATTTTTCCACCTATTAATTACAATTTTCAACTCATAAAACTATACCAGATTACAAATTGAAATATGATTTATAATAAAAAACCTGATTCACATTTGTAGAGCAATCCAAATATTCATGTGAATTTTTATTCCATTGAATTCCAAGAATTTTTTTGATAATTGAACTTCTTGTTTTTGTTGTTCACACAATGTTTTGGCTGATTCATGCTACATATGTCTTTCAGTATAATTTGCAAACTCTGTGAGAAAAGAATCACTTTTTCAGGTCTCTTTCTCTCATGGGAGTTACATATTACTCCTGAAAAAGGCCATAGAATGAATTGGCTGAAACATTGTATGGACAACAAAACAAGGAGTTCAATTGTTTACAAAATTCTTGGAGTGTTAATGACTTTTCTGAAAATTATAGACAGTACTCCATTGAATGTTTTTTTTTTTTTTCTAGAATACCCTGATTCTGTTCCTGTCAGCCAACTGCGTCTTCTCCCTGCAGTCTTTGGCAGCCTCCTTGTGCCTCTTGTCTATCAAATTGCTGTTGAGTTGCGCATGTCACGATGGGCAGCTCTCCTTGCTGCTAGCTTCATCCTTTTTGGTGAGCTTTTTTCTACCTGACATTTGAAGTTTTTCCATGAAGTAATATCATTATTATACATTTATTAGTGCACCCATCTTGTAGGAAATGATGGTAGTCTCATTTTTTTTTTGTTTATTTTCGAAAGATTTTGATTTGAAATTACAATTACCTTGGTTTTTTTCTCACTTCGATCATAATATTCTGTCATAATAATTTACTGAATTAAACAAAACTTCACTTCAGAATTTCAGATGAAAATTAATCACTCTTTAATTTTAACAAATGGATATACATCACAAGTAACACATACGCACAATGGACCAAAAATCTTTATTTGCTCTACTTCTTTCCTATTCATCACTTTTGTTTCATCCTATAAATTTTATTTCCTATTCATATTCTATATTTGAGTGTGTGTGCATTTTTATTTATTTTACTGATTTGAATGTAATTATCCACCCATATTTTGCCCAATTGATTCAGGCTTTGAGATATTCCTAATTAAACTTTAAGCTCATCTAAGAATGAGCCAATGTTTGAGTTCATACAATTAGTATAGATATCCAAGAAAATCTATTCATAATATTCATTCATTTTATTGTAGATAATGCTGTTCTAGTTCAATCTCGATTTATATTGATGGAGGGAATGTTGCTCTTCTTCATGGCTCTGGCTATTTTATGTTTCCTAAAATTCCGCTCTATTTATCATGGGTAAGTATTTCAACTATTACATTGTTATTACTATTCACTAATAACTACTGAATTTTATAAATAACATATTGGTATTTTAATTTCAAGTTTCCAGTTTAAAATCATAAAGTGAAAGATGTTAGGCCAAATGATCCTTAGATAAGTCTCAACACTTATCAAAATTTCTGAATGATAGTGGACTTTTGTAAATTCCACAGATGGAGAAAACTAAAATTATGTATCGTCTCATTCCTCTGATTTTCTCTCACCTTATACTGGTATCTTCTGATTCTTTTCCCTATCCTTTCCAATATTTATTGCCAGTCTGATTTAATCTAAATGTTAGGCAAACATGGATTAGTTTCTTACATAAAAATATTCTTACCTCATCAGTAAACTTTCTTTTCTGCCTCTACTTCCATACCCTCTCTTCCTACACCTTCAGTAAACTATCCAAATCCCTTTTCTCCTATTTCTTTCTAAATAAACTAAGAAATATTTTAAATGAAATGAATGTTTTAATTTATATAGTATATAGGGATGAAATAATATTTCTAATAAAATTAGTAATTTAAAAAAAAAATTCATAGTTAAAAAAAAAAATGATCACTCTTGTTTGCCTAAACTGAATTTTAACCCAGATTTTTTACAAACTTCTAATTCCATAATGTAACAAAGAAATAAACACCTCCGTCCTCTGTTTTATTCTAGTTTCTGCATTCCAAAATTCTCTCTCCCAGATAGTATTATGTATTCAGGTCAATACATATTATAGCTCCCACTCTTTGAAGTTGAATTGAGTTTTTTTCTTTTCATTTGTGAAAATGAATGCTGCAACTATATGATAATACTTTTCCTCCTTATAGTGAATTCAGTCTACAGTGGTGGTTTTGGTTGACTTTAACAGGTCTCTCTTTCACTTGTGCTTTCAGGTGAGATTTTTTTTTGTTTGCATGTTTGAAATATATTTTTTATTAATCTTCTCTCAGCAGAGACAGAAAAGCAATCATAAAAACATCAGAAACAGCAATCATAATCAAAGCACATATGATAATTACTGATGTGGTCATATTTTTTTTGTCAAGTTACCCCCCTTGACTTGTGTTGCCTCCTGTAAAACAACGTGGTTAGTTGTTAAAATTCATTTGTTTCAATCATAGAATTAGATTCTCGTGTATTTCATTTGTTCTCTGTCATGCTTCAAGAAGTAAAATAGGGAAGAATTCATTACAATAATGATTACAATAAGAAATTTATCTCTGGTTTGTCCTGTTATCTTGAATGGGTATGCATGCACCATTCTTTATAATCAATAAAACTGTCATCATTTCTGACGACACAGGTACACTGGTAGAGAAATATTTTTCATTTGATAACACAATTAAAAGTTTTTAAAAACTTGAAATTTAGATTGAGAATAATCAAGAGTGTAAATAAATCCATCAGCCAAAAGAACAGGGTTAATCTGTTTGAGCATTCATCACAATAAGTAATGAAAAGAATTGTGAATACAGCAATAAGAAGTTCTTGTGTCACATTTTCCAAATTCTAAATTATGTTGTTTTTTTCTATTCCACAGCATAAAATATATTGGCCTGATGACAGTGTTATTGATAATTCTACTAGTTGCCAAGGATTATTGGTGGATGTTGGCTGACATACTCAAATCTGATGTAAGAGTTTACATTCTAAATATATATATTTCAAGTTCTGAAATAATTAAAAAAATGTAATGGTTTTCTAAATTCGATTTATTATTCAGCAAACATTACATCAAAATATTCTTTCCGGATGTATCCAATTATATAAAATAACATTTGAAGAACAATGTTGTTATTATTATTATTATTATGATGATGATGATGATAATAATATGAAAATAATAATAATGATAATAAATAATAATGATAAAATTAATAATAATAATAATAATAAAAAGTTATTTCAATTTCGTTCTAGCCTTATTTTAAATAAGGAATGATTTTCATGTATTTATTCCTTTTGACTAATCCCGCTCTAGCTTAAGGTCCTCATTATGAAGCATGTAGAGAAAATCAAACACTTTGTCGATTAATCCATTATTCCTGTATTACTATGAGTGAGTTATTATCTTACATGAAAATCTTTTTGGCACTTTGGTAGGAACAGAAAAATTAACACTATTTATGTAAAAAAATAAAAAATCTAATTCAAAACACATTTAATCTTCATTTCCTTAGATATTTCATTCTTTCCAACTTTGGACAATCCAATCTGTTCTTTCCATCTTTGATGATAGATACAACTTTCAGTTGATTCATTATACAGGTATAATATATAATATCTGAAGATGACAAAGGTCATAAAATAAATTGGCCAAAATATTGTCAATATCAAAGATTTACACAATATGTCATTTTTTCAATGAAGTAAATATCTATCTATCTATATCTATCTATATCTATCTATCTATCTATCTATATATATATATATATATATATATATATATATATATATATTTTATTTTATTTTATTTTATTTTATTTTTTATTTTTTTGCTTGTTTAGTTATGCTTGATTCAACACTTCTGTGCCCGAGTGCTGTGTTTAATCCTCATCCCACTATTCCTGTATGTTGGAATATTTTTCATTCACCTTTCTGTGCTCACAAAAGCTGGGCCTCATGATAATGTCATGACAAGTGCATTTCAGGCTAGCCTTGAGGTAAGAAAAGTTTCTTATGGTTGCAATCTTGAAGTTTTTGTGCAATTGTTTGAGTTTGTTTTATGTATCAAATATTACTCTAGCCATTTTTTTGCGTGCACTTTACTCATTGAATTCCCCATAGAAGATTTCAAATATAAAAGCCCTGCTTCATATATAAGCTGTTTTATAGATTCTAAATGAAATTCAGCAGAAAAATAATTTCTTTTTGTGTTCTTTATAGCTATGGTAACACAAGTTATGTTTATTGAACATGATTATAGTAATAATCATGGCAGTAGCTATGTAGTAGATTAACTGGTTTTTTTCAAAGGTCAAGTTCTGATTATACGTGATGTTTTGTTAACCTAAGCTGCACAGAAGTGTCTTTTTTTTTTTAAGAGAAAGTAAACCTAAGCAAATAGAGAGAAAAAGGACATACTCTATTGTGCTACTCATTTCCTTAAGACCACCAATTAGACAAAGGAACTGGGTCATATAGTTGGAAGTAAGGTACTGCTAGAAAAACAAAGATCTTCATATTTACTAGTTGTGACCCATGAATACTATCTTTGAAGATCTTTATAAAAAGCACTG
Organism: Thysanoteuthis rhombus; assembly: GCA_963457665.1. Lineage (NCBI taxonomy): Eukaryota > Metazoa > Mollusca > Cephalopoda > Oegopsida > Thysanoteuthidae > Thysanoteuthis > Thysanoteuthis major. Next base: position 35,516,894 of record OY735206.1, read on the forward strand.
AAGTGTTAATATTTGGTCAGCAAACATCTATCTTGGTCATTAGGCTGATAAAACTCATTACCTTTTATATTTGAAAACAAAAACTTTCATTTAAAAGCAGACCAAAGAGTTCTATTCTCTAATAGTTTTATACTTATAAAATCTTTGATGGCAATAAAGCACACCTTCCAAAAGATCCTGAGAGAAATGGTCTGGTGGAACTTCCATTCCAGATAAGTCAATAGATCTTGTATGGAAGAATGAAAAATTTAAAAACGGGCATAAGGGTTCTTATTTTTAAAGATTTGGTAAAGTGACATCAGCCATCACTGAACACTTTGTTTCCTTAGTTTTTTATTCATGATGAACTGCAATGATAAATTCAATGTTAAAAAACTTCTTATCTTTAGGGTGGCCTGGCAGCACTGACCAAGGGTCAACCACTCAATGTTGTATATGGTTCACAGATCACCCTTCGATTCTCTAACAATCAGTCTCCAAGTCGACCTTGTTGGTTACATTCACATCCCCATGTCTATCCAATACGATATCCCGATGGTCGTGGCAGCAGCCACCAACAACAAGTAACCTGTTACATCTTCAAGGATTTGTATAACTGGTGGATTATCAAGCATCCAAATAGGTAGGTAGAGCTCTGGTTAGAACTGCTGGTCACTTTCAAAAGTCTAATTCTCTCTATAACTATAAATCATCAGGTTGTAAAAAAAATACTGTCATTTTTTTGTACTGATAGTGCTTGAATAAGATAGCTAAAATACCATCCCTGTCTAATATTTGATCATGTCCATACTATGAGTGGTGTATTTTAATCCTCCAGAATGACACAAAATCATTACACCGATTGCTTTTAAAGTGACCCTGATTGATCTTGGAAAAGAACATAATCACCTTATCATTCTTTATGAATTTCATAGAAGGTCCAATACATATGCAATTGCAAAAAGCTTCCAGTGAATTTTACGACAAAGATACAGCAAGTGAAAAAACTTGTAGGAGGTGGCCTTCTTGCTTCAGAAATGAGGAATACAGTCTTAAGGAAGAGCCAAGAGAAGACTGTCCAAGTGGATTCAATTTGGAGTTATTGGAAGCCACAGTTAGAGCTAATTATGCTGTCACAGTCAGGAAACTTTGAACAATTTAATGTAAGCCATATGAATGTTCATCACAAATTGAAGAATCTTGGAAAAGTGTCAAAAGTTGGAAAACGGGTCTCACATATCCTGTCTGTAGCTGATTGTCTGCCTGGGCAGGTTAGGATAGCTATGGCTGAGAGGTTTGTGTAAGTAATCATTCACCCACTCTCTTTTCCATCAACCATCATGGCATGCTAGTGACAAAACATATTGTCAAGATATCTGGTAAAGGAGCTGAATACAGGGAAAAAAAATTATAAGATAGTTGCTGTAATGAAACATTTGTTTTGAAGATGATTACTATGAATCAAGTACGGGCAATTAGCATTTCTGTTTTCGTTCTGATCTGATCAATCTGAAGAAACTAAATTTATTTATTTTGTCTTTCTTTCAGTAACACATTGATGGTCAGTGACCCTCCCCAACCTGTGAAACATGGAGATTTGGTTCAATTAGTCCACGGTTTGACTGGACGGGCACTCAACAGGTGTGTAAATTTTTTAAACTTCAAAAATTTAAAAACAAAAAATATTCTGTAAACTCCAAGTTTATAAGTGGATAGGGGTTATAAACATTTTAAATGGATTTTCAGAGATCTTTTACATTGCCACTTTCAGCCATAGAAAGGAAGTATTTTAGCTATTTTTTAAATGTTGTTTTGTGGGATTTATTTCTAAAAACAAAATAGATGTTTATTGTAAATAATATAATTGTCAAAATCAATGAAACCTTTTGTTTTGAAGATTGGTTTTCAGCAATTTTTTAAAAATCCATTTGAATTTGAAGAAAAATAAAACGTTACTAAAAACCAAAGTCAGTTAATTCAATTATTTTTTGTTTTGATCTGATCAGACATAGTAAACAAAAGTGAAGACATTTCTACTTTGAAATTAAATGAAAGTAAATGAATATCTTTGTTAACAAGGATCTTCAGTCATTTCTATTACAAGTAACCATGATTAAATCATTTGGAATTTATATCAGTCTGTTCATCTCCTGCTTTTAGTTATTTATTCAAATTTAATTACCATATTTCCCGGCTCATAAGATGCTTTTTTCTCTCTCAAAAAATCATTCTGTGTCTTAGCACTCAAAGGTTGAATTGTAGGGCAGAATTTGCCAATCCTCATGAACGCCAGATACTAGCACTCACTGACCTACAACGTATAATATAAGCTTAGCTATTTGTAGGGTGTGTCTTACTGCTTGCAGCATCATATCAGTTGCGGAATATATCATATTCATTTTAGAAATCATATAAACAAGAAACATTTTGGATTTTTGAAATTTAAGTTGACAGCTTATTTGAAAAGCAACAACAAAAAATATTGTAAGATCTGTTGTCGGTTGAATTGATAAGTGGAATTGTAAAATATTTACCAAACCAGATTGAACTTTTGTTGATATATGTGATATTGTTTTCCAGCCATGATGTTGCTGCTCCCATGAGCCCTCAGAATCAAGAAGTTTCTTGTTACATTGACTACAATGTTTCTATGGCCTCACAGAACCTTTGGAAAGTGGTAAGGACTATATTGATTGAATTGAGTACAAAAACATTGTTCCTATAGATTTCATTAGTGTTATCAAATTCTATAGTGAGCATTTCCTTTCAAAGATGTATGCACTTGTTTCTACTGAGTTTTATATTTTTTATACGCACTGATTATGTTTCTAAATAAAGACTTTTGAACATTGAATAATTTCAAGATAATAATTCAAAAGATTTTTCCCATGAAAGTGTTGTTGAAATTATAGAAACATTGCATCAAAAGATTTGAACTTATGAAAAGTTTTTCAAGGGTTTATGGTTGAATCTTAGCAGTACTTTCAAGTCCCAAACTTGAATTATTAATAACCACTACCCACAACACTGGTTCAGATACTGTTGTTGGGTTAAGGTTAATCATGTATCTATGTATCTGGACTTCACCCAGCCCTAACCTCTCATAGTTGAAACTTTAAAATTTTGCTCACACACTCCCCTCAATGAGTAGGGAAAATCTTTTTTGAAAATTCCTCTCCAAAATGAGGTTTGAGTGGGGGTTCAATTTCCAATGTAAGTTCTTGCTAAATTGGTCCCTTAGTTTGTGGTCATGCTTGTTTTTTGAAAATTCGGACATTTTAGTGCCCAATAATTTCTTGGTTGTTGACAACTAAGATCACCCATCATCTCATGCCTTTGCACTTCTCTCACCCTCAGCCTATATCTTCTCATTCATTCCTTTTTCCCTTGCAATTTTTGTTACTGGTCTATGATTTTATCTAAATGTTATACAAACATGGATTAGATCCATATGTGAAAATTTTCCTCTCCTTCCCTACCTCCCAGGAAGCTATCTAAATTTCTCCTCTGCCCTTTCCTACCATCTGAATAAACTACTTTAATTTTTCTTCCTTCTCTCTCTTTTCCTACCCTTCATTAAACTTTCCATCCTCCCCTCTCTTCCTACCTTCTTATTAAACAAACAAACAAACTTGTCTTTCACTGCTTTCTCTCTCTCTACCCCTTCAGTAAACTACATAAATTTATCTCTTTTCTTTTGAAATTCAATAAGGAATATTTTGAATGAAATAAGTAATATTTTTATAGCTTTATTGTAAAATGAATATTTTAAATTATATAATCTATATCTCCATTCTGTGAATCAAATAAGAGAAAGTAGCAGAACAATGAGTGCCACTTGCTGTAACATTTGTTGATTTTAAGTAGGCCTTTGTCTTGGTGGAAATCTCCAAAGTCATCAATGCAATCATACAGAGTCGTATGGAGTAGGGCCCGATTATGTCAGACTTCTGCAACATAACTACCGTCTTAGCAATTCCTTCATCAGGTTATATAAAGACGATGAGTCCTTCCAGCTCAAAAGATAAGACAAGGTGACATTTGGTCACCCAAACTCTTCACAGTTTGCCTTCTGAAAATTATACGGGACAAATAAAGAAATCAGAATTTTTTGATGGCGAATATGTAAATAACCTAAGATTTGCCAAGCTGTTCACATTCAGTAATATACAGCAAGGAGAAAACCCCATAGATGTCAGAGTTCTGCACCATAGTCCTCTTCTTGAGAATCTTGATAAACTTCAGATTATGTTAGACAAACTGAATGAACCAACAAGGAAGAGAATGATGTTTCCTCCCAATTTCGTTCCCTTCAAATTTGCCCCCCTTCAAATGAGAAAAAATTCTCAAACCTAATTTCAACCCTTGAAAATGAAAAAAGTTCCCCCTGTTGCTTCTGACACCTAAAAGTTAAAAAAAAGGTTCCCTTCCATTTCAACTGCTTCACGAGAGAGAAGAGGATCCCTCTCAATTTCAACCTCTAAAAGTGAAATAAAAAAAATTCCCCATCTATCTTAAAAGTGAAAGGAAAATTCCAACTTGATTTTGACCCCCACAAATAGTAAATAAATGTCCCCTCTCAATTTTGTCCCCTAAAAGAGGAAGAAATACCCATTGATACTTGCCCATAAAAATTGAGAAAAGCTCCCCTCAATTTTGACCCTTAAAATTGAAAAGTTCCTTCTTGATTTTGACCCTTAAAAGTTTAAAGAAGTTTCCTTTTTCAGTAAGGTCTAGTTCAGCAGTATAGTTATATCGTAAATAGAACCCTTTATTCCCCCATTCCCCTCCAGATATTTTGTGTTCTGGAAAATGAATGATATGTAGAAAAAAAAAAGAAAAAGTGTTGTCAGAATATGAAGTCATGAAAAACAAATCTTTCCAAGAATAAATGTGGTCAGAATAAAGGTTCTGTTTACGTAATTGTAACATCACTGTGTTTGAAATGCTAGGTGTTATTAAAAATCACTCTCACCAAGCTTCCAGTAGAAGATTCATTTTACAATATAAATTAATGCTAGATTTATGTGATAAAAATGAGTATATATGGGTAGTGATCTCTCCATGTGAGAGAATCATGCTCAACCTTACATGGAGAGATCACAAGACAGCACAGTATATAAGGAAGAAAACGGTTGTCCGTGACATCATAGAAGCTATTAATAAAATCAAATGGCAATGGGCAGGCCATGTTGCAAAAATGAAAGACAACCAATGGACAACATGAATCCCCAGAGATCACATAAGAAACCGAGGCCGACAGAACACAAGATGGAGAGATGAACTAGACAAATTCAAGAGATACTAGCTCCACGATGCCCATGATAGAGAATTGTGGTGAATCCTGGGGAAGGTCTATGTCCAACGATGGATGATAAAAGACTGAGGATGATGATGATGATGATGATGATGATGATATATGGGTGGTGATGATTAATAATTTCCCTTGGAATTCTAGTATTCAGATGTTTATCTTTTTTGATCTCAGTTTTTTTATAAGTCTTTCAAGTTGCATAAAATTTGTTATGGGATATAGAAAAATGAAACCAAAGTACATTAGAATCTACTTTTGCTCCATTAGATTAAGTGTTTCTTTTATCATGTACCAATTTTTTTTGATACAATTCTAATTTTTGAATTTTTTCCAGGAATTGATCAATCGTAATTCCAACCAAGAAACTTGGCAGACTATCAAGAGTTTTGTACGTCTACATCATGTTGGTACAAACCAAGCACTAAAGGTAAGAAATAGAAAAGAATAGGAGTGTTTTCTCTTCTTTTTAAGGTTCATTAAAGTCATTTGTATAAAACCATTGAATATTACTGTTATACATTTATTTTGCATGTTTATTTTCTACATATCATGTCAGCTGAAGATTCCTTTTTTAATAGCAAGGTTCATTTTCTGAAAGAACATTCTTTTTATCTTCTGTTATGAATCATTTTCATCTTTCAGTAGAATTCACTGCTTCTTGCAAGGCTTCTCAAACTTAGGGTTGTCTCTTTGAATACACCCAACCTTTAAGAATATCTGAAAATAGAATATTACCTGTCAGGATCTCTTCTACATCCTCTTCTGGGCCCAGTCTGCTTGATACTTTTCAATCAATGAGTCTTTCTAGCTGACATTTTGTTTTGGGAATGTGGACAAGTCAAGTTGCCAAAATATTTTTAATTGACTTATTTCCCTTGAGTTTGTGGACAAATGACAAATATTCTCTCATTTTCTTGTATTTCTTCTATTGGAAAGCTTTTTAGTACCATTTATTTTTGACAGGTCTCAGGCAAACAGCTTCCTGAATGGGGATTCCATCAGTTAGAAGTTGTCACTGACCATTCAAGTGATCAGGCACAGACGGTTTGGAATGTTGAAGAACATCGCTATACTAAATGTAAGTTTACTTTGTGTAATGTCTTCTGAAACAGTCTCTCACTTTTCATATACTTTAGTTGTGCCCCGTTACCTTGAACTGTTTATTTCTATTCATATAAATATGTTTTTGACTGAATGTCAGGAATAAGAATCTGGTCAAGAATAAAGTAGCCTTGTCTATTTAGATAGAGTTTGTGTCTTGATAGCATCTTTGTCAATATTCAGAATACATTTATAATGAATCCTGAATTTCTCTGATGTTGCTGATTTGGGATGGATTTCAGTGGAACAAGTTTTGGACAACATTGAAAAAATAAAAATGGACCAATTCCAATTTTGGTGTCCTTCAATATATTGAACCTTTTTCAAGTTTTTGTCAGTTTTGTATGTTAAAGTTTAGTTTGGCCATCAATGTTGACCTCCTGAAACCTCAGGTTGCAGTAGCATTGCTCAACTAGTTCACCAATATTAAAGTTGTTCTCATTAATACAATATCCAACTTCTCAATGTTTTGCCTGCTTTCATTATTTGGTGTTCTTAAAGCTAGATGATTGTGGTCAATACCATTACCCCAGAATTGTATCACATACCACATCACTTCACTACTGCATACCCTTATACACAATCTATTTTATATGAAATGACAATAAATCTTTGTTTTGCTCAGCTCCTGAGAAAGAAGGTCAAGCTCGAGAATTGAGTCAAGCTGAAATGATTCCCTCAGAACCAACACATCTTTCTTTGTGGGCCAAATTTTGTGAGTTGCAGGTTTGTAAATGTTTCTTTTACTTTTATAGTGAAGATTCCTAAACCTATATGATCTAACACAGTATTTCTTTATAATGTATGCCTTTTGTTGGTTCTATATCCGAAAGAAGGATTACTGGATATGTACAGAATCATTAGATTTTTGCTTGATACATGATTTTTTTTCATATTTTAACCTATACAACATTTTCATGACTTTATCCGTAATGCTATTTTAGTGAATGTTCTTAGATACTATCTGTTCAACCTGTCTCTTGAAGAACTAAAAATATTTTCCTTAATTTACAAAAACAACACTATTTTTTGTTCACATCCAGCTATTTCAGCTTCATCGACACAGAAAGTTTTGAATAATGTCTGATGCTAAACAATCAACTGGATCAGCTATAAATGTATTTTTAAAAAAAACCTTCTCGTATTTTTAATAGCCTAGTTATTTATAATTGATGGATGTTATATAAAGAATGAAAGTGATTCAGAAAAACATACCTGTTGATGATCAATATTGGATTAACAAAAAAGCAATACTGCTCAAGTCAAAATGTTCAGATTATATAAAGGAATAAACATTGAAATGTTAACACACTCAACCACATTTTCTTGCTTGGTTCGTAAATACTGATTACTTTCAAGTATGTTTTTGGTGTTACTTTCATACTCTGTTTTAAAAGTAATCTATTACACTCAATAAGTTGATGGTGGGATTCAAACAATGCAGATAAAATTCAGCATTGTCTGTTTACTTTAAATTATTCATTGCGTGTTTTTTGCAGATGAAGATGATTTTCTCCAACCATGATGTTGACCTGGAGCACAAATACAGTTCAGGTCCATTAGAATGGCCATTAATGGATAAAAACGTTGCTTACTGGATCAGTCCTGAAACAAATGTAAGTCAATGAGGATTTTCAAATTGAAATATTTTTCTGGTCTACATCAACCCACCTTTTATATCATGGGAGTTGGGGTCCAAGAAAGACAACCACCTTGTAACTGAATCACAGATAATCAAAAGTCAATTGTGAGTGACAGACAAGTTCACCTGTGAACAAAGGTATTGTTTTCATCACAAAATCGAATTATGTTAAACACTGTGTAATTATATGCTCATCATCATCAGTCTCTGAACATCTGTTGTTGAACATTTGTTAATTGATTGCAAATTGAAGAAATTTAATACTTTAGTCGTATCAAGTAAGTCTTCAGATGAAATTCTGTTTTCATTTACGATTTACTAGAAGCATGGGCGATGACATTCGCAAAAATATTGGGATTTTTAACCCACCTACCTTATATTGAGGGACTCTTGTATTGTCTTTCAGAGTTTTCCTTTCCTCTATGGTAGTTAAAAAAAAAAAATAACATTGTTTTGAAATAGAAAGTACATTGCTGATAGAGGTTTAATTGAACACACTGCTTCTAGTCATTGTTCGTGAAATCAAAATCTATACTTAAGCATTTAACCACATAGAATAGGAATACTATTCTCTTGACTCTTATTAATTTTTATTAGTTTAATGAAAATTCTTCATTTTAGGATTTCAAATGATCTCCTGATTATATTGTGTTGATATAACAGCCACATATCCTATTATTCAGGGAAATAATCATAGTGAATTGCCAATCATACACATCCCTTCTTCTTTCATGTTGAATAACTTACAGGAGTAAGTGCATTGTCTGCACCAGATATGCACTACAGTCCATGGGTGCACTTGTAGGAGGAAATTGGACCTAGTGAAGATCCTTGCAATGCAACTTTCTTTAAGGCTAGTCAGTGCCAGACTTCTTCTTATCTCCTCCCAGAGGAGTGCTTGACCAATCTTGAAGACACAGTTTCTTTCCAGTACAATCTATTCATCAGGGTAGTAATGCCTCACCATATCCCATAACTTGCAATTCATCCCTCTAGATTCCCTATAATCCACGTCATATCTTTTTCTCCCTGGGTACTGACACCGAGTGTGCTTGGTCCATGGACATTGACTGTCCATGGGTTGCAATCCTATGTCTCGGACTGGTCCGACTTATTGTAACAAACTGATTTCCCCTTGCTACGTGAGACTTTCTCTACCGACAATCAAATCTCAATCGACTCCTGATTAAGACCACACCATTTCTGGCTTCTTCCTACCTTTTCAACTCAACTTTTCATCAAATGTCATAACAGCCCAACTAGTGACTGATGCAACAAACTATACTTGAAAATTATATTCATACCAAGATGGCAACTTTGAAATTTGGCATTTTTAGTTGATCATCAATGTTCCTTGACTTAAGTGGTGGAAATGAATTGAAAAAAAATTAAATTGAATTATTTCAGTTGATATTTGAAAATTAAAAAAATATTTTCTTTCAGGCTCAAATTCATCTCCTTGGCAACATTTTTATTTGGTACCTTTCAACAGCTGCTTTGCTGGCCTATATTGTTGTTTGGTTGTGCTACATCCTCAGAAGACGACGTTTGGCTTTTGACCTTAATGAAGGTAGATTATCCTTATATTATCTGTGTAGATAAAATGCCTTATGAGGCTTGAATCTACGATCTGATTTTGTATCTTTGATTTAATCAGCCTTTACAAATAAAAATCTGTATTCATGAATTCTGAACTATAACCATGTTATGTAAATCTGTTGATTATACCCTCATCTTAGTATTTTGTACTGCATTAGTATTAGTTTTCTTATGAATTGAGTTCACAATTAGTCAAGTGGGAATATAACATTAAATAACAATTGTGTACTTGTCAAAATTTCTGACTTTAAAATGAACTTGAAAAGCAAAAATAATGCCAGAAATGGAATTTAATAATTTGTGGTATTACACAATAATCTGTTGCTAAATGCATTGGAAACGTGAGATTGATGCTTTCAAGTGGCCATATTGGATTTTTGAATGCACACGCCACCACAGTTGTTTGCAGTGATTTTTGAAAATGTTATTTTTTGTAAATGATCATACCTAACATCATGGCAAATTGTAAAAGCTTGACATTAAATGCATGATTCTTATAAATTCCCCCTCTTTTGAATGGTTTACTGTTTATGTAAAAAAAACAAATGAAAACCCTGATAATTTTCTTTTTTTTTTTTCTCAATAGCTCAATGGAACCATTTTGTTTTTGTTGGAGAATTGTTGTTGGGAGGTTATTTCCTCCATTACCTACCTCACTTTGTAACAGACAGGACTATGTTTTTACATCAGTACCTGCCAGCCTTTCTCTTCAAGGTGATCACTGGTGCTGCTCTCTTTGATCATACGCTTTTCATGGCCTCAAGGTAAGGATCTTCTTTCTTTTTGATATAATATACTCTATGGTTGGAAATGTTAATAATTGCAAATATAAAAAGTAATGTCTTTTCAAAGATGAATGCCGAAAATCTCAAACATTAAGATAAAAATGAGTGCTTTTTTTAAAGTACACATCCTACTGCTATAACTTATATAATCCATAAGTCAAATACTGCCATTAAGTTCATTTTTTGAATTCTAGTTTTGTATCTTACCATAAACTAGTATCTTCACATTTTTCCAAGAGGCATACTGATTGAATTGTGACTTTGGGTGTCTGTTTTCATATTGTTACAGTCTAGCTCAAATGTGGCTATAGTATGATCGGGGGTTTCAACAAAAGAATGAAATTCAAATTTTTTCTTTTTCTTCGGATTGGAAATTCAGATGCATTATATATTAACAGTTGAAAACCTTCAGTGAAAATGTATTTTTACTATGATTTTTATTGTAACATTTCCCGACCAATTTATCTGAAATTGCCAAAAAAGAAAAATAATTTTATTTCACATACATTTTTTCCACAGGTTTTCACAGCACCTTACCACTATGTTGAAGTACCTTACTGTGATAATTGTCTTCATTATGTTGATTGTTTTCATTCATTTTGCTGCTTTCTCCTATGGAACAATACCACTGACTGCACAGGACATCCAACAAATGATGTGGAAAGAAAGTTGGGATTTCCTTATCCTCAATAAAGGAAAATGAATTAATGACTCGCATGCTTAATTGAAAAAAGAGTGGACAGAAGAGGTGATTGCCTTGGCCTGTATAGTGGATTTTCTCCCCTTGTGAGTCCAAAAAGATTGCTCCCAAATCAACAAAAACAATGGAACAATACGGTTATCTGTCTGCCCAGGAAAGATGTTTACCACACATAGGTCACTACAGATACCTAAATTTCAACGAAAACTCTAAAGGACAAGAAAGCACTCGGAGACCATATACCTCTGCCAACATTATTGTCACTAAAAACCGGATGAAAATTTGTTCATTGATGGATACGATGTACGGGAGGTAACTGACTTAATTTTTCTATACATTTTGGACTATTGTCTAAAAAATGAAAAATTATTTCAAAAGAAAAAATTCTAGGATCTGCTCAAAATTCAATTAAAATTCAATGAGAACTTCAAGATATTGTGTGATGTGGACATATCGCAATGATATAGGGGAGGTAAATGCACGAATCCGGCCCAAAATTTAATGTGAACTTTTGGAGATATTGTGTCGACAGATTGATGGACACAGATACCTCTCCTCACATCATTGGCATAAAAAAAACCCAAATTGACCAATATATTTTTCAAGGATAAATCAAAAGCCAGAAATCTGCTGTGCAGATGACCCAGAATCCTACCAAAAATGGCTTATTTAAACAACTCAAACCTCACTAGTCAAAAAGTAAGATTGATAGCCCCATTTTGTAATTTTCCATTAATTACAACTGAATCAACATGCTGGAGCAATTACCTTTTCCAGTCACTTTTGGGTGTGATGCTCGGGTTGAAATTAATGCACACTATATTTAGTGCACACACACCCACACGACTTTCAACCAGGAATTATTTTTTTAAAACTAATCTTCAAGTAACTTTTCCTTAATGCGACTTTGACTTTTCTCTCAATGATATTTCCAGGTCATTTTTATATTGAAAAATCTATTTCAGAAATTCAAAGAGCTATCTAAGTAGCAAACATTTATTCCTCTCATAGGACATTTTACATGCATTTACTGAAAGTTGTTTGTAATGAAGCAACAATATTAAACGTTTATTTTTTTGTGATTATATCAATGTTAACTTATTTTCTCTTGATCCAGTTGTGGCCACCAAATCAAATCCTCAAAAAAAAGAAAAAATATTTTTCCTACTCCTTGATGGGAATGTTTGTTCAAAATTTCAAGTTTCTTCTATAGACAGTTAGGGCTGGGGAGAGTGTAAAGAAAGAAAAAAAAGTAATGAATTCTAACTAAGTCAGTTTAGAGACATCAGATAATTCAATCTAGAATTCTAATCAAGAGTCAGTTTAGAGACATCAGATATTTACTATACGCTGGATGAAAAATTTTCACTTTTAGCAGTCAATTTTAGTTTTATTCCATAAGTGAACTTTCCTGGATGATTACTTCCCTACAGTATACATTGGTCTTCTGTCATATTTTGAATTTTTGCCAAATCATACTTCGGACTCTTGAAGCCACTCAGTGGTAAAGTGGAGCTCTAGAAAATTATACTAGTGCGTACAATCTCAGTCACTAAAGAGTTGCAGATGGATCTTGATCCAACCAAAAGATTTGCTAGGATGCTCTTGTATATCACTTTTACTGTACTCAATGGTTAATCCTGAGCTTTGGCAATTTTTGCATAGCTACTTTGTGCGCTCTTTATTAATACTTTGCTTTGCGAGAGGAGTTCTTAGTAATAACATTAATCATTCACAAGTGAGACTGAAAGCAGGTGGATCAAATAGTAAATTTATTTATAGATAAATAGAATAGAGATTAGATTTGCAAGGCCTTTTTTAAGTTATGGTAATTTCTAAAAATAAACTCAATGTTGTACTTCGTTTTGTTTGCCATTGATAAGACTTTGATACTTAACCTTTACCTATTGAGAGAGATTTATGAGGACTTAAGTGCTCAAGGAGTGTATTGTCCTGATCGTAAAAAAAATTTCAAGTTGAAATCTATAGCAGTTAATAAGGCTAGATTGATTATTTGGATTTTTAAAAAAAAGTTCTTCCAAGCTCTAAATGGTAGGAAGAGAAAAAATTTTTTTTCCTCTAATTTTGAAATGAGAATTATTTAACGAGTGTGTCAGATTTTTCATTTTATGAACAAAAAGGTGTATAATCCAGTATTTTACATCAGATAACATGGTCCTATGACTCATCTGTAAATCAATTTTTACCAAAATCGGCAATACCCCTCCCCCCCCCCGAGTTGAACGCTTTTTTTTTTTTTTTTTTTTACTGTCCATAGGGATTGTCTTTCAAAGTGTTTTTTTCCATCATTTCTTTTCATTTTACTGATAGAAATATTGGTTTTGCAGCCAAAAATATAATGTTGATTATTTCTTTAAAAAAAAAAAAAAAATATTAAGTATAATCATTAACCCTTGTACCTAATGAATGTCTCAAAGCATAAATCCTAGAAATGTTGCCCTGCTTAAAAATAAACACTTAAATAAGGTGAACAAATCGTATATTAATGATTAGATTTCAAGTATAAAGCATAAAATAAAAGATATTAGCAAACTAAAAAAATATTTAAGTTTATATTTCTATTTTGAAGAAATCAGATTTTTTGAAAATATGATTAAAAGACAAAACAGTAAGGCAGTTTGAATGATTATTTTTATTCATGGACTTGTCTTTCTGATAATGTAAATGCATAATGTATTCAACCTCTCTGCACTTTCCTCTAGCCAAACAGTGTGCGTGAATCTTTATGCTGTACAAACCCCTGGGGCAAGAGAGCTGCCTTTCTAATGATTAATGCAGCTTTATTTTATATCAATGGCAGCAAAAAACTTCAGATTTCATCAACAGCAAAAGGAAAAAAAAAGAGAAGTAACCTAGGAAATGAAGATAACATGGCAAAGAGGTTTGTTTGATAGAAGAAAATAAATTGAGGGAGCAATGAATGAAGGATGCTGACAGATGACAAGTTTCATTAAGTGTAACAGGTTTAAATTAAATAAAAGAGGAAAAAAAAAAAACATAAGTAAACACTCCAATAGTAATAAATAGTTTATACCACTTAGGTACTGCAGATTTTACAAGTACAAGACATATTGCTGTGGGCTTTGGGGGTTGTGAAAGACATACCAAAGGTCCAAGTGTTGGTTCCTTGACTTCAATCTGAGCCAAAGGATTTAAAGAGCCACATCTTCATCACATAAGCCATGGCACTACCTCCTCATTTTGTAATAATAAAATTAGTGGGTACTATAACGTTGGTTGGAGACTGTTATACTGGTCATAATTGGTAGCCAAAGCCACGAGGTAACAAGAAAAAAAGTGGTTGATAAATTGTTTAAAAGGTAGTAAGGTGGCTTATAGATTTTCAGACAAAAATCTCTTATTAATTTTTATACTACTAATTTGCTTCATCTCAATTTTTTGTTACTTTAGTAGTATATAAAAATTAATACTAATGATTTACAATAATTCATCTAATTAAAAAATAAAATTTCTGTGCCTATGGAATAAGCAAATATTACAAGTAACAATGAACTGGTGTATATAAATGGGATAATTGGGGAAAATATGATGGGAAGGTTAGAAATGGCTTTTCTTATGAGGAGGGTGCTCATCGCATGAATTGCTGTAACATATCAATAGGCAGAGGGAACACAATGGTGGAGTTCTTTTCAGCTGAAATGGTGCTGAGGGTTTGCAGGTAGCGTAGCTGTAAGGCAGAGGGTGATTCATTGATGATATCTGCGGCTTCCTTGAGGGCCCGGGAAGCCTGGTGTTCACCCTCAGCAGCTATCACCTGTGGAAAGATGAAATGAAAATAGTGCCAGTAGCAGGAAAATGCCAAAATGTCTTCATTCAAATCACTTTCACTGGGTTGAAAGCAGAAATGAGAACCATAATAAAATGATATAACTTATTCTTTTAAAAAAATACCAAGTATATTTAGGCAAAATAGATTAAGTATTTAATGAACAGCTGCACAAAACAGCAGGTATCATCACAAAAGAACAAAATCTATTTTTATTGTGGCATATTATTTCAAATGAAATCACCAAAGAAAATGTTATTGACTCTTCTGTGTAAGGTAACCATTCTTGCTTTTAATTCATATCACCCAGATGTTCCTGCCATCTGAAACTTAAGACATTTATTATGAAGTGTCTGTAACCGTTTTTTTCAAAAGTACTTCTTGTATAAAAGTTAATCTGCAATAACTAAGATTAGAAGAATATCATTTTTTCGTTTGTGCTAAACATGCTCAAGACATATCCTGTCAACATGAAATTAGCCTGTAATATAAAATAGAGGTAAACCTTTTCATTCTTTCATATCCATTTATTCTTTTTGTTGAATGTCTGAGAAGAGTTTTCTATCAGAAAGGATTTTTTAAAATTACTAATACATAGAATAGTGATTTACCAAGCATAGCTCAGACCCATGCACTAGTACCCAGTGAGAATCAAACTCTCATCTCAGTAATTGATCTGTAAGACTAGCTTGCTAATGAGGTGCCTTTATTTACTAAGCATAGCATAAATTAGCACAAGGCCACAAATGAAGCACCTAGTGAGGATCGAACTCATTACTCAGTAGTAATGGATCTGTGAGACCTACTTGCTAACCCATTACACCACAATAAGGTGCTATACTAATACAGGTCATAAGTTACATAGTTAAAAAATTTTTTTAAATCAATAAATTTGTTCATAATTCATTCAAAAGAGCAAGACTGTGTGATGAGGCTGAAGAGTATCATTTGAAGGACAACATTTACCATACTCGATTCAAAAATTCCATTTTACTATTCAGTAAAATAGAAGGACAATATTTTCTATACTTGATTCAAAAAATAGATTTAAACCTTGAATTTTATATTGTAATTCAAACTTTGTAATAAACACTATAAGAAAAAAATTCATGGAATGTTTCAACTCCTAAGCAATGGCCCACCCTGTATATAGAGTAGGGGACACTGAACCTGGCTATTTGACAACCACCAATATGTCCTAGAAATGAAATGACTCTGAAAGATGAAATTGTGAGAAATCTGCTGGGCAAAGAGTTGAACTTACCTTGGCTTTTGCTTCTCTTGATGCCTCAGCTTCAGCAGCCATAGCTCTTTGCAGTTGCACAGGTAATCGCACATCCTTGCTACAAAGGGGAATACACAAAAAATAATAAGTAGCTCAATATATTATTACATTTGAATCAAATAGTAAAATTGAATACTGACCTTTGTCTTGACATTCCAATCTCTTCTTCCAAACTTTGATGTGAACACATTTTGGCCAATTCATTTATAAGCTTTCTTGAGGTGTAATATGTAACATCTGTTAGGAAAGTGTCTTCTTTTTCCCCCCCCCAGGTCTCTAATGGATATTACATATGACATCTGAAGGCTCTAGAATGAATTGTCTGAAATGTATTAACCTCAAAGATGGGAAGAAGAGATTGGAATGTCTTAAATGTTGGAAAGTTGATGACTCTTTTCAAAATTATAGACAAAATGAAATTCAATTTAGGATAAAATTAAATGTACATTCTGCTGTCAATGGCAGCATAAACTGGCAGATTTTATCAGCAGCAAAAAGCATAAAGATAGTTTTATAAACAGTAAAATCATTATTCATCAATCTGATCTCTAGCTAGATGGCTCCTTGTGACTATTCAGAATTTTATTTTCACACATTTATAGTAAATCATTTTCTAGCACAGTGACATTACTGGAATCCTTACTTATTCTCGATTTAAATCATCAACCAAAGTAGATATCTTTCTTGTTCGTATCCATACAAGTTTTGTTTATTGAGACAATATTTGAATAACTCTCCCATGATGTTACAGCATAAAGATGCATAACAACAAAGGAATGTTTTAAGTATTCAGGATTATATTTGTGGATACTTACATGGCAACCCTCTCTACGTGGATTCCCCAGTTCTCTGTGGCTTCATCAAGTGCAGACTGCAAATAAACAAACATTTTGAAATGTTTCATAATTTCTGATTTTAGTCAAGAGATGAAGAGTGTCCCAAAAGTTACGTCCGATTTATTCCAACAGTGATGCTAGTTATAAGAAGAGCAACAATTTAATGTAATGTTTAGCACATTAGTATGCCAAAAATAACATGTAAAATTAAAAACTCTAGATAATTAATTGGATGAGAATCCCCCCCCCCCCAATTTAGCTTGTAGCATTCTCATCTGATTAATTAGCAAGTCTTCAATTCTACTCTTACTTTTTGGTGTACTGGCCAGTTGAACATTACTTTAAATTGTTACTTCCCTTCAAACTGAATTTACTGTTTGGACAAATCTGACATCACTTTTGGGACGGTCTTTATTTACTTAACATTAAAAGAAAGATTTGCTGATTGTTAACAATTCAAAATTTCCAAGCATAAATGGGTCATTCCTTACTTAAATCTCATACTTACCCAGGTATATATTCTAGTATGAATTTGTATTGAAAGATATAAGCACTTAGTTGGGGCCAATTATTTGATTGTAGAGGCTTCTGTTTATGTCTTATATAAAGACATCCACAATTAACACAAACTTAAAAATGATCTTTTATTTGATATTAAAAAGTTTACATCAATATACATGAAAATTGATAAATTATTTTTTGTTTTCAATAATGTTCTTATACACTAACTTGAGATATTTCCTCACAGACGATACAAAAAGATGTGTAAATATCATCAGTTAAGATAATATGCTTGTCCAGACAAAAATTAATCTACTTATATAGGGAAAACGGATATTTTTGTTTCTCTGTTCATAACAATGGACCCTTCTGCCTTTGTTCGCTGATATAAGTATCTCCTACACAGCATTTTAAACAATGGACTCTTATGAAAGGCTTCTGTAGGAATGCTCTACTTTCAAATTGGAAAAAATGTACATCCATGAATTATTTTTGTGGGGATTAACTACTACTATCAATAATTACTTATAAAACATACTATATCAATATATCGTAAAATTAAAGCATTACATAATGATATAAAAACTATGATTAACTAATATTAATAATTACTTATGATATATTAATATAGTATATTTTATAAAATCAAAAATATTACAAAATGATATAAAAAGCAGAAGAATAAGAGAAAAAATATACGGGCTGCCCTGATTTTATGCTGGGGATGCGTTCCCTGAGGAGATGGCATAAATGAAAATGGCCCAAAATAAATCCATTATATAAACATGTGAATATAAATTTATACTGATAAATATATTAATTAGCTATTTTAATATAAAATGAATAATAAAGTAAAAAAAAAAAAAAAAAAAAAATCAAACAAATTTCAAATCAGCATAATTGTAAATCAAACGGGCATACATGTATTTCTAACCTGATACATTTACAAATAAAGAAACTAAATCTTCATCTTACCTGCATACCTTGGCTGACTGCTTCTCTGTCTGCCAGAATTTCTGATAAATTTTTGGTGCCAAGCATGTTTCTTAATGTTGTCTGGGCCAAAAGACGGGTGGAATGGTGTGCATTTTCCACATTGGCCACTGAAATTGTTGGATTGGACACTCGGTAGTAGACGACTGCATCGACAGAGACAGTTACACTGTCACGACTCAACACCTAAAAATTAAAAAAGAACCACCATTGGAAAAGTTTTTATCAAGTGTTTTATCAACCTTTTTACTGTGTAATTAAAATTTTGAGCTCATTGCCTTGATGATGTCAATTATGTACCAAAAATAGAATTTATTATTTTCTGCTTCTGCAATACTTTTTCAGTATCTCCTGTGGGTAAGTTTTTCATATCCAGCAACAAACAGGTATGTCCACTTTCCGCAGTTAATGGAAATGAAAAATCATGGATGGATATATTCACTTCTTGCAGCAAAAGGGTTAATCACTTAAATAACCAAAAACTCAGTGAATAGAGTTGATTTCATCAAAAATAAATTAGCCAATTATTAGTGATAAAAATATTCTTTGAACTATAAACAGTTTCAGTACTTTTTCTCCCCCCCCCCCCCGAAAATTTCAAAATAAAAATAGTGGTATAATTTTTCTTTTGACTATCCTATATATATATATATATATATTTGTTTTTCTTTTCGATGAACATACTACTTTCTTTGATTGGTAATATTTCAGCCTTGCTGATCAATTTGAGCAGTTGAACATCAGGACTCTAAACATACACAGAAAGAAAGATAAGGGAAGCATTTGAAATACAATTTGCAAAAATTGAAAAAAAAAAAAAAAACAACTCTTGTGAATTGAGATGATGGGAAATTGGTAACAATGCAATCTTGGATTCCTCTTACGAAAAGATAGAATAAACAATTGCGTCACGAAAATGACAGAATGATTCTTAACAAGAAATTATGTAACATTCCTAATTCAGTTCGAAAATGACCTTGATCAGCAAGGCTGAAGTATCACCAATACAAAAAAATTAAATAAAGTAGAATATATATATATATATATATATATATATATATATATACACACACACTCATTGTGCTACTGAGGATGTCATTAAAACACACACACACACACACATATATATATATATATATATATATATATATATATCAAAATAGGCAAGATCAACGAAAACATTTTTTTCAACAAAAAGTAGAAAATAGCATTAAAAGAAAATGGTTGTGTATTCTTGATGAATTCTTGTACTAAAAATAAGAAAAAAAATAAACAGACAAAATAAAAAGCAGCCAACACAAGAAAATCAAGTTAGTTGACTTTACTAACCTAATATTGTCCTGCTTGGAGGTATGCTGAGAAATATACATTGATATGACAATTCATGGACAAATGGCATAAAGCACATTCTTCCTTTATTATACATTTTTCCAGAGTAATTTGAATTTTGAATTTCTGGACTGAAAGAACTGAAGTAGTTCCAAAAATGTTGTAAATGAACTATTCAAAAATTCACAATGTGAATCGATATTATATCAAGCCCCCAATATACCATATCTTGTGAATTAATTTGTTAAATTCAAACAAAATTATTTTGAATCACTTTGAAAAAGCTGAATTATGAGATGCTACCCCAAAATTTGTGAAGAATTGATTTGTTTTTCTTCCTCCAGCAGACAAGCTAAATATAAATTTTATTGATTTTTTTTTTTTTAAATTTCAAACAAAACCAAAGAAAAAAAAAAGAAAGTCTATCATAGACAGTAGTGGTGAAGAGGAGGATGAAGTCTCCTCTCAAAAACAAAGGCCAGGATTGCCTGAACCATTGGCCTCACCTCTGCCTACACAAAGACAATGCAAGTCATCTGAAAAAGACCAGCCGTTGACATGGATAATGGATTCTGCCTCGAACAACAAAAAGAGAAACAAAAGACCAATATCTCAGCATTGCAGGACCAAAAAGTATCGAAAGAGCCTGTTGCACAAATTTTGCCAGAAAAAATAAAGACAAAGACAGGCTTAGCAGACAAGAAATGGGCCGCCAAGACGCCAGCTTGGGACATCTTGCCTGGAGCTATGTCAGAAAATGGCGGTCACTGAGATCTGAACTAAGATACTTGACCACCAACAGGATACATGAGATACCGAAATACAAAGGTGGCCCTGTATGACATCAAAGCAGATATTAGTCAGGACCCTGTTGGGGTATATTTCATGTGGAGTAGGTTATGCCTGTTGTCACATACAATGGGATACATTACAGAGACTTCAATGTTTTTGTCTCCATAAACAAAAAAGCTTTCAATGTGATCCTGGACATTATCAGATGCCTCAAATTTCAATTTATATATAGCAGCACTAATACTTAGTTCTTTCGCATGCTTAAAGACAAAATTGCTCTCAATCTAGTCTTCCAAAAGCTAAAACTTTACAATGCAAACATATCCTTGACCTTTTGAGATTTAATTTTTTAAAAACATGCTAATGGATATTCTGAAAATGCTGAATTGCAAAAAGCAGCCACAGACATTTTATCATGAATGTTGCCTACTTACTTCCTGCGGGGGTACATCGAATGATAATGTCCTCAGGTCAACTTTCGTATAACTTTCAATGCATGGTAGCACAAAAAAAATCCCTGCATGAGAAAGAAAAAAAAAAAAATATACAAAAATATACACACAAGGTTGGAATTGAAAATACAAAATAGAACACAAGCCTACAGAACCAGTTTTTGTATTTGTCTTTTGTTGTACATTTCTTTGAATATCTTGGTGCAAAAGCATATGGGAAATAGGTTAAATAAAGTTATAGATCTGATCATATATTCAGAAATTTAAGATTTTTCTTCACTATGTAAGCTATATTTTCAAAAACAGACAATTATTTTTTTATCATCATCATCATCATCAATTACTAGAAATTTGTTTATTTGGATCAAGAAGAACCTGAAACTTCAAACTGAACATGTGAAAAAAAGGTTGTTTTAAAGTATTTAAAAATGACAGATGGGTTAAATTATTGAATAAAGCTAAATACAAAAGGAAATACAAATGCATGCTCAAAGGATTTAATGCATATGATTAGCAGTAATTCAAGATTTGGAAAAAAAAAGAAAGAAAAGAAAAAAGGAAAAAAAGAAAAAAGAAAAAGAAAGAAAATTAAAAAAAGAAAAAATTAAAAAAAGAAAAGAAAAGAAACAAGAAAACAAGAAAACAAAAGAAAAAAACAAAAGAAAACAAAAGAAAAAAGAAAAGAAAAAAGTTGATGAAAATCAAACCTGGTCCTTTTGCACCACCAGACAAGAGTCTTCCTAATCGAAAGATGACCGCTCTTTCATATTCTTGGACAACCTGGACAAATTCAAGAAATTCTCAGGTAAATACATCCCAAAAAAATATAATCGAAATAAAATCCATACAAAAGTGGTTTTTCATGAAATGGAAATACAACATGTCAGGAACTTTGCTTAAAATTACACTCTATAAAGCTTCAAATTTTCTTTTTACCTTCTACATTTGCAGAGTATTTTTTGCTGGTGTTTTATTTAAAAAGGTAAGATAAACCTGGGATATAATTTGTATATTTTTTATTAGAACAGTTGATATGGATCCATATGTTCAGAGCAATAATTTGCAATAATCTTTGAGCAAATTTTTGCTTTCAATCCTACTTTTATACCTAAAATATGGAGTCTTCTATTCCCTTTTTGAAGCAATTTTGACTAAGATTGACAGCCAAATGAAGGACAAAAGTGATAATAAAAAAAATGAATAATAATTGACAATGCCTCATCAAATAATAAAATTTGAGATAATATTACTTCTATGTTATGTAAACAAGGCATCGGGGGAAAACGAGGATTATGGCTATATGGTTAGATTAAATTATCTGCAACTGTTGGCTTCTGTAGCTCAAATTGTAGATAAGTTGTTGCTGCTGAGTAAGGATTCCTAAGGAAAAAGTGATGTGTGAGTTTGAGTCTCACTGAAAATATATTCTTTATTTCAGATCCACAATTTTAACGGCCATGGAATGACGGTCTGAGTAGTGTTATTGAAAAGCAAAAGAAAAGAAATACTAGTAAGGAGAAAAAGAATTAAATAAATAAGAATAAATCTGTAAGATTGTATTTCTTTTTCCTTTCCTTAAAAGTGAAAAAAAAAAAATTCACCATCACTTCTTGTATTCTGTGGTCCACAATTGAAAAGTGAATAGAGAATACCCAAGATGGGAAGAATTTCACAAATTTTGTCGATTTGATATGGGAGATTTTATCTCATTCTGAACAATAACCTATCTTCAATTTAGTATTAACTCTGATTTTGGATGGGCAGTGCCAATTTTAAATGCTCAACTTCATGGGAATGGTTGATTTCACAAGAGGAGAAAACCTAGTTCTGAAGCGACGCTGTCAATGCAGGTTTTTAAAGTCCAGACCTGGGTTTTTCGACACCTATCTGGATTTCTGGGTTTTTTTTAACTTTAAGATCCAAGTTTTCGCCACACATTACAGTTTCTCAAATTTTTTCATTAAATCAGTAGAGTAGAAACCGGAAGCGATTTTTGTCTTTGCATTGCACATTGGATGGACTCTGCACTAACCTTCATATTATATATCCAAAAAGGTTTGCTGAATTTATGTAAAATCTACATTTCTTTTTTTCACTATACAAGTTTTGTCAAATTTATTTCCTCTCATGTTTTGAAACAGACAACCTTTCTTCACTTCACTTTTTGATTGTCAACTGAGCCCAAAAAATTAGTCATTTTGAAAAAAAAATAATTCATAAGGTTTTTGTGGGGTTGGTATTCTACTTACAATTTAACTATAATGTTAAACTGGACCCTTTCTTTCTGCTATTCATATGGAAGTACAGGTTTTGGAAAGAAATTTTTTTGTGTTTTCATTAAGGTTTTTTTTTGAGTCTATGTGGGTGTATCCACTTATGGGTATAAAGCAAAAAAGGCACTGGACAAAATTTCACCCCTTAAAGTGCAAAGCAGGACAAAAAGTCCTTGGTTGCATTAAAACATGACAAAACTTTAAGCAATTAATGAAAATATAAATGATTTTCAACAGGTCTCAATCTATTGTACATTATTGAAGTTTTTTTTGCATTCATTCTAAAGATTAAAAAAAATAGACCACATGCTGTTGAATTTTGTTTTTATCTTATCTCATATTCTAATCAAACACTTTTAAAACTCTACTTTACTTTTAGATAACCAAAAATTGAATCAATACAGTTTTAAATTCTGTTTCCTAGATTATTTCAGTATGTTTTTAAAAGGTGTCATAGATTTGCATGTCTTCTCTGTGGAAAAATATGATGTCTTACATCCCAGAAACAGATAAAAATATTTTAATTTGGAAACATTAAAATTTTAGAATATTCTAAATTTTGAAAGAGTATTTTAGAAATCAAGCCAAAAAAATATGCGTATGCTTTTTAAATGATGTTGTAGAAAAATTAAGCCAAGTTGAAGTAAGTTGATAAAAACAATTTGATATCACGTGGTTCATTTTTTTGTGAATGCAAAAAAAACTATTTATCTCACCACGATACACACTCCCAGCCAGACCCATGAACAACCTTGCAAATGGTTTCAATAATATATATATATATATATATATATATATATCACTTGAAAAGAAAATGTTGAATATAAGGATATGTTTTTACAAAGTATAAGAGAAAACTGGACTTTTATGATAGGATAAAACATTTAATGCTCGTTAGCCAAGTATATCAAACAAATAGGAAAATATAGTAAAACGTTTTTAGCTCTAAACAATTGATCGAGGCCACTGCAAAAATGAGACGTTTGCTATATTTTTCGATACTGAATTTTATTGTTCCCTAAACAAAGATAGATAAGGAAAAACAAATAATTTTTGTATGCAAGGTCATGTACTGAATGATATTGGTGGGCCGGATGAAATGAGGCAGTGGCCTAGATTTGGTCTGCGCATGTGTTTGCAGACCCTGGGGTTAGGCAGTAATTATACAGAGCTTTACTCTCCTACTTTTGTATATTTCACCAATTTCCAGTTACAAGAGAGATTCAAGATGACTGATCATAGAACACTGACTCTTCTCAGCTGTTCGTCAAGTTGTTCCTGAGGCAAGTTTTCTCCTCAATATTATTTATATATAAAATGGCTTATTTTCATAGGGATAACTATTGAATTTATAAAAAGGTTTATTTTTTATAGGAATAACTTTTGAATTTATAAAAAGGTTTATTTTTTATAGGAATAACTTTTGAATTTATAAAAAGGTTTATTTTTTATAGGAATAACTTTTGAATTTATAAAAAGGTTTATCTTTCATAGGAATAACTTTTGAATTTATAGAAAGGTTTTTATAGGAATAACTTTTGAGTTACATGTTTTTTTAAGGACAACAGGATCAAATAATTCTAGCATAGACAGTCAGATCTGGGGTGTCACAATCAGTTCTAAATGACGAAAGGTATATTGTGATATTTCATAACAGACAAAAGAAAGTTTATGCCAGTTATTCACATTCAATTTTGTTATTTCTCATGAGTAGAATACTAAAATAAAAAAATAACACCTAAAATTAAGTAACAAAATAGTTCTCAAAATACTATTAAAAATGCAGTACAATGTATGAAATATCATATTGGAATGAAATTTCAAAATTTTATTTAAAGAATTAGTAATTACAACAAATTTGTACTCAAGTAGTTCAATAGTTGGTTGATCAGTTTGTTCAAGTCATCTTATTAGAATTATGTTTACACACTTTCTGTGAATAGCTTTCTATCTAACATTAACTGTAAATAATACAGAGATAGGTTTTTACTGCAAAGTGGGAAAAATGTTTTTTGATATACTTCAGACATCACAAAATCATTACATTATCATATCCTCTTCAAATGATGAAATTTATCACCTTTTCCCAAGTTTTAAAAAAGCTATTAAGTGTATTTTCAGACAATGAAATTTTGGATTCTGTTCCTTTATAAATGACAGACAGACCATTTCATACTACAGTATATATATATATATATATATATATATATATATATATATATACATACACTTGTGCGAATGTAGGAGAGGCATAAAGTATTATATTATATGATATTTTTGAATACTGCTATAGTTGCTGAACCAACTTGGAGATTTACTGGAGAAAAGAGAGAAATGTGTAAGACAACAAAGGGAGGAGAGGGAGAGGAGAATAAGTTCCCAAGATGAACAGAAAGAAATAGTTGGATGCAAAAATAGATGTCAATGTTGAGAGAGAAATAGGAATAAAGTTAGAGATGGAAAGAGTCTGAACAAAATATCACATTGTGTCATTTTACCCTCATAGTTATCAATGTAACTGGAACTTATCAATGAACACAAATCCATTAGTAATGGAAAAAAGAGAGAAAGGTTTCTTTTTTTTTCATATCATGGCTGATCCATTAGATATAGAATTGTAACTATAAATTCACAACGACAGATAACAGCAAATAATACCTAATCAATAGATAGAGATGAGTTACAGCCAAATTGTATTTGATACACTGGTTCTGGTACACCGAAGATAACCAATAACGATCCTGGTCAGAACCTAGATGGGTGACCGTCTGGGAATAACAGTTGCTGCAAAGAGCTGGGGATCATGTTGAGAGCTACCAATGGCAATCCTGTTAATTCTCCTAATTTCTACACTATGCTACATAACACCTCCCCCGCCCCAACCCTCTGAGTGGCCTGGCTATAAAAGACAAGAAATGAATGAATGAATGGACAGACAGAGATGTGGGAACATATACAAGAATTACAGCTGTTTCATACTTACATTACATGTCTTCCTGTCAGGATAACACAGAAGATTTTGCCATTCACAATAATGAACTAAGACTTACCATACATTTAAATGATGTCCATTGATTATTTGATTGATACAGTACTTAGCAACCATTGGAATTGTTTTATAGCAAGGTTGGTGCTGCACATTATATATATATATATATATATATATATATATATTATAGTATCTCCAACGATACAGCACTTAGCAACAGGACAAAATGTTTCATATAGAGGCTGGCGTTGGTAATGAGATGTCACTTAATGCTGTTTATGATGCTAATTTTTTTTGTAGTTTGGCATTTTTGTATTTATTGAAAGAGATGTTCAGCATCAAACGACCATAGCCATCAAAGATAGTGAAGGGTTTTATTCTTTTTGATATTTGCGTGAGTTGCGTGTTCCAGCACTCCTGGCCATACCGTTTTGTCTACAGACTTAAACATTGACATCAGTACTTCACTAAACTCCTTCTAAAAACAATATTTTTCGATTTCTGGATGAAAAGCTTTTTTGACCGTTTCAGGGCTTTATTCTGATGGTTTTACAACTGGATTCTCCAGAATCTATTTTAGATGTTTTTCTCTGATGGATTTCATTGCCACAAAAAAATAAAAAATAATATCAACGCATCAATATTCTTATTCCTTCCTACATAACTCTGACATGTTCAAAACTTCCAACATTCTACCAAAATACATGAACTCTATTGTTACATGTTACCTTACTACTAATACATTTATAGCTACTGGAGAAAATTTATAGAAAATATCAAATTATAGAGATTTCACTACATTTTCCAAAAATACATTGACAGATACGGTGACAAATCACCTTACTACTCACCAGATCTTTAATGAATCTATCGACTCATAAAAAAGCAAGAAAGAGAAGACTCTTATCAGGATATTCAATGAAGATAAAATACAAAGCCAGACTTTCAACCAAGAGTATATTTGCTACAATCATAGACAACTTTTTCCATATCTGGACATTGTGAAATGTTCAAACCCTGGAATAGGGTTACATAGGAATCTTTGAGTTGACTTTAGTTAAGCTAAATAGACATGTTAAAAGAACCTTCAGTGAGTCACTTTGGTGCCCCAGTCAGAAAAAAGTTCGTTTTCATCAAATATGAACATAACATATCATATATCCACGGAGAGGAAATTTCACACTGAGTAAAGTTCACAAAAAAAATCATGATTCTGAGCAAGTCATTTTGAGCTATTTATAATCAGATGAAGATACAAATAAACTCCTTAAAAAAAAAAAAAAAAAAAAAACTTCATTCGTAGCCTATTGCCTATCCTTCCACAAAATTTAATCAAAATCCATTTAGAACTTTTGAAAATTTCAGATTAGAACATCTAATTTAGTTCTGGCTGTTCTTACAGTCTATCTATCCACATGACATCTCTGAAAATGACAAATGAATTTCAATTAAACTCAGTGGAAGGGTGGACAATAAGCTACAAAAGAAGTCAAGAAACACAATTATCTCCCCTACGTCCTAGTTAAAAGTTCTCGATAAACTGAGGGACATCATGTCTCACAACATGGATCCCCAGAGATCACTTGAGAAACCGAGACTGACAGAACACAAGATGGAGAGATGAACGAGACAAATTCAGGAAATACTGGCTCCACGATGCCCAAGATAGAGAATTATGGTGAATCTTGGGGAAGGTCTATGTCCAACAACGGACGTGAAAAGACTGATGATAATGATAGTGATGAGTTCAAAATGACTTGTTTAGATATACATTGTTTTTTTTTATAAATTTTACTCAGAATGAAATTTCCTTTCCCACGATATGCCCTTATTTGATGAAAACAAATGTTTTCTTTGACAGAGGCACTGAAGTGAAAATTTGACATTATGAAAAATATCCCTAAAATTTTTTTGCAATTAATCTGAAACGTCTACCCAACTTATGTTGACACACTGAAGGTTACTTTAGCATGTCCAATAGGTTTCATTAGAAATCCTAAAAATTCCTACCGTACGCTACTGGTTACCAACGGGACACAGGAGTACGTTTTAACGTATTAGATTTGGGAAATTTCAAAACTTTCTAAGGTTTTAGCGAAGGGTTCAATTTACAGAGTGATAATTCTAAATTTGATCCTTATTTTGTGTATGTCAGGTTAGCTTACATTAAGTGCAGTATCAGTACAAGCCTGTTGCTCCTGCTAAGTTACATTTGCGGCAGAGTCATTCACCACCAATATGGAAGTATGTGTATCGACAGTAATACAAAATATATTTCAATAAGATTTTTACATCACACGGCACTGTTGTTAACTGAACATGGTGACTTCTTATATATAAAAATATTTTTTTGCTGTCCAAGCAGGCATATCTAATAATACTACTAAAATGAAGAATGTTTGCTTATGACTACTTTTTTATAGACCTCTAGTTGCAGTAGCATCCTACAAGCTGATAATTTGTGTGTACAGGTAACTTGATCTAATGATGATCAAAGGATAGGTGCCGATGACCTCTAGTGACCTTTTAAAGGTCAGTTTGGGTTCAGGTTGATTTTGACATTTTCAAATCTAATGCTCCCCAAAGGCTGCAAATTTGTGCACAGAGGAAACTTGACCCAAAGATGAAAATAGGATAGATGGTACTGAATTATGGGGATTATCCTTACTCATATGTGACCTGATTTCTTTCTGCTATAAAATAGATGAAACAAGTGTATTGTTTTTAACATCAAGTGAACGAGCATGCAAAACTTTACAATTAACAACTGGGGGTAGCCATTTTATAGCCATTTACAACAGAGATAGTCATTCTATGACCAACCAAAATTTGGCTAAGTTAGGATTACCAAAATGAGTACGAGAACATATTTTAAGGTCAATATCAAGTATTGTCCCAGCCTCCAGCAAGAGTGATCACTCATGATGACAGTGTTGTGGAAGCAGAGAATAGAGGCTGGGTATTTGGATGAAGCCAAGACCTCACTGTAGGGAACCATGCTTACTCAATCATGTACAGTTGGCCTATAAGAATGGTGTTCAGAATCATTTGTCTTTTTTCAACTGTAAAATACCCGGCCCTATTTAGCGCTGATTTGCTATAGCACTCTTTTTCAAATATTTTTTATAACAAATTTAGTCATGTTAAATTTCCAAAATAAATAATGATTAACAAGAGCATCATTGACAGTTTCTGAAGAAAGTTCATACTATTCACTTTGGGTAATGTGCAATGTGTATGAGAGTAAACACATAGCTATACAAATATCAAGTAGAGATATATATCGACTGTGATATTTCATCAGTTCCAGAAATTAGATACCAGATGAGATAAACAGCAGTAATTCATTCCATCTTGTTGAGGCTCAATGACATTACGTATTTTGAAAACGAGATGTATTAGATTCTTACACATGATTTTTTCTCATAAAAGCAGAGATTGTAAATTCCCAATAAGTTGGATCTGAACAGTATCAATCATAATGACTTTTTTTAGGTGCACCTCTGAACATTTCTGTACACGGTTGTATTTGATGCAAGTAAAATACACTCGAGTAATAGGAAGAAAATAACGTTTAAAAATTCAAGCATAAATTGTGATAATATCTACTTTCAATAAAATAATGCATTATCAACAAAAATGAAAGAGACAAATCAGGCATAGATAATTTCTCAAGTCCTTCCTGATTGACTTGAAACTGGTTTTTCATTAGTTGCTATTCGCAGTAATGTCATCAAAAACATCTTCCTGGTTTGATACACATGATATATTCTTTTTCAATTTCATTGTTACAAGAAGCCATCTTTTGTTTTCAAAATGAAGCATTGTATGTTTGACACAAATTAAAAAACTAGAAAACACCCGGAGGGCACATACCACTGCCAACAGCAACTAAAAACTGAAGGAAGATCAATTCATGTAAAAATAAAATGAAAATACCTGGATCCGCCCCAAAATTTGAGCAATTTTTCCCTTAGTCTATGGCCCATCCATCCACAAAATGCAATTGAAATTCATTCAGAACTTTGAGATATTGTGTAGACAACCTTCAGTGAATACATAAATGTATGAAAAAAAAAAAAAAAAAAAAAAAAATCTCTCAATTTAAAAGAATTCTTGGATCTAGCCAAAACAAATTCAACTCACGGTCTACCCTTCCACTACATTGGCTCCAATAAGAGATCATGGACGGAGGCCCTGTTTAGGACTTTGGCAGAAACTAGCTGAAAAACCTGCCCATCAGGCGAGTTTTCAGCAAGTGATAGAAAAGTAAATAGCGAAAAGATATGAACTTACCTTGAAGCAAAGCATCAGAGAGAATGGTATAGTGGCAAATACCAGAAGCCATGACAAAATTGTTAACAACCAGCCACATACCCCAAGTCCTTCATATGTCTCTCCAGCAGCTGAAAAATAGATGAATAGATTGATAGGGAAATCAAGAAGAAACAATAGTAGAAAACCCTTGATAAAACAGAATACTGAATTGGAATTCAATTAAGAGCTTTTAAAATCCAGGGCTGGCAAAATAATTTCTATTGTTTTATTTATGATTCAACAATCACATGTACTTGAAACAACTCAGATCAGGTTGTAGCAAAATAATTTTTATAGATAAAAACTATATTTCCAGTTCAGTTTAAACATAAAAAAGGGTTTCTATCCACTAAGAAAGCCATATCAGGCACAAGGTCACACTTCTCAAGTAATCATCAATGTTTGGAAAAAAAAAAAAAGAAAAGAAAAAAAAGCATCCCGTCTCTTAAGAGACAACTCCCAATGGAATGTGGAGGTAATGAAAAAGTCCCTGTTTCTGTTGCATGCATCAGCTTAATGATCCTTGCAAATCATAAGTTTGGTTGAGACAAGGATTTTATTCTTACAAGTTTTCAAAATCACCCTCCTGGCAGGATGTAAGTCTATCAAAAGGATACCCCCATCAGATATACACAGCTTAGCGTGTACTCAATAAGTTGCTGGGTGTACAAGGAAATTTGTTCAAATGAAAAGTTTTCCACACTCTATGCTAATACAGGGAATCAAACCCAGGATCTTCTGCACGTGAAGCAGATGTGCAAACCATTACACTACCTGAGTGAACAAATTTATATTTAAGCTCACAACTAATAGGTTTCAAGCCCAGGTTGCTACACAGACACAGACACACACACACACACACACTTCAACTGCAATAAGTCTTCCTTCATTTACAAATCATTATTATAATTGATGTTAAGGAAATTTGGTTTCAGAGAATTCAGTCATGGAAAAGTTGGTCTAAAAAAAATTATGGAAATATTATTTCTGAAAAAAAGGAAATTAAAAGGATAGAGTTTAATGGAAGACCATTCCAGAAATACTGATGGTGAAAGAATTGAAATTAAAAAAAAGTAAGTGTCAATGAAAAACCACCATAATATCAATTTTTACTACAAGTAGAATTTTAGAAATAAGAAAGTTTGGTCTTACATATTATTTAAAAATAGACCAAATTTTCTGACCACCCTGTGATTAGAGTTTTGATTAAATTATTTGTAAGTAAGAGGTATGAGGTCCAATTCATTACCAGGTTGATGGGATTCATCACCGTACAATTGAGGAGAAGGTCATACCAGTTTAAACTCGTATTCTACCCATATTTCCTTCTGAAAATACCAGGTTTAAAGAAAACTTTCAACTCATTCAGATGGGGAGTGTACATAAGCACACTTTAAATTTTGCGGTCATTTTGAATACATAATCAAGTCATATGACCATAATATTTGGATAATTTTGCTACAAATGAAATCCACATCTCATAACCTTCAAAATGACGTAGGACTTCCCAGCTCTTCTTGGAAAATGAGAAAACTCAAATCCATCTATTATGTCATCGATGTCCGTCTATTGTAACTCATGAAAAAAAAAAAACACAGGCCTGAATGAGTTAATGTTAACCGAGACTTTAATGAGAACTAAAAT
This sequence comes from Thysanoteuthis rhombus, assembly GCA_963457665.1. Lineage (NCBI taxonomy): Eukaryota > Metazoa > Mollusca > Cephalopoda > Oegopsida > Thysanoteuthidae > Thysanoteuthis > Thysanoteuthis major. The sequence goes on from OY735206.1 coordinate 35,549,233, forward strand.
TTTTTAAACTAGCAATATCATTTTTTTAATCAAGTATATTACAATGATTTTTCATTTTCATATTAGCTCCAGTTTCCTCTATTGAACATATTTTGTTACCATTAAGGCAGTTTAGAATAGTGAAAATATCATTCCTGCCATTCTATCAGATTTTAAACATTTTGGTGGGGACGATTTGATACATATTTTCTCCCTAAGGTTTACATTTGGTATCCAATATGAAACTGTTTTGTTAGTAGAGATATAGGAATGGTGACTTGTTCTATGATCATTAAACATTCATTGAAGATTGAGTGACACTTTCCTTAAACAAAATTGGTTGAAATTTTTTTTGTCAAACTCCAATCCAAAATGGAGTAGACTTTGTTTTCCCCCTGAAAAAACAACTAAAACAATCCTCACCAAATTTAGGGGAGTAAACTCTTCACTGTTTGTCTATCCTGTCATGTTAAACCAAACCCAATTTATAAAATTTACATTTCCCAACCATGTGATAGTTTAGTGGCTCTCTTACCAACTGTGCTAAACTAACGAGTTTATATATATATATATATATATATATATATATACATATACATACATACATACATATATATATATATATATATATATATATATATATATATATATATATATATATATATAAATAAATAATACAAAAGTTGCAGTAATCATCTTCAGTCAGAATAGAAGTAGGAGCGGCGTTTGTCCCTGCAGCAGCCAGGCTTATCATTTTTTATTTCTAATACAACAACCTTAAAACAATTCACACTAGAATTATCCGTTTTTTTAGCATCAACAACAAAAAAAAACCAAACTTATGGCAAAAGGAATGAATATCAACTTTTGAGTACGAAAATATGAATCTGAAGTACCCAACATTAATTCTACTTTCAATTTCTGTCATACTAGAAAGGTACACACTCCCCCAACTGATGTTTTCTTTTACATTAACAATTGTACCACAAACAAGCTTGTCTTTTTGTTGTTTCTAACGAATATATAACAAAACTGATACATTCTTCCCATCATTCAAAGGTTATAATTAATTCAAACGTTTTCAGAAAATGCAGAAGTTTGGATCTGTTAAAAAGCATCAAAACCCAATTTTATTCGATATCCATATATTCTATAAAGTCAAAGCTTTTTTATCCAGTTTACTTGGAAAATTGATTACGAAGGCTTTTATGGACCTTTTATAAAAAGAAATTTCAAAACCTTTTGAACAACAATTTTCAGAAAGATTTTTAGATAATGATGTGTGTGTTCTTTTTTTGTAAAAATGGTCTCTGTCCTGTCTCTGCAGACCATGATACGGCACATGCCTAGGCGGAGCGCATGGAGTTTTCGGGATGCCCAGTCATGAAAATCCCCCTCTCGGGCTTACTGATGTAGTCCAGAGGAAAGGAGAGAGAGAGAGAGAGAGAGAGTAATATATCTGGCTTGATACATCAGCTTGACTGTAGGAGTTGCTGGATAGATGCCAAATTGGGTGTCAAACCACCCACTCCCTGGTTTGGAATCAGATTGGCTGTCTTTTATACTGGTTGCCTTCCCAGGGCTAGAGAGCACTACCTGCTTTACTATTTTACTCATAGCTGGGGGTGTGGGTAAAAGAGATGGATTCATTCCTTTCCAAAGGACAATAGTGCAAAGTGTATATAAACAACCCCAACTGGTTCAACATTGACTGAGCTGATACCAACTACAATCGCACCCCATATAAACACCCCCCACCAAACTGGTCATGTTTTTAGAATATTTTATTTTATACAAATGAAAAATAGATGTTACTTGAAGTTTTATGCAGATCAAGTATTCTGAAAACAAATACTGTCATAGTTTTCATATAAAGTGGGTTGAAAAATACTGAAAACCTAAAATTGCATAATCATTTATTCCATTTGTAAGAATAACGATGAAAGTATAATATCGTTCTATTAGAATTGCTAATAAAACTCTAGAAGACATTCTTTGTTCTGTTTCTTCAACCAATTGGTTTGTATTCAGACCAGACAAATGATATTTAAACTGCAAATAAATCTTTCATATCTACATCTATGAAGAATATCTTTTTTTTTTTTTTTTAAAGAAAAATGGAAAAAAAGCTTGGAATGTTAATGTCTCTTTTCAAAATTATAGACGATAATTATTTTGTAGTGTATATGTAGTGAGGATATCAAAAGAAGAGTGAATGTTTCTTCTCCTGAGTCTACTTTATTGTATTGTGAATGGTGGAAGTGGTAATGAAGCCTTAAAAACTAAGACTCAAATAGATACTACAGATGGTTTCAAAATTTGGAAAAGAAATGTCAACTCTGCTTTTAAAGATAAGAAAAACACAAATCGGACAAATGAAATTTTGATATTTTCTTATCTCGAATCCCTAGTCTGTAATGAGGTTGATTATATGAACAATCATAAACTCGATAAGAATCTCTGAACTCCAATCCATGGAAAAGAGGAGAAAAACTCTCTATAATCAAATAAGGTTACCATACGAATTGTATTACTAACATTTCTGACATACACACAAAAATCCTATTTATTCATAGAAATTTTATTATCAATGGAAAATGATTAAGATTATATCGATAATTTGGGTTGAGGACTTTTTCATAACCTCCATCAATAAGATACTTAATAGTCAATAAAATTTAAGACCTAAGCTTCAGATTATATATTCTGATGCCAGGGCTAGATTAAGGCTATAAGGTCATAAGTACAGTCCAATAATGATGCCCCCCATCTCGGCCCTCTCATTGCTTCACAGATAAGATAAGATAATAGGACCATGATTAAGACTTAATGGATACTGATGTACATAATGAGATAAATACTTTTTCACTATTTTTACAGCGGTTTTACTCTAGCCTATTAGGCTTTATTACAAATATGATTAGGTTACTACAAGGCATAAGACTTTTGGAGAAAAAACCTGTGGTACTTTTTTATCTTTTTGGTGCTTGAAGCACATGTTTATTCTGCTTAATGGTTGTTCTATCCCTGTCTGACTTACTGGAAAATAAAAGAGATAACGCAAACTCTATCTCTCTCTAGATATATACATATATATATATATATATATATATATATATATATATATATATATATTTCTTAATACATAACTATCGTGTTGAAAGAAGCGAATAGACCAAGAATAAATGAGATGAGAATTTGGATTGGAAGATATTATTTGGGCCTTTGCATTACCAGTGGCTGTTTAGCTCAATGGTAAGAGCATCGCTACATTGAAGTGGCTTCCCTACCTTTGGCATGTTCGATTCCTGCATCAGCTCCATTCTTTTTAATTGTTTATTCTATTTACGTTGTCTAGGTTGAGTGATACATTACCCATGTAATGACGGGAGATCATTTCAAAAAAGTTTCCATACAATAAAACACGATTTATAATCCCATAAATATAAATATAAACCAATGTATTGTTTTTAGAGTTGGAAGCTACCAAGTTTGCACTTCAATATTTGGTGAGGTTAAATGAAGATTATTAACCATATCTAATCAAGAAAAAAGAATTAACAATAAGAATTGGAGATACATTACTATCTAATTGTGTTTTACCATTACTTGAATAGGCATGGAAAATTGCTATCTTGTGGATGTTAATTTGTCCACACTTTTCTGAACAATCTAACTCTTTTATGTTGTGTTATGTGATGAGGAGTAGCAGTGCAAATTTACTAGAGTTAGCCTTGAAGAACACAATGGTGCAGCAATCAATCATTTCACTCAGTGCTATACATAATTTCTTCTAAATTACACCAAATTCTTCATGGAAGCACACAATCCTTAAACATGACAGAAATTTTCAATGACATAGAATAGTGGCTACAAAGATAGAAAGTTATTATAATCTATTTTTGCTACTATCTACCTTCATCTTAATTGTTGTGGCTTTTTTATTGCAGCTAAGCACAGACTGGGTTCTCTTCAAAAGGGGGTGAATAAATTAAATTTGCCATGAAAAGCAATACAGCAACAATTAAGATGAAGGTGATTAGTAGCCAAAATAAATAATAATGATAATACTTCATTCACTAAAATATATAAAAAATAAGAGGCAGAAAACTGTTGCAAGCATCAGACTTAAGTCTATTGGAAACTTCTGACACTGAGATGAATAGAAAAAGGACATATAGTAAAAATATCAATTATAAGCTAAAGATAATGAGGTGAATAAACATTGAAGTGTTTGTATGAATGGGTAACTTTCTAAGGATTTTAATGCATTTCTTTCACCACTCTGATATTTTTTACACTAGGTTTTTTTAACATCTGTTCGATAATGAAAGCAAAAAAGACACTAGTAATACTTTGTGATTAAGTAATTAATGAAAATTTAATTAAGTTAACATTGGCTGTTGGATAGTGTAGAAAATGAAATGACTTACAATTGTCTTCTTCACAAAATCAATTGAGCTGAACAGAAAGTAGAGCCCTGGAGAAAATTGACTGATGTCTTTTGCCACACAAGACCAAATTTGTTTTGTATTGGTCAAAATTGAGTAGCTTCAGAACCAGAATAATTACTTAAAATCCATTATCAGACTAAGCTAGCAAGAAAAATGGTTAAAAATACGTATCTATTGTATTTGTTATACTATATCATTTGTGAGTAAGGAATAATCATCTTTTGTAAATTTTCCCCATATCTTTATTTTCCAAAATCAATAACCTTTGTTCAGTAATTTCCTCAAAATTGGTCTTGAAAAATACCAAAAGGCAACTTTGAAATAGAGTTCTATAAACAGGACAATATAGAAAATAGTATATTTTGGTTTGGTTATCTTCCAGTTCCACTACTCTGAATTTTGTCTTGTAAACAGAATACAACAGAGTGATGATGAAGAAACTAATTACTTTGAAAATATAGGGGGAATATTACCAGATCAAATTTATTTTGGTAAGGAAAAAACGGATAATTTTTCCTTGGATTTAAAAAGACGAAAAAAAAAAAAAGAAAAAAAATTGACTAAAATTCAAAAGAAAATCATGCAAGGGTTATACAAAAAAAAAAGAAGAAAAATATCGATGACATCTACAACAGAACAATTTTTAAAAAAACCAACATGATCACTCATTTTTTTTTCTTTTGAAAATATTTTTGGATTCGTTGGCATTTGGTCAATTTTCTCAGCCGTATCATTCTCACCTTTCCCTTCCTCCTGCAACCATAGTAAATGCTAAACATCGATTTCCTCAGCCGTATCATGTTGGATTGATAAGAAACTTGGTCTAGACTTTCGTTTTTCTGATACTTCCACCAGTCGCATGGAGGATAGATGCATCGTTGAACTTATGGTTCTTGTTTTCTATTAAATAACCTGACCAAAAACTACCACGTTTTCCTGCATAGAAATAGATAGAATTTCTATCTTTGGTTTCATCAAGAGATTTTCCCTATTTCTTTCTGCTCGAAAACTCAATCGCAACAGTTAATTTTTTTTTTTTTTACATTTCTTCTCTATGATCATGGAAACATTTGACTAGTTCTATTTTAGAAATGAGCTTTAGAAAAATATAAATGTGTATTTATAGAGTTCGAAACCCGGTTAAAGATGTCGATAATGGCTAACACTAAAGAAATTCTAAAAAACAAGTCTTTCCTTCTTGTGCACATTTTTGCAACTGCTGGAGAATCGGGTTTAAATAATTGAGAAGGAAGAAAAAAAGGAAATGCGAGCAGATCATACATTAACAAGCCTTAAATGTCACGAGAGAGCGAAAGAGAGAGAAATAGGATGACAATATACAACATCGGTTTCAGGTGTAAACAATAAATGACGAATGTCTTGTTTCTCACCTGGATCATGGGCAGAATTGTCAATTCCGCTCATTCCCCCCCCTCGATTTTTCAAATTTGGGAGTCAAGCATTACCAATTTCTATGTCGTTTTCATGCGGTATTTTTATTTCAAATTCGGAAAATTGGGGGTTGAAAAGCAAAAATTGACAACACTGAATGAGTGAGTGACAGAGGCAAGAAATACCTAAACATGCTGAACTGTAGTACTATCTTGTCTCGTCAGTCATGTGTGTCAAGGTAAAAAAGAAAAAAAAATGTAGACCGATCAGGAAAATATATACTAAAGGGAGCAATATTAAACCGAATATTTTATTTTAAAAACGTCACTCAATTTATGCTGGTAAAAAACCAAGTTGTATTTATTTTCCGACAATGTCTTTAAATAAATTGTTTAATGATAAACGGGTTTTTCAAAGGCCTTAAGCATGGTGCGAAAAGAGAAGTCTGAACACAAGTTGTGTAAGCACTGCACTAATCATAACAATTACAGTAATTAGAAACCTTAAACATTCGAGCTGTTGTAATAGATATCATAATTTCTTTTTAAAATCAAATTTTAAATTATGATTGAATCAGTATCATACAAGAACTAGAAAGTTTTCTGAAAGAGATACATTGAAAAACATCAATCAACGAATAAATTGCCAGGGTGGGAGTTATTAACGGATCGGTTATTTGCATTGTCGAAGGGTTGACTACTGTCAAATTGAAGGGGGAAAAAAAAATGAAATGCAGTTCATCTCGCTCATTCAATCAATAAGTAACTAACTGTCAAAATGAAACTGACTTTACTGAGACTCTAACAGCGACAGACTAGACATTCATTCACTTATACCTGTTAAATTCAGAAATCAGGTACACAGTTTAGTTACGTGTCCGTTGTAAATAAGTCAAATGAAAACACATATAATATTCATCAATTCAATTCAACAGAGGAAGGTTTAAAAAATTATAAACGTTACCTCCAAATACGACCTGTCTCTCTTCAGGAACATTCGTCATAGGCAACTTTCTTTCCGACATAATGCACAAAAAAGAAGGGAACTAAAAAAAAAAAACCGCTATTTGAAAATTAAACTAAAGTACGTAATTTTTTTTTGGGTGGCCCGAGGGCAGGGAGCTTCAATAAGCTTTCTCCACCAAAGAAATAAACCGTGTAGCTGCTACTACAAGCTAAAAACAACGAGTTGATTATAGAATGGCACCGACAAGCGCTTGCCTATCTGTGGTGGCATCATCATTGTGGATTTCTTCCTCTTCTTCTTTCTTGTAGGCACCACAAGAGTAGTGGGAATATTCCTTCCTCTACACACGCAGTTCACTGACACAAATTAGTAGATACGATTATTGTAATTAATAGAAATGTTAACTCTCCGTGTTCAAATTATAACAAAAGATTTAAAGGCTTTTCAGCAAACTGCTGTCACCCCTTTCCTTATAATTGTCAAAGAACGCAGTTCCATATTTTACCATATTATTTGAGAAGTGAGAGAAAAGGGTAACATTAGAATGGAAGTAACATCTTTTGATATCGTTAGTTTCGCTAAATCATATCTTCCCGTTTGATTACATTTTTTTTTTTAAACTCAAAAGACCAAATTAAAAAAAAAAAAAAAGGAAAAAAGACAACACTCAATAGATGTTAACAGAAAACTAGTTTCTACACGGAAACATCAGAAGTTAAGGAAAAGTTGTGTCGCATTCCTTGCTTTCTTTGATTTGGTTACAAATCTGAGTTTTGATTGAGTTGCTGGGTGGGTGGGACTTTATAAATGGCTGTTCACCTGCTGGATTTATTGACAAATCTCACTAAATGTTGGAGGCTGCCCCTCAAAAAGACCACCCCCTTCCAGATCTCTAGATCCACCTCTGGAGAGGCAAATGCTTGGATTACTCAAAAAGCTAATATTAATACTGGATTGTTTTTATCTAAACGTTTTCGAGAAAGTAAAGATCAATTCTGTTAACAATTTTTTTGTTTTATCAAATGCTCCTTTTCTCTAAAACTTGGGAATTCAAATTATAATTCAATCAGCAGAAAGATGACTTGCATGAGCAGTAACCATGGTAACAAAAATAATCGTAAACTAACAGAACAACAGGCCTCTTAAATTAATATCATAAAAATGTTCTTGGTGCCAACTGTGGCGTGATGCTTAGCGAGTTACTCCTGAAGATCAATTTTTTAGTGTTCAATCCTAATGGGCACGCAAGCCCAACATTCGTGGGTTTGTGCCAGATTAAGCCACATTTGGTAATTAGCAATTAAAACTGACTGAAAGATTCAAAAAACCAAATTAAATTATAGAAATCCAATGAAAGCAACAACAGTATGGTCAAATGTCCATAATTGGATATTCTGGATCTTCCTTAACTGAACCAGAAGAGAAACTCGGATCTGCTATATCAAATATGGTACAAATACCTATCGTATGTCTTGAGAATGTCAATAGAAGTGTATGGAGACGTGACTATGGTATGGAGATGCCTATTTTCAAACCAGAGCCTTTATTCAATGATCCAATTCAGCAGTATTCAAACTGTTCCACAGAATTTTTTCAGAGGCTCTGCGAGATGAAGTGACATTTTAGTAATATTCATACTAAACAATTCTCACATAAATGATTCATTCATGGCTTATACAGGTCTTTTTTTTATGAGCTAAAAACTTTTTATATAAGTGAAAAATTAACAACATTTTACCTTTTCAAATGTCCTGCTTGACTAACTGCTGGATGAAACAAGACCAAAATCTAATTGTTACATGCATATGTTAATATGAAGAAAGGAAAATAGTTTTTGAAGGAGTTTCCTAGAAAATTCAATCATTTGAAAGGGTTCCCCAAGTAGTTGAAGTTTGAAGACCATATTGATCTAAATAATTCAAGAATACTTGATTAAGATCTAGATGATACAAAATTTAAGAAAAAATAGAATTTTTTTTTATGTGAGTAATTTTTGTGCTTTCAATCTATAAGATCTTCGTTTGAATTACTTTTTAAAGATTTTACAATGTAACTATAAGGCTAACCTGGACTGTTACTTTCCCTGGGCTTTAAATTTTTCCTGTATGTTGGCTATCAAAGTAGACATAGACAACACACTTTAATCTTTGTCAAGTGGATTGAAAAGATTCTGTTGTATAGATGGTAATTCTCTACTGAGTCTGATAATGTTGAGATCAGATATTAATTCTTAGGGCTAGTAGGATGGCCATTTTGAATATTTCAGACAAGCGGTTCTCAACACTGGGGCAGGGACCCACAAGAGTAAGGGGGTCCACAAAAGTATTACTGGAGATCTGTGAGCTAGTTGAGTAGGTAAACCTTCCAAAAGCAACCACTACACATAATAAAAATACTTATTTGAGAGTAACTACTAGAAAGTAAGACAAATTAATTTCTGGGGCGAGGCGGCACCAGATGAATGACAGAGTGCTTGAAAGGCTGACTGTCCAGCCGAAAGCTAGCCGGCTGACCACCCTAGGTACTAGTGATGGGGTTTAAAATCTGAACTTTAGCTATTACAGTTATTTAGTATAAAAACTTACAAAAAGACTTGTTCTTTAAATCCCCAACTATCCCAACTATTTGTAGTCAATTTTATCCAATCTATATTACAATGATCTGATTTCTGTTTGGGGATGTCTGTAAGTCACCGCGATATAGCAAAAACAGCACATCACAGCCAGAGTTTTGGTTACGCAATACCATCAAAATGCTTTAACTCTATTTTCAGTTCAATTTGTTACTTTATGATAAAATTGCCGGATGTGTGTTCATGCTCACTGCGATAATACTGATCTGATTTCTATCATATCGCGATTGAAATTGATTCCTTTCCCAGTTCCAAAGCAAAGTCTAACCACAATGGTTTCCAACATTCCGTTGTTATTCTCTCTTTCATGCAACTTCTTAGTTTTATTGGTTTTTATGATTTTTTTCTTTCATATGCAATAATTTTAATAATGTCAAGGATAAATCATCTACCTCAATTATTGAATTTGTGCTTTTTTAATTCATTTTTTTTTTCAATTTGACATTTCAATATCAACAGCTACATGTTCTCAAAGTGTTAGGCATAAACAAAATCTTTTTAAATTGTAGAAGTTTACAGACTATGTGATGGTGAAGTGTATGATAGGCCAAATTTTAAAAAAATGAAGTTGAAGGTATATCATTCATTACATAAACACTTCTCAAATATTGCTTCAATTTCCACAACACTTTGTTCCAAAGTCATTGCTCTTATAGACCAGGTAAGAAGAGATGAAACTCCTGGACAAGGAATGGTACAAAAAGACTTGGGAAATGGCAGGAAGGAAAGGGGGCGGGGGAGATGGCCGAGGAGATGACCAGAATGAGAGGGAAAGGTCAACTAAGAGGAGAGAAGAAGCAGATAAGGATGTTTTCAGAATGAGGGGGTGGATGGCAAGGAGGGGGGAAGGGGAGGTGACTGATGTGGAAAAGGCTGAATGTCTCAAGAGTGAATGGGAAATATGAATTCTATAAATAGGAAGGTACTTTACTTTGAGCTTGATGTCTCCGCTCAATTTCTTTGCTTATTGAATGTCAGATTTCAAAGATTATTCAATAGTTAATAGGTAGAGTTCTATTGATTTGAGAGTGATAGAAAGAGAAGACATGAAAGACGAAGAGGGGTGGATGAAAGAATTAAAAAAGAAAGAAAAGATAACGAGAAGAAAGAGAAAAAAACAGCAAATAGAGTGGAGAAAGGAAAAGAATGAAAAGGAGAAGTTGGGGTTGAATAAAGAAAGAAGTAATAAGAGAAAGAGAAGGAGAGAAAGAGGAAGATATTTACTTGTCTTAGCTCAATCTGGCACAAGGCCATAATAGTAACATTTCCAGTGAGGGTCAAACACACTAATTAGTGAATAGGTTGTGTGACAAGATTATTAACCATTAGTCTTAGGCAATGCCTTGTGTAAATATTTACTTAGTTGAGTTTGACACAGGGCCACAATCGTAGAGCACCCAATAAGAATTGAACTATACAAACAATGGTCTGTGAGATTAACTTGCTAATTATTGCTCTTTAGCAGGTGCCCCATGTAGATATCCAATGTTTCTCTAAGTCTGACCGAGGACCATAACAGATTGAACACATTACGTCAGTAGAGTCTGCAAAACCAGCTTGTTAACTACAGGGTGTCCCAAAAATAATACCTAATTCATCCCAACAGTAATACCAGCTCTAATGTTCAGCACACCAAAAATTATTTGTAAAATTGAAGACTCTTGTTGATTAATCGGATGAGCAAGCTACAAGCGAAATGGGAAAAAAAATTTCTCATTCATTAACAAGAGTCTTCAATTTTATTTGTAATTTTTGGTGTTCTAGCTTGTTGAACATTACATTAAAAAGTTGCTTTCCCTGGAATTGACATTCAGCATCGTGGAGCCAGTATTTTCTGAATTTGTCTAGTTCATCTCTCCATCTTGTATTCTGTCGGCCTCGGTTTCGCATATGATCCCTGGGGATCCATGTAGTGAGTCATACTGTCCATCAAGTGTCTCTGTTGGGATAAATCAGGCTATAATGATGGGGCACTCAATGAAGACTGAACTCACTAGAAATAGTACGCAAGATTAACTCGCCATTGCATTACGACGGGGGAAGTGGAAGAAAGAGAAAAAGAAGTAAGAATAAATAGTTGTGCATGTAGAAACAAGTTGGAAAAATGGACAAAAAAGATGAAGAAACAGTGAAAAAGAGAAAGACACAGCAGAAAGAGGAAGGAGAAAGAGAAGAAAATGAAGATGAGGTGTAAAAAAAAAGATCGGAGGCGAGAGGGAAGAGAAAGAGGAAACGAGAAAGCAAAAAAAAAAAGGAAAAAGCAAAGAAAGAGAAAAAATAGAGAGAAAAATAAAGGCAAGGACATGTCTGGTTCGTCTCTCAATAGAAACTGTCACGTGACCAACGTCTTTCATCAGGATGCTGCGTGTGGGGTGATCAATTATAATATTGAAAAAAAAAGGGGTGATCAATGACTAAGTTTTCTGGCCTTTTGATGGGCAGAGATCACAAAAAAGTCTGAATTTTCAAAAAACAAGCATGAATGCTGCTGCATAGAGACCAAGGAACCAATTTAGCATGCACTTACATAGTAAATTGAACCACAAAGCGAAAAAAAAAAACTACTTTGGAGGGAAATCTAAAAAAAAAACCCCAAAATGTTTCTTCCAGACGAAATGTTGAAATTTTCAGCTCTCTGGTTCTATTTGTGCAGCCTGTACACATGATACATAGCCAGTCAGACAGACAGACCCACTTAAAAACTCAAGAAAACTTTGGTAACAGTTTTGGTTGATGGTTTCTAAAAGAGAAAAATTTGATTTGAATCGAGAAGAACAAGAATAAATAGGATAAAAAAATTAGGAAGCAATTCCTTACAGGAATCAAAATGGCAAGATTATGCCCAAACAGGAAGTGACATGCTGTGATCAGTCTGCAAGCAGGCAAGCCATAAAATTAATGATTTAGCTAATGGTAGCCTATTGATTATTGGATTATAGCTACCATTTCTCTACCAGCATGAAAGATTTTTCCTTTTAATCATGTAAAAGTTGTATGGTCTTCCAAACTACAGTACCAACGAAGAAAGCTTTATATCATTACATGGATTAGGAGAGTGAATGTTACTTGTCCCATCAGTGATTCTTAAATTCATGACATTTGTAGGTAAAGTAATTATATATGTACTAGCTAATCCCCATCAAAAATATTTATGGATATATAGGTTTCCCCAGTTATCTGAAAGAAGAGTGTTTCTATAAAAGCCTTTCATAAGTCAAAATGGCGTGAAGCAAAAAAGTAACTCATATCAATTCATATGAAAAAATTTTGATTGGCCCCAAACTCCAATGATAGTTAAGAGGGTATGTCAGGTTGAGTCATCGGTGCTCTGCCTCTATAATGATTTGCTGCAGACAAAAGCTGAATGCCATTTTCGCTCATTGAATTTTTTTTTGAAAAGCGGCTTATGGCAATTCCATCAGATGATTTATTCTTTAAGAAAAGAAATCAAAAAACTTATTTCAATGGAAGCGTCCATGATTTAAAATGGTGGGAAGGAGATATTTGTATCAGCAAACTTGTAATCTTTTAGTGGAAAATCACGCAGTTCATTTCATAAGTAGATATTGTTTAGTTTCTATCAATTAAAAACTAAAAGGAATGATTAACTTTTGAATCAATAATTCAAACTAGTTTGAATCACTATGTTTCTATCACTATGTTTTGTCCAGTGGGCTCTCCCATCCTTATTAGATGTATGTTTCAACTAGTGATATTTTTTTTTCTCTTAACTTCCTCACTGATCAAGCAACAAAAATTTCTCAATTTAAAAAAAGAATTATTGGATAATTGATATTGAAAACAAAATAAGGGGAATGATACGACAAAAGGGATGGAAAACCTATTGGAAGGAATGCAGTGATAAAAACAACAAAGATGGGATACTAGTCTGAATAATTTGTTGAATAATGACAATATTTCACCTTAGACTTAAGACTTGTCAAAATATGATAAATCGATATCTATTGTAGTGGCAATCATCTCTAACTAAATTTTAGCTATTGGAACAGTCAAATTTAGAACATATTTTTGATGGAAATTTATAATTATAAGAATAGTTATGGCCAAATTGCATTTGACTCACTGGTTCTCATATGATCATTGACGGTAAGTGATGTCAAGCCAGGTCAATATCGAGATGGGTGACCGTCTTGGAATACCAAGAGCCGTAGGCAGCTAGGGATGAAGTAGAGAGTGTGCTGTAGCCATCATGTTAATCCTTCTACGGAGAAAACTGATCTCTACACTATGCTCAATAACACAAGCCACAGAAATCCCACTCTTTATCCCACCCACCCCAGCCCCCCACCCCCTGCTCTGACTGGCCTGGCTGCAAACAAAAAGAAATGAATGAATGTATTGTAAGAATATCATTAATAACTGTTTTACCCTAATCTAATAACTAATGAGAATTTGTGTGAAAAAATTCCATCAAAGAATAAATATGGTCAGAAAAAATTCTATTTTTGACATCATTGGTGTTTTCCAACGGAAATAGAGTAAAAAAAACATCTAGAAATATCAAGATCCTGGAGAATCTAGATGTTATTAATAAACCCATCAAAATAAAGTCCCAAAGAGGCCAGAAAAGCTTTTTTTCCAAAATTTAAAAAGAAAGATTTTCTAAAGGAGTACTGATGCCAATTTTCAAGTCTGTAGACAAAACAGTATGGCCAGAAGCGCTGGAACCCAGATACTAACACAAGCACATATAAAAAGGATAGAACATTTCACTGTGGCTACATTTGTTCAATAACAAATTAACAACATCCACAGCGATATATGACAAGTCATTGCTATACGATAGTTCAATAGTTATGTTTTTAAAGTTTATGGTTCAATCCTAAGTATTAGTTTAAATTAATTTACTCTCCTGAAGGATCCTGGACTAGAGAAAGAAAAGATGATCAGTTTTGTTCATCTAAAATATGATACCAAAAATTGCAAAAAACAGTTAAATATCCTCAAATAATTGGGTAACCGCAAAAGTTTGGTTCATTAAGTGAAAATAAAAGACATTTTTTTATTCTTAAAATTAACATAATTGAATAATATTGTTTTGTTCCACTCTCTCTCAAGCAATTTCATGATTACTTCTTCTTGGAGTTTATTTTTTAAAATCTTTCTTGGCAAAGAACTGGTGCCTTTTGAAGCATTCCAGAGAATTGAAATTCTTTTTATTAGGACAATTTTGTAATGACCAGAATAAATGATATCCGAAAGTGTAATAGAGGTTGAATACAGCATATAAGTGAAAACTCTCCAACCAAGTTTAGTCTAGTCTAGTTTTATTCTGATGGAACATCACACTTTCTCTTAATTAATTCTGGAAGCAGTCCCTTGATTACTGTCTTCAGTTGATCTAATTAGATGCGTTACCTGTTCAAATCAATCATATGCTTCTCTGAAAGGAGCTCATAATTGCAGACTCTCTTCCAATCCCACCATTTATGCAGCTTCACTTTCTTTCACTGCCTAACACAATTTGTTCCAAAGATAGAACATTCAAAAATGGTTCAGAAGACTTTTTTGCTTAAATTATATGGAAGCCACACATCAAAATGACTGACATAGCCAAGCTGGTGCAAAAACGTTTCCAGCACTTGATTCAGATATTTTGAGTGTTTAATTATCTCCTGCATTTTATTGCAGTGATTACTCTCAAGTAATGACTTGATTTGATGACTATCAATCTCAACCGATCTACCTGATAGAGGCATCTCATTCAATGAGAAATTTCCAGCATAAAACTTAGCAACCAATTTTGACACATTCACTTAATCACAGTACCTTCTCCATAAACTGCACAGATCTTTTTTAGTGTCTGAATTGCATTTTTAATTTTTTCTAAACATGATAAAAAGAAGCATATTTTGCCGAATATGTTGCTTGTTTCACCCATCTCCAATTTAAATTCAATCAAAATTAAAACTCCATCCAAAATAATTCCAAATAAAACTGAAGGGAAGTAAAGAAGGGTTCAGTTCTGCCTCAATACTTCAGTAAATACAATCGAAATCGATGAATTAGGCTACTTAATTTGCAGTTGAAGACAACCTTATATATAAGGATACATCAGCTCTCCACAAATCAAATGTTGAAAAGCTGTTGATCTACTTGGAAAATAGACTAATTTATCAACTGGTATCATTATTCATTTTTATTCCCAATAGTAACCTCTGTGGTGCAACAGTTATTTCAAAGATGTGTTTTTTGAATTTGAATTTAAACATTGAGAGGGTTAGTGTCATAAAAATTATGAAAACACATTGATCTAATCCAGCGAGTGGCTTCATTTCATCCGGTCTGCTGACTCCATTGAATATGTGACATTGCATATAAAAATTCTTTGTTTTCCTCATGTATACACACCAAGCAATTGAAAAATAGGACAAAAGTCCCATTTTTGCAGTGGCCTTACACAAATCAATACTGTATAGCTAAAAATGTTTTAACACCACATATTCCTGCTATTCATGAAATTTGAATAAAAATTAAACCATATTTTGTCTTCAAAGGAGAATTTTATAGTTCTCATTAATTAATAGAACATGGAAGTTCATGTAAGTACATACTCTTATAATGAAGAAAACACTAGATTAGAAGGTACAAGCTAGTATTATTAATGTATCATTTTTATTTCTATTTGCTTTGGCCCATAATGCATTAAAATATTTCTAATCCAGCTGTGCCCATAGAAAAGTTTGTCACCCACTGGATTGATCAAGACCAACAATAAAAATTATCATTGACGTGAGTATGTGTGTAGGGGAGGGGGTGATATTATCACATCTGTTTGCATTTTTTCCAGGTGTGGCTTATCTTGGCTTGTGATTATATAGGTAGATTATTTACCCTTTCCAATATTATAAACGTCTTCTATCAAGCAAGAAAACAAATAAAGTTTCTTTGCAGAATAAATTGCATACCTCGTCAGTCATATTGTGTGAAGCCTTTTATTTGGAACTTTTTCTTTGGCTGCACACGTATACCTTGATTAGTGCGGATAATTTGTTCCAAAATTTCCTTACTATTCAAAACCATACGTTAAATTCAAAATGTTAAATTTGGCTCTCAAAATAATGGCTGAATACAAAAATAGAAAGACTCTGAGAAATGTTATGCACTGGGTCCATTGATCTAAAATTCAGGCCGCTAGAAGCATAGATGTATGTAAACTAAAGAGGTCAATCAGGTCAGAGTTACCAATTCAAAAAATATTTGTCGCACTAGTTTGCCAACCATAAAGCATTAAATTCTAGAAAATAGCCAAAAAACATTATAAATGTACTGAAAATAGTCTAAAACATGCCAAATACTGGATTAGGATTTATCAACTGTGAAAAGGAAATAAATTAGACAGAAACATTCAAAAAACAAAACTCATCACCCCTTTTCTTTTCATCTGTCGCTAAAAAAGATCTTATCTATTGTTAACTCTAGACACTCACTATATACGTAACTAAGTTTTGTCAAAATGAGTAAGCTGTCACTATTTTTAAAAATATTGATACTCATTTTAGTCTTCCTGTCAGACTAGCCACACCCTACACCCACACCCACAGATTTCTCTTCATTTCAGCACAAATCATTGAAAAAGTTGCAGGTTTATATCAAGGTTTATAGAAATGGAAATTCGTAACAACACGGACTCACTTATAACATGGGAGAAAATTGTAGATCCCGACATGTGCACTACAACAGGTCTACAGTGTATAATAACCAAAATCGTATGAGTTCTTTTTGGAAGCATGATTGCACAGCAACTCCCATAATTGAACCCAAGTAACAATTAAATAGAATAAATTTGTTTACCAGTGTTTAATCTTTACATGAAATAATGTAAAATAAAATATAAATTATAAACCAAGATATATAATAAAAACTCTTAAATGAAATGAAAATAATTGGAAAACAATTTCAAATACACATGAAATATGTTATATGAAATGAAAGATAAAAACAGAGGTATATCTAGAGATTTGGAGGCTCTAGGGGATCAGCTCCTATAAGAACCCCCTCCAACATTTAGAAGTGGAAATGTAGTAGGTGGACAACTATTTATAAATATTTGGGGGACCCCTCTAGATTGGAGACTCCAAGGGGCACTGGTAATCTCTTTTGTTTTTGCTGTGCTAGATGAATCTTTGCCACCTGATCAGTAATGAAGTCCAGCTTGAAAAAAAAAGGAGATTACCAACAGAGAAGGGCCAGAGAACCCTTTAATTGAAATGATCAAAGCAAGAAAGAAGAGGTCACTAGTCCAAATTATTCATTAGATAGTATTGAAAAAGTTATAAAAGCTGTAACAGAGTTAAATAGAATATAAACAAATGCTAACTATAATAAAACATTTACTTGAAATAACAACAAGTATCTAATGGCTTGTGCAAAGCACTAAATGGACTTAACAAAGGCCAGAATTATCCATACTCTTTGCATTCAGTCATGGAAGGCCTAATGTCTTTCATCTCAGTCTGACATTCAAGTGCATGCTTAGAAGATGGACAGAAGATGAACCATTACATTTCGATCGAACTGAATAGACTTCATAAAAGTAGCTGCCCATGGGATCATTATTAAGAGTGATAAGGATGGGCTAGTAGCACATCAACTAAGGGACGACCTGCTATTAACCCAGCACATCTAAGATCTTCCATCACTCATAAGTGATAATAGATACAATACCGGCTGTATTAGACAGAGATTTAAAAGATGTCAAGCCAGTGCATTCTGTTGTGGTACATTTATTTTATATCATTTTTTTCGCTCATTCTATTGTATCTTGTGATATCATTGTGATATCATTTTTGTTGTATTTATTGATTACTAGCAGGAGTTGTCAAAATTTCACAGATCATTTTTACAATTTATGAATAGAATACGAACTCATATATTTTAATAATACAAAAGAATATACAACCTATGATTTTGTCATCATCATCAGAGTTTTAGTGACTGTTGTTGGACATAGACCTTCCCCAAGATAAACCTGAACTTCCTATCTTGTGTATCACAGAGCCAATACTTTCTCAACTTGTCTAGTTCATCAATCCAACTTATTTTCTACCAGTCACAGATTTGCATATGATCTCTGGGGACATATGTTGTGAGTCATGACGCCCAGCAGTTGTCTACCATTTTCGCAACAAGACCATTTGAGTTTTTTAATAGATTCTGTGATAACTCTAACTCCTATTTTTTCTCTAATATAATGTGTTGTCTTGTAATCTCCCTCTGTGATGATGAGCATGATTCTCTCCTGTGCATGTTGTATGGTTCTCAGTTAGAGGGTCAATCTTTTAGTTAGGTTCCATGTTTCAGCTCCATAGGTGATCATAGGTGAGAACTTCCCTTTCATACATGTGAGCATTAAAATATAAAAGAATGCGTGTCTTGCACATCATGTGCAAGATTTGGAAAGTCTGCTTTCTGGACAAAAACAAAACTGTGTAGAGGAGTCTAAGAAAAGGCAGCAAAATCAACTGAGTACCAGAGTTGCAATTAGGTACTTTTCAAGACCAAAATTTGGTACTGAACAAAGCTATTTGGTTACAAGAATATAGATTCGGTACTGAAGGAAAATTTACAAAAGATTTCAATATCTTACACATGAATGATTAATCATTATTATACAACATGAATATACTTGAAAATTAGATGAATAGATATCTATTTCAATCCATTTTTCCAGCAAATTTTGAGTTTTGGTACAGAAGCTACCTAATTTGGTCCCAAGACCATACAAAATTGGTCTTGTGTGGCAATAGAGCATCTGATTACCCTGTTGAGTATTGATGTGCAGTAGAACAATAGAATCATGAGGGCCTCCTGCAACTGAAGATTGCATCATAACTTATCATAGAATTAGCAAATTTATTGATCCATTCAGTATATGTAGCTGAATTTTCCTCTGTTTTCTATAACAGAAAATTTACTACTGGATGCATTGTACACTGGAGGAAGTCTGGAAAATACATGAGTCAAAAGAAGTGGTAAAAACAACAAGGATGAGAATGCTACTTTGAATGACTTATGGAATTATAATTAGGTTGATTTTATATCTGGTTGTATTTATATTACATGAAAATTAAGCATCTCCAAATTTGCCACATCAATGGAGTTTCAAAATAAGTTCAAGATGCACTGTACTGTAAGGTACTTCTTGTTGACTTTCTCTCGGACACACATTCAAAAGAGCACCAGAAATACTATTTACGGCCTCTGATGATTTAAAGCATGCAAATTGTTTGAATTCTCTTATAGCTCTTTTTGTGAATCCTTCCTTTTAAACATGTCATGTATTAGTGTTTCAAACTTTTATGATTCTAACACTAATAAGCCATTTTAACATACAATACTTTCTTTTTTTATCATTTGTAAATCAGTTCAAATCTCTTGATGTTTTTTTATTCTCCATTTTAAGTATGTTTCAGTGTTTCTGACTTATACAATTTCTACATCAATAAGCTGTTTTAACATGTTTTACTGGTCTTGAATTTCATGGTATAAATAATTCCCTTCTTATTTGCCCTTTGCTAAGAAGTGCCCAAAAGGCATTGCTTAAGATGGCTTAGAGTAAGGAAAAAAATGTCCTACTGACAGCAGCAAAAAGTCTTACCTCCACGGTAGATTACCAACAGGCATTTTGTAACCTCCTTAGCTTAGTCAAATAATGGCAGCAAATACAAAGCCATTCCATTTTACTTAATTATACACTCATACAAGGAAACCATCTTGAGGATCTCTACAAAACCATCCCTACCACTCATCTCATCTTCCCTCCAAGATAACACAACCATATGTACACCCCCTGAACACCAACACCAATACACAGGAACAAAAGATAATTGAAAAATAACCATTAATATATAAGAGAAAAATACCCCATAAAAACAACACTCTAATTGTATAAAAAAGCAGGATGAAAACAAAGAAAATAGTTCTTTGATTGCAATGGCTTTGTGAAACTGATCAGAAACAACAAAAATGTGAACATTTATCCATCTATATAGATATATATATATATTAAATAAATGACATTCTGGTATGGATTTTGATGAATTTTTCATCTTCCTTAGCCAGTTAGATTTTAATTTCTAATTTTTAGCAATGTTTCATATTATCATAAATGATAAGTAAATGGAAAGAAGTAATAACTTTCCAAATTTGTCATTCATTCGAATTTGGCAGATAATTATTTGACTATGATGAAAAAATATATAAGGGACTTTATTTTTATTTTGAATAAATGCAAAAATCTATTTTGTTGAATATTCAAACTTGTACTCATAAAATCTATAATTGCCATAAATAATTTATAGAATTCCTATGTATAAATTAATAAAACTAATATATACACACATGTATATGCATACATATGAACAGAGATATGAATGCTTCTGTCCCATTGTAAAAAGGGGTTAGAAGTGGACAAAATATAAATAACAACAATATCAAAGTAAGATATCAAAGATTTATTGCCAACTCATCTTAAGCATACCTAACTAAATTTGTTACGGTAATATCAGAAACAAGGGAATACAATAACTGTTTTAGTATTTTCTACAAAGATTTTTGTTGATGGTGTAGCGCCCCCTTTTAGTTAGGAATCAAATATGAAACCTCTCCTTTAGCTAGATATCAAAAATGTCACTTCCTCCAATGACCCCTATAAAAGCCCTGGACACACATGGTCCAATGCTTATTAGCGCCAATACCCTTAGCTGGTTCTCAACTACTAAATATGAATATTTTAGTTTTAGCGGTACATTACTTCTTATACTTCCCTCATGTGACCATTTGACCTAGTTCCTCTCTCGTCATTGGCCTCACAGAAAATGGGTAGCACAATGTAGAGTACAACTATAAAAAAACAAGTAGCATTGAAAGTGTTAAGAGGCGCCAAGAACAGGCAGAAGCTGCTGCATTTGCATGTATCTTGTATCTCCACATTATAATCAATGTTAGTGATACTGCTCAGTGCCCATGGGTTTGTGGTAATAATGCTTCTGGGTCAGAATCAGACACAGGCTTTGTTGGAAGTGCTATTGTTGTTGTTATATCAGTAAGTGTATATGGTGTTATTATAGTTGACTGTGTTGCTAAGTATGAAGTGAATGATTAGAAGAAGGTATATGCGAGATTATGGAAAATAGTTCTGCAACGCCCATGATAGAGAGGTCTAGCAAATCCGGAGGAAGGTCTATGTCCAACTATGGACGATAAAAGACTAATACTGATGATGATGATGATGATGATATCATTAGTGTTTAGGGAATCGTTATCTTTCGTATATTTTCATTCAGTATCAATGTTTTTTTTCAGAACCAAATACTGTTCTTCAGTCCCAAAGTTATATATATATATTATGAATAAGCCCACTTATTCAGAATAACCAAATCAAATAGTGAAAATCATTTACGCCAACCTGGTTATGTTAGTTTCTTTGATGTATAGCTTCCATATAAGTTATGAAAAGCTTACAACAATGAAGACCACAAGGGATCATAGGGCAAGAGAAATGAACCACCATTAACCATACCAAAGTAGTGGTGGTGGTGGTGGTGGTGATGATGATGATGATAATGATTGCTTGGAGTAGACAGGTTTTTTTCTGATGTGTCATAAAAATGGTCTTCAAAAATCAAGCAACATACCAATTAGAAATTTTGGGGAGAAATTGAAGAAAACAGCTCCCAAATTTTTTTGTATGATAACTGAAGTTTATGGGGAAGAATACATATCAAGTGCATGTGTGTTTACATGACACAAGACATTTTGCAAAGATCACGAATATGTGGAAGATGATGAATGTTGTGTATGTTCATGCATGTCAAGAACTGGCAAGAATGTTATGAAAAAAATAAATCAAACAAATTGTTCAAAATGATTGATAACTTAGAATCAGAATGATTGAAGAAATATTCTCCAAAAATTGATGTCAAAAATATAAAAATTACCTTATTTTCACTAAATAAACCAGACAAAATTTTTGCTTACATTTACAAATAATTCTAACAATCTGTAAAATGCAGATACTTTTAATATTGAATAACTCTATCCCACAAATCTTGTTTGACAATTTGGGGAAACTTCTTTGAAAAATTATGTTGTTGAAGCAAAAAAGCTATGAATACAGCTTAGGACTTCTAATATTTTAATAGATAGAGAGAGAGACAGAAAGAGAGATGTCAGTAAAAAGAACATGAAATAATCAAATTAAAAAAAAGGGAGGAAAAGAAAATTGAACCAAAAATGAAGGGAGATAGTTCAAAAGAGAGGAGATAAGAAAAAGTAGTATGTCAAAGGGAGAATGAAAAGAATATGAGAAGTTACTGACAGGGTTGCCATTTTCAAGACAAAAAATTGAGCAAATTTTGTAACAAACAAAGCTATTTGGTTCCAAAAATGAAGATTTGGTATCAAAAGAAGATTTACTACGAATAACATGTCTATTACACACAGATCATATGATACAACATAAATATACATGAAAAATATGTATTTTAGTTCATTTTTTGCTGCATGCTTGATCTGATGTTGGATTTTAAGTTATTAGATCATTTTCATCCAAGTTTATGCTTCTACTTTACAATCAACTGACGAGAAGATAGACAACTTCTATGATAACTTAAATTCCATACTCCAAGAAACCAAATAATATTTCAACATCTTTATGGGAGACTTCAACCCTCAAGTAGGACAAGGTACTGAAAAATGCGTCAGCAAGTATGGATACAATATATGGAACGTGAGGAGTGAAGATCTTGTGAATTTTGCAACAGTAAATAGGTTCAAAATCATGAACATCTCCTTTAAAAAGAAAGTCAGTAGAAATTGGACTTGGAGGAGCCCCAATCATGAAACCAAGAACAAAATAGTCTACATCTTAGTGGACAAGAGTGACACCGTTAAAGATACGCAGATCCTAAATCAAGTCAATGCAGGAAGTGACCACAGAATGATAAGATGCAAAATTCAAAATGGCACCAAGATAGAATGCAGAAAAATGTTCAACACCAAATTGCAACCATTAACCATTCAGGAAGAACTCACTCGATCATTCAAGCTGGAACTAAAAAACCGATAGGAACTCCTCACCAAACCAGAGAACATCAACAAGCTCAGCAACAATAAAACAACCTCTCTAATTATAAGAGCTCAGAGATCATAAGTAAACTCTTAGAAGAAACCAAAAAATCTCATGAAAAGACACAGGAACCTCAAGCCACCAATGACAATAGAAAAGATAGAGACAACAGAGCTGATTAAAACCATCCAAAAGAAACGAAGAAAAGACAAAAGATACACAACAGCAGTCATTGAAAGCATTCTTGAAAAAGGTGGGCGATTCAAAACTATTGGAAAATCTCTCAGTATAGGAAGAAAGCTAATAGTTAGTGTGCTTGACACGAATGGAAAACAGACAACGGACAGGGACGGAATAGTTGAATGTACCCAGGAATTTTACAAAAAACTCTATTCCATCAAACAAAGGGCACAGAAAAATGAATAGGAAACATGAGCCAAAAGTAATCAATTCGAGGATTTCCCAGAAGTTACTCCACAGGAAGTGAAGCAAGCCATCAATCAAACAAAAAAAGCAAAAGGCTCCTGAACCCATTAACATCCCCATCGAACTACTCAAAAAATCTAAAAAAGTTATCACTAGGAAACTAGCTATCCTGTTCAACTTATGCCACAAAGTAAAGTCCCAGAAGAGTGGAACACTGCAATCATAATGCTGTTATACAAAAAAAGGAAACCTAAAAGACCTCAACAACTACAGGCCAATAAGCCTACTCAACTGCATCTACAAACTCTTCATCAAAGTTATTACCATCCAAATCACCAAAACACCAGATGGAAACCAACCATGGGAACAATCTGGCTTCAAAAAATATACTCAACCATTGACCATCTCCAATCAGTAAATAAACTAAAAGAGAAAGCAGCAGAAGAGAGAATGCTACTAGCTGTAGCATTTGTTAATTTTAAAAAAGCCTTGAATTCAGTCAAAATCCTCAAAGCTATTGACACAATAATAAAACAAGCTTTAGACCCTATATATGTCAGAGTACTACAACATATCTACCGACACAGCAATTCCTTCATCAGGCAACATAAAGACACTGAGCCCTTTCAACTAGGAAAAGGAGTTCAATAAATGTGGCGAATGCATTGACAATAATGAATTTTCTTATTATTTATTGAAGCGGATCTTCCAGTTTAAGTAGTGCCTACATTTAGGCTTTGCATAAGTTTTTTGTTCACAAAGTAATATGAGGTCGAACGTAGTACTTATTTACCAAACAATGGGCAATCATTGGGTATAACGGACTTTTGACTTTAATGACTACCTTCTCTCCCTAATTAGCTCACTATGGCAAAGGATTACTGCATTCAAGAGTTGTTGAACCATTAAGGCAAAAACTTTACTTGATGCAATACAACTGGTTAATTGAAAAATATTAGGGCTCAAGTTAACATTTTTCAAACAGAAAAAATGACTGCAGATTTAATTCTACTCTCAATTTTAATGAATCTTCTTACAAGGAAAAATATACAAGCAAAATGCATCTTTACAAAAAAAACAAAAAATAATGAATTCATTTTAAAACCAAGACATCCCAATTATGACATCTTTTTTAATTTATAACAGAATGTTTTTTGCAACATTTTATGGAAATAAATACTTGTACAAAAATGTTTTTTTGAGAAAAAAGTGGTCAACTAATTGAATATTAATGGAACAGTGGTAAGAAAAAGCAATTAAAGCACATTTAAACAAAAACAAAACAAGATGAAAAAAAACAATGTCTCCATCTGGTTGTAAATGTCAGGGCCACATATTTACACAATATTGTCACCAGCGCATTATAACAAATCAGATATTTGTTGAACAAAGCTAACTTTGGCACAAGGCCACAAGCAATTACTAGCAAGACCAGTACACTTAACATTATTCCTGGGCACATGAACAGCATTAGAGTAATGATCACTTTATTTAAATACAACATAAAACTGATTTCCATCTCATATTGGAAAATATGAAGGAAAAAGTTCCAAACATAGCAAAAAATAAAATGTACCTAATCATGCCTACCATTTTAAGGCATGTGTAAAATACAACATTTCACAGAAATCATAAAAGAAGAATTAGGAAACACAATAAAAAAAATAGACCTTTAGAAAAATGCCAATTTTCTACTCACAACTACTTATTATTGAATTCCAATCGATGTACTGTATTAGATTATAACCAGTAAAGCTTGCAAAAAATCTCTCATATTTCTATATTCCATTTATGCTCTGTCAGTGAAAATACTGAACATATGGCTAGAATTGGTTTGAGTGTGGAGAAGTTTGGGATTATGCTTTTCTCAAGTATTAATGAAGCAGTCAGAATTTGATTTCATTTTTTGAGGTTCTATACATTCAGCCATTTCTCAGTCACAATTACAGTCAATTGAATTTGAATTTAGCTGAGAGTCCTTGGTGGTTATATTTTGTTCAGTAATAGATTTATGTAAACTTGTCTCAATTATTTTATATGCCTTTGTAATTCAGAACCTTTTAGCATGGGATGAGTTTGAATTGAATTATACTTGAAGCATGATCAATCTATGTTCACTAAGTGAAGTTTCATTAGTTTTATTTTCACTTAACTCTAAACAATGAAGTTTTAACAAGATAAACAACAATGCAATTCATACATCCCAACTTCAAATACGTTTGTATGAAAGACACACAAATATTATCATAAATCTAAGTAGTAAATTTTCTTTCAAAGATATTTCCTTAAATATGAATAACCAGGATTGCAAAAAGATGATGATATTTTCTCATGTTCTAAGACGGCTCAGCTAAGGTGGTACGATAGTTCTCTTATAAAAGGATTGAATCTTAATTGGTCAAAATATTGAAATCATCTTCAATTTAGGATGAACAGACAGTATATATAACTATTTTTCTCCAAAATATAATGTACGAAAAATGAATGAGTTCTAAAAGGATTCAGGAAAGATAGAAAATCACAAATAGACTTCAAGAGAAAGAAAAGGAATTTCCCATATATATACATGAACAATAGTTAGAAAATTGTATTTTAAACCATTTTCCTGCAAGCTTAGTCTGATGATGGATCTTAAATAAATAAATTATTTTTGTATTGAAGCTACTCAATTGAGTCTCAAGATCATATAAATTTGGTCTTGTTTGGCAAAAGGCATCTGGCAACCCCGCAAGAAATCTGCACAAGAAGGCGGAGGGGAAAAACATATGAAATTTTAGTTCAAACTTTGATAATCTTCAATAGCAGCTGTGCAAAAGCAGAATGCCAGAGAAATATTCCTTACCATCATTAACAGCATATCCTGTGGGTCTGCTTTCAACTTTTGTCATGTCAGAGCTCATGTTAACGATTCAAAGCTGAAGCTGTGAGTGGCGATCAGTTCTAATGCTGACCTCTTCTCTGTATCAACATTGAAATGAACCAAGATTTCATTATGTATATGTGTGTGTGTGTGTGTGTGTGTGTGTGCGTGAGTGTGCATGAATGTGTGTGAATGTCTAAATGTATGTATATATAAGTGTAGACTTATCTGTATAAGTGGTCTTTATGTACTTGTACAAGTCTGCATTTTAACGTTCATGTGTTTTTAAAGGGTGGAGTGACCAGGGCACTAGTCTGACAAAAGTGGACAGGACAATGGTAAGACACGCAAACAAAACACCTTGGTAACCATCACTGGTCAATGGGGAAAAAGTAGATAAGAAGATAGTAATAAAGTAGCCATAAACTGTAAGATATAGGCAGGGCTTTATAGAAAACAGAGCAGTGGGTGACTGGGGTTCTGGAGTAAGGGATCAAATTCATCAATTCTTTGATATTGATTCAGTAGGGGTGGTGTCCAGTTTGCTAACTGGGAAGGCAAGTAAGTTATGGTTTTGCATCAGTGCATAAGCAGGATCCATATTGATTGTCATAGGAATTGACCCACTCTGAACCTACAGAATATTGGCAGTACAAAAACAAAAGAGTAATGGTACAGCAGTAAACTTATTGTTTGTTTGACCAGGAAGGAACTAATTCTGATTTCTAAACAATTTAAGACTTGCTTTTTAGAAGAACTAGATCCATGAAACTCTAAGAAAACACACAGGAAAAAAAAATATGTATTAAAATTTGGAGTATTTTGATTGTTCAAAAATTGTATTGTGTAAACCGTTTACGTACTAACGGTGTACTTTCAAGTACCACATGTTTTGCCGATTTATTTGAGCCCTGAGTGTCACGGCGGTACTTGTAAGTCCTATTTTTATTTTCCGTCTTATGTCTTTAAACCAGGTGTGAAATTTTCCACCAGTAATGTAATGTTCACTTTTAAAAAGTTTTGGATTTTGAAACATTTTACTGTTTGGAGTTTCAGATAAGAGGTACTCAACCTGTATTGGAAATTCTAGCTAAAAACCCTCTCTACAATCGGGATTTCAAGCTAGTTCTTAGGGAAGGCCTGAATAAGCTTTTTGGTCCTAATGAGAGATCAAAACTGCTTTTTCAGGTTTACCTTGATTTTGTAACATTGGTTACTTAGAGGCCATATACACATAAATGGAACAATACTTTTATTATCATTTACATGGATAGATACATGGAAATTCGATCATTATTATTGGGGAGAGCACAAACATGGACCCCCTACATTATCTTATTCAAAATTTTCAAAGATTCAAAAAAAAAAAATGCTCCAAGGTCCAATCAGAGAGCACAGAAAATTTGGCGGCCAAGTCGAAGCTATTTTCAAGTTTTGCTGTCAGATGTATATTTAGTGAATTAAACTAACGGGCGGAGTAAATCAGCCCAACCCTCCAGAAAAATAAAAAGCTGGAAATCAGTGTTTGATTTACCAAATAAAGTAGTGCTCTTATGCTGGCTATGACTTCAGCCATATTTGCCCTTATCATAAGTATCTCTGTCTTGTATTGTTCGTTGAAGTTCACAATACGTGGAGTAGACTTAGGGGCAATAGACACCCAAAATGGTGTCACTCATTACCTCATATGCTACTTTCACTATAGCTGTGGGAGGAGAGTGATTCATGCCTTTCCAAGGACATCACTGCCAGTTTAAATCTCAGCTAAGTTTGAACTTGGGTCCATTTTTTTCACTGCCAGCTGATCAGTCACTGGCATTTCACATTGAGTGAATAATCATCATCAGTCTTTCAACGTCCGTCGTTGGACATAGACCTTTCCCAGGATTCGCCGCACTTCTCTATCATGGGCGTCTCGGAGCCAGTACTTTCTGAACTTGTCTAGCTCGTCTCTCCATCTAATATTCTGCCGGCCTCGGTTGCACATGTGATCTCGGGGGATCCATGTCATGAGTCGTGATGTCCATCTGTTGTCCGCCATTCTTGCAACATGGCCAGCCCACCGCCATTTGAGACTTTTAATGGATTCTATGATGTCTCTGACTCCTGTCTTTTCCCGGATGTACTGCGCAGTCTTGTAGTCTCTCCATGTGAGGCCCAGCATAATTCTTTCATGTGCACGTTGCATGGTTCTCAATTTGCGGATCTGTTTCTTGGTTAGGTTCCATGTTTCAGCTCCATAAGTGACTATTGGGAGGATGCATTAGTTATACATTTGTTTATCATTTAGTGAATAATAGTAAGATAGTAAATTTCTGAGAAAGCATGTATGCTACTTGCTGGACACAAACTGAGGGACCAATTCAGCATGGATTGTAATTGTGAATTGAACCTCAAACTAAAAACATAATTTTAGGGGAAATTTTCAAAAATTCGCTAAAACCTGCTTGGGGGTCCCATTAATGACCACAGAAAATTTGGTGGTCATATCTCTGACCGTTTCTGAGTTTTACTATCACTGACGGACAATCCAAAAAATCAATAAAAAATTGTTGACAAATAAATCAGTCATTTACTCCATGACTCAAAATACACAGCCAACATAAGGAGGGAATAGGCATAAATTTATCAGCAGTAATTTTGGTTACACCTCGCATAGAGTCCATCAGTAATAAAGGTTTCTGCCAAATGCATTATAACAATACCAGATGGAAAAAAATGTCTTTCAAGAAATGGATGACACTACATAATCATCTATGATGTTATGATTTTGTTTGCACTGAAACAGAATCAGTGTGCATGAGTGCATTCATACTGTGCAGTACAGTACAAAATTATTGACTAATTAAATACTGCTACATACATCAGGCGGGTTTAATCACTGTTGCTGGATTTACGTTATTCCTGTGTTCTGACATTTATATGTATGTATGTATGTGCGTCTCATACACTGATTGAGAACCATGCAACGTGCAAATGAAAGAATTATGCTGGGCCTCTCATGGAGAGACCACAAGACAGTACAGTACATCCAGAAGACAACAGGAGTCAGGGACACCACAAAATCCATTAGAAATCTCAAATAGCAGTGGGCAGGCCATGTTGCAAGAATGGCAGACAACCGATGGACATGGATCCCCAGAGATCACATGTGCAACCGAGGACGGCAGAGTATTAGATGGGGAGATGAGCAAGACAAATTCAGAAAGTACTGGCTCCACGACACCCACGATTAAGAAGAGTGGCGAATCCTAGGGAAGGTCTATGTCCAGCGATGGTTGGAAGACTGATGATGATGATGTATGTACGTAACTATCCAGACTTTGCCCAGCCCAAACTCTTCATTGTAGAAACTTGAAATTTTGTACACACAATTCCCTCAATGTGTAGGGGAAATTTTTT
This sequence comes from Thysanoteuthis rhombus, assembly GCA_963457665.1. Classification (NCBI taxonomy): domain Eukaryota; kingdom Metazoa; phylum Mollusca; class Cephalopoda; order Oegopsida; family Thysanoteuthidae; genus Thysanoteuthis; species Thysanoteuthis major. Next base: position 35,579,436 of record OY735206.1, read on the forward strand.
TTTTCAAATATTCTTCCCTTAAATAGTTTCTTATTGGCAGCATTCAGGTTTTTGAAAATTTGTGCTTTCAAGTGTCACAGCCTAAAAAAACGCATGAAAAGTAATTTATTCATTGGTCACCCTTTTTTAAAATATTTCAATCGATCATCCTATTGAGTGACTAATGAAACCTGATTTTTTTAATCATAAATTTATTTCTACTGGTGGTATTTTCATTAAGGTTACAATTTTAACACAACCACTGCTTAATTTACAAGATAAAAAGCAGCATATATATGGATTGTAGTGATTCATAATTTCCCTTGGAATGCTTGTATCATTTTTAAACATATTAAACTACAAAGACGTAAACAGTATTACATTTTCCTACATTGTTGGGGTTTCTATATTGATTCTAGTATAGTAAATCCTTGGTGTAACGTACCCCAATATAATGTTCTTCGGATTATAACCACACACGTATTTGTGTGTGCGTGTTGCCAACTTGGATGTTTTATGTCTAAATTTGGATATTTTTGTTCCATTTAAATATGAGAAATTATTTTTAGATATTGCATATCAGTTTGGATATTTTTTTAATAAGGCTCAGATAATTTTACATTCTTTAAAAGAATCTTGATATGTTTAGAATTTTGGACAAAATCTTAATATTTTTAGATATTTGATAAAGTTCAGACCATGAACTTTTAACAATAATCCCAAATATCAAATTTTCCAAGTGTGGCACTCGCTTGCAGTGTTGCCACTTGTTTCTCTACTTTTCACAACTTACAAGTAAAACAGTGTGAGAAAAACAAAGAGTAGTACAGTAAAAAATCTTCACAGATTGCTAGCTAGCTAGATATTGTATATCCCATGGGTATTTTAGATTTCAAATGCACATGGATGTATTGGCTGTCGAGATATAGTAAGATTATATAGCACTAAAATCTTGATTAGGTTACGAATGCTGACATAAAAAATGTTTTTAAAAATTATGGTTTTTTTACCTTGATCCAAAAACTGGAGACTTACTTGTGTCTGTTAATCGAATGATGGCAAGCATATTTATTTAATAGCATGTTTCCAATTTAATGAATTCTATTTCATTGTTAAAAAAACAACCACTTCATTTTCAAAATGAATATCAGTACTATATCAATTTTAAATTTTCGATTTAAAAAAAAAGTTTTACGAAATCTGTACCAAATGTAGTGGGTTATAGTTGATATTTTTTTTTTTTTCAACCATGTCATTCTCCAAGGATAATTTTTTTTTTTTTTAAATTTTAGGTGCTTTCAAACCTTTAGACCCTAATCTTCCAGAAATTTGTTAGTTTTCAGAAAAAAAATCATTTGGAAGGTTTTACAAAGGGGGCTTTTATTTACAATGTAACTATAAGGCTAAACTGGGCACTTACTTTCAGCCATTTCAGTTTAAGTTCAGCTTACATGAATTATCTTTAGCAATAGACTACAGAAAAACTAATTAAATTTTGAACAGTTCTGTTAACAATTACCTCCCCTATGTTAGAGCTATCAGTCCACACAGGTGTTTCATTTCAAAAAAAGGGTTTCTGACATTTTATTGTAGATAGCTCAAAATGAATTCCTCTGTAGCATTTACTTCTTTAAACTTAAGCATGAAATTTCCTCTCCAACAATATGCAATGTGCTCATATTTGATAAAAATATATTTTCTGACTAGGGTACCACAGTGAAGATCTGCCATTATGAAAAATGGCGCTAAATTCTTTTACAACTGATCTGGACTGTCTACCCAAGATATTCTTACTCTCTCCAAAGGATGTCCAATCTGTTTCATTAGTCAAATAAAAGATTCCAATTGGGTTCTATTACAGCACCAAGGCTATACCTGGTTGTGAAAAAGTCATTTTTTCCCAAGTAATGTTGGGATTCCTTGCTTGTATGTTCTAAATTGAATAAACTGGCAACCAACGAATTCAGTGAACAAAATATAAACAACATAAATCAAAATTCAATAAAAAATTTAAAATATATCAATTTCAGGTATGTCATTTTGGTATATTTTACTATCCAAACCTTTAATGTTTTGGAATAGAAGAAATACTAAAGTACTAATGTGGTAACAAGTTGAATTCAGTAAATTAACAAGTAAAGATTAAAACAAAATTAGGAAACGAGAATCGGTAAATTTTGTAAAATAGGTTCAAAATTTGAACACCTGCCGTTGAGTACGCATGCCAAATTTGGTTGGGCTGCACCCAAGTTTAGGTATTTTCTATAATGTGATAGACAAACAGGCAGACAGACAAACACACAGATGATATGACTCCACTCACTTATATAAACAAGATTTATAATTTCTAGTAGTTCATAGGAATAGATTTTTAATCCTGTAAACAATAAAGCATTTTCTAGATCTCAGATATACTGGGTTGATCAGGGGTGCAGACCCTCAAAGAATTGAAATTCCACAAATAACTTCTACCCCCACGCACACACTCTGCTGCAAAAGAACCGAAATTTGCACAATATCAAACACAAACAACTGAGTGATATAACTATGCAGAATGATGATCATTTATTCATTTATTTTGTGGATTGGGAAAATAGAAGAGAGAAAAAATACGAAGAAATTAGGACAATGTTTTAAGCATCTACGTGGACACCTTATGAAAAAGAGGCAAAATTGTATAAATCTAATTTCATCTTCTAAATATTTGTGTCACTAGTAAGAAGAAGAACTGGCAAAAAATATGAGAAAAAAATGATCTTTGTACATCTCATAGGACTATAGATAATGTTAATGTAGCAAATATGATTGAACAAAACATTTGCAGTGTAGGAAAATTTCCAATTTTTTACTTACAAAAACACCTAGATTTAAAATATTTTTTAAAAATCAATTACTCATTGGATTTTAATAGAATTATCAGTACTTGTATAATAAAGGATGAAATTCATTTTACATAAATTTAAGTTTCAAGGAGATTCAAAAAAAATTATCTTGAAACTTTTCAATTAATTCCATCTTGTTTTATTCTTTTGATTTGCCTGAATCTGAAACTTTGTTAAATATAATGCAACGATATGATTAATCAAATATAATGGATGAAAAAAAATAATATGCTGGAAGTATTTTTGGGGTCTTTATTTTTTCAATGAAAGCTTCTTTGCAAGTATTGAAGGCCAGAGATGTCAACCTTAAGACCCTGGCATTTTTTGATTTTTTTTGTTTAATTTTTTACTCTTTGAAAAAGTCATTCTCAACATGATATGGATATAGCCCTAATGAATTTTTCCAAGTGTTTGTCACTGCTATTCTTTCTTCAATTAGAGTTGAATGCTTTCAACAGCCATTTTTTCAACGCTTGTCAACCCAACTTATCATCATCATCATCAGGATCTGCCACATTTCTCTACCATGGGCGTCACGGAGCCAGTATTTTCTTAATTTGTCTAGTTCATCTCTCAATTTTGTATTTTGTTGGCCTCAGTTTAGCATGTGGTCTCTTGGGATCCATGTTGTGAGTTGTGATGTCCATTAGTTGTCTTTCAATCTTGCAACATGACTAGCCCATTGCCATTTGAGTTTTGTAATAGATTCTATGATGTCTTGGACCCCCGTTTTCTTCCTGATATATTGATATCTTGTGATCTCTCCATGTGAAGTTGAGCATGATTCTCTCATGTGCATGCTGCATGCTTCTCAGTTTGCGGGCTTGTCTCTTGGTTAGGTTCCATATTCCAGCTTTATAAGTGACTATCGGGAGGATGCATTGATTGTATACCCTTCTTTTTAGGATAATTGGGATCAACTTGTTTTTGAAGGTTGAGCTTGCTCTGCCAAAGGCTTACCATCCCAGGGTGATTCTCCGATTGATTTCTTCTTCTTTTGTGGGTTTCATAAAAATTTTTTATCCTAGGTAGATGTAGTGGTCTACTTTCCCCAGTTTTGCATCTTCAATCTTGACAGTTATGTTCTTATTCTCGATGTGATTGTTGCACATGACTTTTGTTTTACTGAAGTTCATGTGTAGGCTGACTCTTTTGTTTTCTTTGTTTGGTTCATCAAGCATTAGTTAGAGGTCGTATAGGTTCTCTGCAAAAAGGATGATGTCATCTGCAAATCAGAGGTTGCTTAGATATTCGCTGTCTATTCTGATTCCTCTATTCTCTCAGTCCAGGTTACGGAAGATCATCTCAAGGCAGGCTGTGAAGAGTTTGGATGAGCTGGTATTGCCTTGTCTTACTCCTTTTTGTAGTTTGAAGGGTTCAAAGTCTTTATGTAGCCTGATAAAGGAGTTGCTATGATTGTATGTTACAGTACTTTGACTTATACAGAGTCTACACCTTGTGGAGAGATAGCCTTCATGACCATTTGAAGACTTTTCTTGAAGTCTATAAATGCTTCAGCAAGTGGCATTTTGTATTCTGCTGATTTCTCTTTCAGTTGGTTTAATCAATGGAAATAGTCCATGGTCAAGTAGCTTCTTTTAATTCAAGCCTGTTCCCATGGTTGGTTTTCATCTAGTGTTTTAGTGATCTGGTTGGTGATGATTTTGTGAATAGTTCATGAATGCAGTTGAGTAGGCTTATAGGCCTGTAGATGTTGAGGTCTTTGGGTTTGCTTTTTTATGTAGAAGCATTATGATTGCCGTGTTCCAGTCTTTAGGGATTCTACTCTGTTTTAGACGCAAGTTGAATAGAATAGTTACTTTTTCGTAGACAACTTATCAACAAGCTGTCAACACCCATTATTTATGATTTGCCAGTAAAATTTTTAAAAAGATAGAAGCGCTTACAAAAGTCTTACTTAAAAGTCCAGTTGTTGAAAAGGAATTCAAAAAATTCTTGTAGTTTTTCCTTTTCTTATGTTCATAGTGTGAATCCAAAAGATTTGTGCATGTACAAAAATGAATGTGATTGGAAAAAATAAAACTTCCAAACATTTTCACCTCAGTAATGAGGGCTCTTACCAGTTTAGATGTAGCAGGAACAAGAGGCTGAGCTCACTCTATATAGTTACCTATGGAATCACTACCTTTTGACTAACAAATTGGCAGTGGCTCAATTTTCTTTTTTTAAAGCCAATCAGACTGACTGCTACTACATTTGAGGTACAATATATCATTTCTAAAATGAAATATTGCTATCATTGGATTATTCAGATTAGTCTAATTCAAATTTGTTATTGAGATGGAAATATTTGGTTGATTAACTCCTCAGCCTTTATCACTTGTGTGTAGTATATGATAATCAACAATTCTTCCCAAATCTTCCCAAATCTTCACCTCCCTGTTGGTCAAGCAACAAAGTTTCATCTAGCACAATTTTTTTTTTTATTTGTTGGAATTTAGAAGATCGTGTATGTTACAGTAAGATTGTGAAACTAGAGATTTTGACGAATCCCTAGGGGTTTCGAAAAATCTATTTCAATAATCACATGGAATCCCTAGATTCCCAACCAGTGCAGAAATGGTTAACAAGCTTGTGATGCTGGTCACTACTGCTATAATGAGGTCAATCATCACCGGGTGCTCCACCTCTGTGTTCTGTGTCAGACTAAACTGTAAATACTGAAGCAAAGTATACTTAATATTGACTGAATTTAGCTTATTACTAAATCTTAATTTTCTGAATTTGTGATGTTGGCCATTACAACAGAAATGAGTTCAATCCTCATTTAGTGCTTGACTTCAGTGGCCTTGTGTCAAACTAAGCTGTATCTACACTGTAAATACTGAAGCAGAGTATAATTGATATTTATCAAGTTTAACTAAGTACAAAATCTTTTTTTTCTTTGAACCAAATAGCTTTGTTCAGTACAAAATTTCATTTTCTTCTGCTTAATTTAAGTACATGCAAAGTAACTTGAGGCTTTCATTTCAAACACCACAAAGTTTAAATGTGGGGTAAAATAAAATAAAAGAAACTGACAATTTCTTATATTATTTCCCTATAAGTCTACATATAAAGTTCAGCAGATCTTAGTAGGGGAAATATAGTGATGGAAATGAACTGCATATATTATTTATGGAATATAATACAACATGATACTTTGATTACTCAAACTTCTTTAAAAAAAAAATTAAATCTATTTTATATGCATTTGTTGAGAACCAATTCAACTGTTTATTAGTGTAGTCAAGTAGCTAGGAGTTTATCCTCCTTTGACAATTTTGCATCTCTCTGAGTTCCGGATTTTCTCTTCTGAAACGTGTTAGCGAATTCTCCAGGTACTTGGAGATGCCCACAAGAACATAATGTTATACATTGTAGAAATGTGAATCCAGATGTACCCTACACACGATTATGCTTTTCATTCCTTCCTACTTGTATAAGGGGAGGTAATCCTTATAAGCACGGATATGAATTGGCTGCTGTGAATATCAACAAGAGTTGCTTCCCTTGGCCCGCTCTGGATGGTTGAGCTTGGTTGGAAGTTACTGGATTTTTCCATTTTTCATTTCCAGCTAGTTTCATTTAATATTCGTAAATATATTAATGAATATCAAATATGCTCGAAAGCATATGATGGCTCAGGAAATCTTGAAAAATTTTAACATCGATCTTTGGAGTCTTTATATGATTTTTCAATTGTGCTTACTGCTTAACATCGATTGATCACAAATCAACAAAATAATCAAAAAATAATAACTCAATGGAGAGAATTTTTTTTTCATTTACCTTTTGACCATCATTTTTAATCTGCAATTCCATCCTACTTGGGTGAATTCCTGGTTCAGAATTTTTTCATCAAAAGAAAACATATAGTCTTATGATAACATTGATATCAGATCAATATGTTGGTGATTAGAAATAAAGGTAGAAAAATAAACTTTTTTCATGGTGTTATTCATTCTCATTATTGTGTAAATTCGTGATCAATCAATGTTAAGTACGCTTGAAAAATCATACAAAGGCTCTAATAATTATCTATGTTTAAATCTTATTAGATTGATGAATCATTTAAAGATCATAATAACTATATGTTTATTTTCATAATTCATTGGAGCCTTCATATGAATTTTCAAGCTTACTAATCAATGTCAAGTACACTCAAAAAATCATGTAAAGGCTCTAATAATTAAGGTTTAATTTTGTTTTCAGATGTCAGGAGACTGACAGGAAACTGTTTTTAAATGTACATAATATTTCTTAAATAATTTCATCAATATAAATTTCAGGCATCGAAATATTTCAGTGTTCAGCGTTTTCAAGCGTACTTGATATCTTTAGCAATAAAGTTAGCAGAAAGCAGCTGAAAATGAAAAATGGAAAAAATCCAGCAACTTTTAGCCATATTCAGCCATCTTTAAGGAGGGCAACTCGTGTTGATATTTTCGACAGCCAATTTACATCCGTGCGTGCAAAAATCATCCAAGGGAGATAACTTCGTTGGTCAAATGATGTTATTTATTTAATTTGTTCGATATATTCTACATCATTGATTCTTATAACTACTTTTTACTTTTAGGCTTAATTTTTTTAGTTGCTCTTTCATTTTTTTAACTGGTCTGAATAAAAGTTACGATTCAATTTCCCTTTCTACGGACTTATTCACTTTTCCACATCCAATTTGAAGCTTCCAAAACTTATGTAAGCAAATTTTTATTTTGATACAAGGAAATTTTATCATAACTTTTATTAAGGCCACTTACATAAATGAAAAAACAACTAAAAATTTAAGCTGATGATAAAAAGCAGTCAAAAGAATAAATAATAATGATTTATATTACTTCTTTGAATAAAATTTAATGAAAAATATCCTCATTAGACATTGAGTTATGTTGCTCAGATCTGGGGAAAACTCAAGTAAAGAAAGCAAAATATTAACAAATATCCATACCGCCCATAAATGAATCATCATAGCCAGAACTAATTATTCAAAAGAATTGTCTAAAATAATCTAAACAAATAGATCTTTTATCAGAAATTATTTAAAAAAGAATAGATATTCTATCTAAAACTATCTAAAAAATACCAGGACAAGATTTGGGTAATTCTTCGAAAAGAAAAAAGAAAGTTTTTAGATGGTGCTTAATGGTATACTAATGCAAATATTAAAGGTTATACTGCCAAAAATGAGATCAGTAGCTTACTCACTCACACACACACACACACAGATGGATGAAAAGATATACACATACATTCAAAGAGAGAAGTATCTGTAACCCACTTTGGCTGGTCGGTCGGGCCATTTGTGGGGCTACAATGATTCAATCAACAATGATGGCAAATTAGCAAAAATCAATTTAAGTTCATATTCATTCTTACTCATATTGTAATAAACAGTGTACACTTTGTTCATGGCTATATCATATGGGTATAACAAAGTAAAAGAATTAGCCCTCTGGTGATGGACCCTTTCAAAATTGTTCCCCTAGAAACAATGACGTATTGGTTACTATGATGATGAAAAAATGCACTCAAAACAAAACGTTTCAAAATACAATGCTTGTAAATTTTGTAATACAATACTTGAGTAAAATGAAACTAAATGCCATTTTTAACTGTTGAGTCATTATTTGGTATTATTGCATGATGTGGACATTGTAATTATTAAGTATTAATAGTGGGAAAGGTCGTTGTCCAAAGACGGATGTTAAAAGACTGATGATGATAATGATGAATAGATAGATAAGCATAAAGGGAATCAAACACAGTGTTGTTGTTCAGCTTATTATTTAAGCTTTAAACATGATAGATATACACACAGACAGAGACATGGAGAGGGGGTTCAGACCTTTTTAAGATGAATTTAGCCATTTGAATGGTCATAAAATGGCTAACAATGTTTTTTGATGCTTTTTAAGGTTGATCTAGCTTGAAAATTTTTTGAGTTGATTGTTGACCTGGCCCTGTCGCTGAATGTACATAAATCAACCACCCCAAGTTACGCTTGTTTGAGTAGGCAATAATGAAATTAGGCAATTTTGGGACCGTCACCAAAGGGTTAGAACGTTATTTATGATATTCAAGACAAGAATTGATTTGTATACCACAACCTAATTCTAAATGCTTTTGTCTCCAATTTCATTTTCAGAATCTGTCTAAGCATGTTCTGCACTATTTGGTATGACCCTGTTTGATATGAAAAATGAAGAACTTGTTTGATAAATAAACACTAACTTAAATGGATATGAAAAAGTATGATACAGTAAATAGCAAGCCAAGACCATAGCAACAGTTCATATTATAAGATCCAAGTAGCAGTACTTTGTGAACAATGACAAAAGGTTATAGTTGTTTACATCATTCTATATAGTGATCATGGTAACAACTAACATTTTTGGTACTCTGCATAAAAGAAATATCTGAGTGTCTGTGAGAAAAGTTTGTGTCCAGAAAATTCAGAATAAACCAACAGTTGAAAAGCCTCCAAAGTTTATAATCGAAAGAGGTCCACTGTTGTCGAAATCTATCAGATTGTGTATGCTGGGCTTAAACAAAATGGACAACTGACACAAGGCTTGAGGCATTTTTCCACTGTTCAGCCAAGGCGCTTTTCCATTTTTGTTTTGATCTTTGTGCTGTGGCTATAACTTCATTTTCAAATACCTTTTTATTCATGCATTGTATATGTAGCACATAGATATCACACTGCATTAAATTACTGTGTTAAAGTAATAACGTTGAAGGTGATAATTAGCAAAAATTGTTAATTTTAAACATCCAGACATTCATCAAAGTTGTAGGCAGTATAGGGCTATAGTGATCGAGCAAGTGCAGAATCACTGAATTACAAGCATTTAGTTCAGAGTCTTTGAGAACACGAGGTTCTATAGCATACACTACTTTTGCCACTTGGTTATTTGGCACTGGCCAAACCAATATATTTGCATGTGTGTATAGATAACGAAAGTATATTTTGATGTGTGAAAAGATCCTGTGTTCAAAATTTTTGAATCTTATCTATTGATAAACAAAAAGAAGCAAAAGCCTTATGTGTATTTTATTCTGTTTAGATTCCTTTTCATTGGACTTATTGCCCCCAGGCCCAACACAACAAAGAGTCAAGTGTTATTTGGCCGCATTGAGAGACTTATTTTCCTTTGTACAGGTAATGAGAGGGGAATAAGTAGATAAGCAGGAGACTGTAAGCAGTGTTTCCTTCAAATTTTTAAAGTCAGTTGGTGCAAAATTCTTATGTTGTAAAATTTTTATCCTAAGACAAAAATATACGTGCAATTTTGAAAAAAATCAATATTTTTTCAAAAAAACTCTGTAAGCTATCAACAGAATTCAAAATATTTTGTGCACACTTTAATTTCCTTTGTGCACATATTGCAAAACATGTGTGCAGGGCTTAGAGGGAATTATGACTGTAAGTGGCAACAATGCTGATCCAAGAGACCGGCAATACAGGTAGTCTTCCGGAGCGCTAAGTGCTAGGCTGCACTTATCATATGTCTGAGAGAGTAAGACTTTCCAAATCAGTTAGAACTACCAGGATTTGGATTTGGAATGGTATATTTTCTTAAAGATAATGCACATTGTGAGAGATTATGACCAAACTAATTCCAAAAGACTCATCTCACCTAATGAAAAAAAAAATGTATCTTTTTTGGGAAATGAATCTGTCATAGACAAATTTGATAGGCAAAGCCAGGTTTTATCAGGCGAGATATTCCTCTAAAGTCAAATAAAGGCATCTGGGATCTGCCTCCCCAACAATGATCCAACTTAGTAAATTCTGGCTGGAAGTTGATCAATTCCTGGACAGAGTCCCAAGGTAGCTTAGACGAAACTTGTACTTCTTGCCACTGCACATTGATAGAAAATACTTTTGCTAAAATCACCCAACCAGTTGTGGTACCAGAGTCAACAGAGAGGGTTAACTTAGATCTATAACCCTGTCCACAATAAACATTTTATTTCCTATCATATTGCTGTTGTTTCATCATTTGGAACATTTATCGCAAATTGAAGACATTTCAATTGAATTCTCTGTCAGCAGATCTTCTAATCTCAATGTGGGCACAGAGATGAGAAAGAGGCAACCAGATGGCCCAGGGTTGTAGTATTACGAAGTCTTATGAATAGAAGCTCATCTACTGTATTTCTACTAATATTATAAAGTGAAGAATCTCATTAAATGTTGGAGGGGGATCTTCAAAGAGCCAAACCCCTCCCCCAATCTCCAGCTACATTCCTGCTTACTGATATTTAGTTCAAACCAATAATTCATTGAATAGATAAGACATCTAGGAAGGAAAAAGCTTTTTAAACCAAAGGCAAGCGACCTCTTTTTAAGGTTGGCTGCCTTTTATTTGTAAAACCTGCCATACAAAGATATTAACAATGAGGTCAACTAAAAGCCATTATTGATTTAGTTCAAGTATCCAATTACAGAGTAACCAAATGAAATTCAAAGCTTCACACAAAGGGTAGAATAAGAGGAGACACTACAATAAACTCTTCTGAAGTAAAAGATCATTGGCTCAAACAGTTGTTCAATCTGATATTAAACAGTAATTATTTCCAAAAAGAAACTTGTTTTGTGAACCATTTTCCATTTTCATCTAATTATTTATTGAACATTGTTATCTTCTTAGTTCTCTGTCTGTGGAATCTTCCATCTGAAGGTGGCAATTTTGCTAATAAAGATATCTCCTACCCACCATTTGAAATAATGGACTCTTCCAACATAAAGTTCAAATATATTTCGAACTAGCTCAGATACCTGGTGTTGCCCAGCTAAAAAATCTCTAAACATGACAACACTGGGAAGCAAGTGATATTTTATAGATTCTTTTAAAAAATCGCAAGTCAGGCATGTATAGCCCCTAATTATTTTTTCTGAAAACTGAGAATTCATTTGATCACTTTTGGCATTATTAGTTTGCATATCAAAGCAAACTATAGGATTTAAATTGTGCCCATTATTTATTGCGATATTTGGGTTTGGATTGGTATCAGATTAGGGTTATTGTTGTTGTTCTGAGACAAACATATTTAATTGTCAGTTTAGGGTTAGATTCTTAAAGGGATTCCCCCAAACAGGTATTAGCACCGATAGAAGGAGAACTTCATGTCCATGGCCACCTATGATGAATGGACACTAAGGGTGCAGTTCAGCATCATAGCCTCATTGTAAATAGAACCCCCTCTTATAAAACCTTCAGATATATATTTTTTCAAAACTGAAAGATTTCTGGATGATTTGAAAGTCTAATAAATTGAAAGCAAATGAAATTGAAAGAAAGTCTTAACTCAGTCCGTCAATTGTATTTACTGCATTTATAAATACTGGTGTATTGTTACTCACACTGATTTCTTTAATGCTAAAATTAGTTTTTATTATGTGAGTATAAACAAAGACTGTTTATTTTTGATAAAATTTGACTTTGATATTTGCATTGTAGGTAAATTGTGATCTGCTAATCTTGGATATGCCTTAGTTTTACCTCTTTAATAACTTGCCGGTTGGGCCAGTACACATTCCAAGGCAGACCCACACAGACCAACACTCAACTTTGGGTAAACTGGCATAAGCACTGAGAGCAAGAGAAATTCACATCCATGGCCACTTATAACAAACAGAAATTAAGGTTGCAGTTTAGCATTATAGCCACAATAAAATCCCCTCTTGTTAAAACTTGAAATATTTCTTCTCTTAAACCGGTCAAATTTCCAGAAATTTTGAAGGTCTGTTAAATTGAAAGCACGTAGAATTCAAAGAAGAAAATTAAAATTTAGTACTTGAATAATACAGACACATCCAAAATTACATTAGCAATGGGAAGAAAAAAAAACCCTCCGAGGCTGAATTTTGTTGGCCAATTATATTTTCTGAGGCCTTATTCACAAGACTGCTGAACAGTCATGACTTTGAAAATGTAAATTACAGCCCAAAAAGAAAATTAAAAAAAAAAATGCGAGTATGCACTTGTTTTCTGAGAGCATAACTAGAGACCCTATAGAGAGTGCTGAACATGTTTTTGTGAAATCCAACCCCCTCATATGTGAGTATGATCAAATAAATGATGAAAAAAAACGTCCCCAGATGATAGAAATCAACAAACTTGTTTTGTGCAATTCAACCTCAAAATATGTACTGTAGGCAAATTGTGAGCTGCTGATTTTGGATATGCCTAAAGTAAAGGTCCAGTTTAACATTATAATTACATTGTTAATAGAAACCCCCGCTAAAACCTGAGAGAAATTATTTTATCAAAACTGACAAATTTCTGTGAGGTTCAAAGGTCAAATAGTTTGAAAGAATATGAAATTGAAAGGAAAAAGTTCCCCTGTTGGAGTTTGAACTTGATTCACCAATTTTATTTTCCTTGGCTCAAACCACTCTGCTATTGAATGGCCATGACTTTGAACCTAAGAATTACTGTTTAAAAAGAAATTTTCAATAGTATTGAACCCCTCTTGAATGTGAGTAGCTTCAAATAAATGATGAAAAGACCATCCTCGATGATGCTGATCCAAAATGTTGTTTGATTTTATAGATTTAACTTTGATAGTTTTTATGAAAATCCTAGATGGAAAAAAAACAAAGAAAAAATATTTTTGAGGGACTTGTTTTCTGAGATTCTCACCATTTTGGATTTCTGAGAATGCTCAAGAACTTCTCCCGTAGAAATTAAAGATAATTGCTTCTTCACTTTACACCATTTGGCATAGGTGAAAACCTTTATACTTGAAGGACAAAAAAATCCCCAAACCTGACCATTTCAGTGATTGATCACAGAATGATTTTTTTATCTGGTCTCATATTCTAAATATCTACTTTTAAAGCTTTTTACTTTGACTAGTCCAGATATTATGAAATGATACCACATACAATTTGTTCTTCTTTATTTCTTTTATACAACTCACTCTTTCATTTTTCAAAGCACTTTTCCACTTTTTTTTAACAAAAATTTCTTGTTTATTTCTTTTATATGACTCTCACTTTTAATCTTCAAAGCATTTTTCTAGTTTGATTTAATCAAAATTTAATATTGCGTGGTATTATAGCTTAATTCATGGAGTCATAAAAAAACATTTAAAGTTTTTAAATGCATGATTAGAATATGAGGTCAAGTAAAAAATGAAATACTATGAGGTACAATTTTTTAATTTTTGGATGGGATGTGTGGGAAAAAAAATTGACAATTATTGTTGAAAAAAGTAGAAAAGTACTTTGAAGAATAAAAGTGAATGTTGTATAAAATAAATAAACAAGAAATAGTTATTTAAAAAAGAAGATTAATGATTCCACAGAAAACTAGAGCATAGTATTGTAATTGAAACATGGCTTTTTATTGATATGACATCTATTACAATAGCAATGCTTAAAATGTTTCTCGTGAGGTACATTCAAGTTACAAATGAGATCTGAACTGAAGATTAATTACAAATTGAACAAAACTGTCAACAAAAATTATTGTAAGAGAGTAGAGAAAAAAAGATTTGTGTATTTAGTTCTGAATGTGTGTGTGTATAATTCAGCTCAAGAACTCAGTTTTCGATTATCACTTTCTTATAAACCTTGAAAGTAGCATTGGATTTTCTTTTAAAAATTAAAGCAATATATTTCATCATGCAATCACACTGATAGCTGCTTATATGAGCTGCTTTCCATATAGGATTATTATTATTCTACTTCATATCAAAATAATGCATATTTATTTTTGAAATATTTGAATAATGAGGTTGGAAATATTTTAAAAATAATCTATATTTGTTTAATCAAACTTCCTATAACATTTGTAAAAAGGAGAATAGTCAGACTTTACTGATTCTCTAAGCTTGAACCATTATTCTTATTTGAAAAGAATGAGTAATCAAGGAAGCAAAAGATATATTATAAGACAAAAATAAGGCAGCAGTATACACAAGTTTAGGGAAGAATAAAGCATCAATAGGTTTGATACTTCCTATATAGTTTGGGGGGAGAGTAGAAATGGCCATTGATTGTGTGTGATGAGAAGATGTTGATGAAGACAAAAGATTTTGCTTCCACGTGGTTTGGTTATTAGCGCCACGTGCCAATGTCACTAGAAATGTTGAAGGAAGAAGGGAGATGTATCGTTGCCATGACAGCATGGAGAGTACGGAGAGTATGGGTACCAAGTATGATTGTGGATGCGAAGATAAAACAGAGTAAAGAAGATACATACAAGTATTTAGATGAACAAATAAAATAAACATTTGATAAATAAACATTTATAACGATACAGGGCTGAAATAGAATACATACGAGAATACATTGATACGAGAAGAGGAGAGAAGATGGGAGATAGCTTCTACGCAAAAGATGGGAGCTTTGTGCTAAGTGATAGTTGTAACAATTGTATGCTCTTGAAATGGAGGTAACTGAGCTGCTATGAATCCATAAGGCTTGGAGCATACCAAGGAATGGTTATGGAGACTGGGTATCAGTGTGTATGCCTAACTGCCAAGTTGTGGGCGATTTATTTGGAATCGTGTGTGAGCAACTTGGCAGCCATTCTCAGGTGCTGAAAAACACACACCGGACAGACTATTTAAGACCCAGAAAACACATGCTTTCCATTTGCTGAATATATGTGGTCTTATTCCAACACTTGTTTGAACAATCAAAGAAGAAGAGACTCAATTATTCAAACAAAAGTTGGAATGTTAATTTCTTTCCTCAACGTCATAGACAATATGGGGTCCGGTAGAAGGAAAACATTCAACACAATTTTTTACATATATTATATTATGATAGTATCACAATGTGAGATATGTAAAAACATGTACGGATTTTTTTTTTTTTTCAACTTGACCTCATATAACTTTGAGAAGAGTCATTAATGTTCCAGCTTTTGTTGAGACAATTGAACCTCCTCTTCAAATGTTCTAACAAAATTTTGAATTGAGAGAAATAAAAACTTGATGAATCTGATTAAAGTTAGATATAATATTGTAAGAACACCATTAAATGCAAATTTGTTAAGTCACAAAAAGTTCAGTAGTTCTAATTATTAAAGCAACAGAATGGCATTGAACCAAAGTTCTTGCTTCAAAGAACAAAAGTGAATGTTGTATAAAAAATCTAAACAAGAAATAGTCATTAGAAAAGAATAGAAAAGTGATTTAAATAATAAAAGTGAGGTAAGAAATAAACAATAAAAAATTGTATGAGGTATCAATTTTTGATTTTTGTATGTATCAAAATAAAAAGCTTTAAAAGTATACATTAAAAATGAGACCAGGTAAAAAAAATTATACTGTCCCCAATCAATTAAATTTTTTATTAGTTGTTGTCCAGCTTGGCACTCTAATTGTGAGGGTTTTATCCCCTAGGGGTTTTGCTTGTGCCCCGTACCATATCCGCTTCTGAAAGACTTTTGTAGGAATGCTCTACTTTCATACAGCAGATATAACTGTATATCCATTAATTTTTTTTCACGGCGATTAACTAGTTTTTTTTTTGGCTTTATTCATTTCATGAAGTTTTTCATGAAACACTTAGTGACTGCAGTCATAGCATAATCTCAAAGGAATACCAGAATAAACTGACATAAAAAATAGTAAGCATAGACATAGTCATCCACAGTCACTTTTCCGGGATATACTTTCCGGTTCAAGAGCAAATGGATATATTTGGAATATATCTTAAAAGCAACCCTGTCACCAGAGAATAATAAAACCATCTTTTTATAAAGGAGTATCAAAATCTTCCTCAGAATAAATGTGGACACAATAATTGTTCTATAGTGACATCACTGATGTTTTCATTCAGCTGACACAATTTCGGGGTCTAGTTCAGTATTACAGCCATGTAGTAAATAGATCCCCCCACCTCAAACTGTTACAATATTACTCAGATTTTTTTGTACACTCTAATCCCACACATTTTAGGGGTACCTTGAATCAATACATCTAGCTGAGATGCGCCATTTGAGAGGGAAAAATGAACATAGTCACAAACTATTATAAGTTTAAGAGAATCCAATCTCTTCTTCCCATCTTTAATGTTAACATAAAAGCTTGGAAGAAAAAATAGGAATCTCAGAACAAAAGTTGGAATATAACTAGGACCATAAAGATACAATTGGAATATTAAAAGTTATTTTAATTACAAGGCAACAAATACTGTGTTTGCATTCTGCATGTATAAGGATGTATAAATTCCTGATTGATTTGTCTTTAGTTTTGGGGGACCAACGCAGGAAATGATGAGAACGTAAATATAAAAACTGACCAAATTTTAGTTCATCTGAACAGTATCTATAGAAGTTTTGGAAGAAAATAAAAAGCACTAATCCATTTTTCCTTTTAACAACTTGACCCAAATTCATTGATTTTCTCTTGCAATATACACGAGTGAATATGGTAAATTCCAAATCCTGTTAAATTATTTCCAATGTGTTATGTATTTGATAACTATACTGGGAGATCTGGGAAGGATCGAACCCACTAACAACAGTCAATAGAAGGAGATTATGGACTGATCCAGCCAAGGTAAAAGCATTAACTTCACTGACTCTTTCTGTCGAGCCATATCTTATTTCATAGTACAGCTTTTGCATAATTTATGACACCTACATGAGCTAAAATTAAATACAAGCCAGAAGTCAACTTATAGGTCTCAACTGATCAATTTCATTCCTTCATTTGACTTATCTTCTGTCTATAAATAGCAGAAAAACTGCTAATCACTACCATTTGCACTTGGAATTCTGCCCAGTTAAGTCTTTTCATAACAAACCATGAAAACTATGTCATTTGATGCCTAGTAATTTCTCTTAATGGACAACTGTAAAAACTCATGTCAATTCAATGCTAAGCATTCAGACAGGCAAGTTGTTCATTAATCTATCTCATTGCAATCCTTCTTCATGCATCACTATACCTATTTACTGATTAGTACGTTACATTTACAACCTATGTCTGTTACAGTAAGATTATGAAACTAGTGATTTTGTGAAATCCCTTAACATAACGGTAATTTCACAAAATCACCTAGTTTCACAATCAGTGTGGTAATGGTTAACAATCTTGTGATGCTGACCATTACTAGTGTAATGACTCGGATCCTCACCACGTGCCCCATTACTGAGGCCTTGAGTCAAATTAAGCTAAACTGTAGAGTATATAAACCGTAAATACTGAAGGAAAAATATACTTGATATTGAGTGAGTTTAACTTTGATACTGATTGCTCCATCAATTGATTTCTGCCAACAAATATCCTCTTTCTTGTTTTTCTTTCTCCATGAAAGACTTGTAGGATATAGGTCAAATTTTTGTCTTCAGATTTGTACGGAGTATTTGTTATCCTTATTATAATCATCATTAATATAATCACTTTCAAGAACATGGATGCGGAGATATTTAAAATGCTGAATCAAGCACTCATCAGGCCACATTTGAAATTCAACTCCTGCATTTGGTCATCCCAACATGAATTTAACAAAGACTCTAAAGAGAGAGTACGAAGAAGAGCCACAAAGATGGATCCCAGTATCAAATGCCAGCCATATTCAGAAAAATCCCTGTTGATCTAGAGAAAATACGTAGGATAACCTCAGGTCTACACACCATCAACCAAGACTGTAAGCGCAACATCCGTCCAGATAAAATCATGCTACACAACAGCCATCTCTAAGCTATGCAACCAGGGGTCACAGAAAGAAGCAACAAGTCCAAACAGCCACTGGTGTCAGACAGATCTGCTCGTAACTGGAACAAGCAAGCAGATGTCACAGTCTCTTCTCTGAACATAGATATATTTAAATCAAATCTCTGAAAAGAATGTTCAAATATGAATTTTCAAACTAAATAATAAGGACTTTATAGGTTGACTTTACAAATGTAATATTGTTCTGATTGAAATACAACTTGAGAAACAACATAACTGCTTCCCCTTGATTACCTCAATTTGAGTACAATGAGACAGGAATATCAAACCTTCAAGAACAAGAAGATCCCATCAGTTTTAAAAAGAAAGTGCGTGTTTGTGTGTTTGTTTGAGTTTTCGAGAGCTCCTTGCTTTACCGTTTTATCCAAAGACTTGAAAACTGGCATCAGCATTACATTAGACCCCTTCTAAAAATGTTTTTTAATTCTTGGAAAAAGAGCTTTTTGGGGCCTTATTTTGACAGGTATAGTTTGGTAATAACATCTAGATTCTTCAGAAACTAGATGTTTCTAGATGTTTTTTGTTTTTTTTACTCTATTTTAGATAGTTTTCAGTGGAAACCGCCAGTGATATCATGTATAGAATTTTTTCTGACCAAATTTATTCTTGGATGCAATTTTTTTTACACAACTTCAAATTTTGATGCAACAGTTACTCATTTGTTTACAGCGATGGTGAGTTATGTATATGGTCATTTTCACCTTTAAAAAAATAAAATGAAGCTGAAATGTCAGTGACCAAAAGGTTCAGGCCGAAATGTCTTACAACCAAGTGTAACACCATTTTTTCTGAATAAGAATGCTTCAGAAGGATCGCAGAATCATAATTTGATAACAATATCTTTTAAAAACCATTAAAAAAAATTCCAACAAATATTTTTGTGAAAACATAAAATGTACATAGTATTTAGATGGAAAAAAAAATGATAAAGAATTTTCCAAAAAGAAAATATTTTAGTTTTTTTTAATTTCTTATTCAGAGCCAACTTGAAAAAACTGTCTGCAGTATCAAATAAAGTTTCAACAGATTTACTTTCTGTGGGGATCTATCTTTATAGAAATGTGCATATTGTTGTGGACCCAAAAGATATTTCATTGAAATTTCATAAAAGTAAAAATCCTTCGAAAATCTATCTCCAAAATTTTCTTGATGCAAATCCTGATTGTTTAACCAGTTCTCAAGTGTAAACAAGTTTTCAACCATGATTATCTCCAGGTTCATATTGTCTAAATAAATAATTTTTAGTTGATAATTTTCTACAATCTTTCTTCTTATTCTTAGCACAAAGATTATTATAATAAAATTAATAGAATGCAAATACTAGGCATTTTTATTGACACATGTCACTTTTTTTCAAAAGTCTGTGGCAGGCACTACATCATAAATACACAATGCATTTATGATTTCCAAAGATTTTTACGTTTTGTTTATACTGTACAGTGTATTTGCTGTTATGTGTTTATTGTGGTATGCCCTAAAACTACCTTAAATATTCCTCTTGAATCATGAATAATTTATGACTGAGCCACGAATGATCAAAACCGCAGATGGGAAACACGCAAATGGCAAGGGATAACTTTATATCAATTATGGCGAAATACAACATATTTTAGACTGAAGATAAATTCTTGTTTGGTCAAAAATGTCCATTATGAAATGGATGATGGAGAAATGCAAGAGACAAATAGAAAGCACACCTCTGCTAACACCATTGGCTCTAAAAGCTGAATGGAAATCAGTTCATCAGTTCATAGCTATGATGCAGGAGAGGTCACTGTAAAAAATTCATGGATCCTCTACAAAATTTAATCACTTCTTCTATTGCCCACTCTTCCACACAGTATCATTGAAATTCATTGAGAACCTTTTGAGATATTGTGTGGATACATAAACAGACTGATGGATGGACCAATACATATACCTCTCTGAACTTCATTGACAGAGGTAAAATATTGGGAACAATAATATCCAAATGCTACAAAGTGCTAAACAGTCCGTTGGGAAAACTTTCAACAATCACTAACGTTCAATATTTTTCATGTTTTTGTCAATACAAAGTAAACCAGGAAGCGACAAGATCCAAAATAACCTGAACTACAGCTGAATGAACATTGATAATTCAAGTAATCGATTCAGGAATCTATTGATGATGGTCAAACAATTAGAAGAAAATTGATAGAATTTGTAGATTAGATTGTGATTTGCATTATTAGCTAAGATATACAATACTGAACAGAAGTATTTGAATGAGCACAAATTGTGTTTCTTGTCTATGATTGAATTCTTTCTATATATACATTGGTCTAGTTAAAGGTTATTTAACAAATTAGTTTGGCAACTCTTATAAATAACAATCTTAGTTAGCTTTTCAAATCTCCTTGCTGATTGATTCTGAACAAAATTTTGGTATGATAGAAAAATACTAAGTTTAATTCATTCAACAATTTAATTCAATTTTTGGAAATTTCTCCTGAAATTCAGCATTTAGAGCCACAAAATATGTCTAAATGAATACCTTAATATGCTTTTTGCAGAAAGTTCTTGTTCTCAACTTTTAAAACCAAGCCATACTTGCAAAATCTATTTTTGTTCAAATACTAATGAGCAGTTCTGCATTTGAGCCTTTTGTTTGTTTGCCCATGGCTCTTCTCTGCAACAACTACTTGGCCAATTGACCCAATATTTGGTATGGAGGATCAGTAACAATCATCTTCCCACCTAGGCTAAACTCCAAGGTCATTTAAGGTCATATCATTCTCCAGCAAATCCGATTCTAAACATTAGAAAAAATCATTTTTATACCAGGATTTTTGTCATTCAATCATATCACTAATGACACACATTTCTCATATAATAATAATAATTCTTAAACAAGTTTTTAGTGTTTCTTAGTCATATATCACTTTACTGTCATTGAAACAGTTGATTGCATAAATAAAAGTAACATGTGGATGTTTTTGTTCCTCACTCTACTTTTCTTTACACAATGGCAGAAACTGAGTCATTATTCTATAACCTTCCTTTGTATGAAGTATTATAAGCCATTATTATTACTCTTTTATAACTATTTACTCTCATTTTAATTTTGGCCATCAATCTATGACAATGTATAAACTGCACAGATTGGTAGCAAAGGTTTAGGTCTCTGTCTTTATATTATTTCTTCCATTTGTTGTAATGGACAAGAAGAAATAAAAAACATATTTTTGAATGAGTTGTCAATTTTGAAGTTCTGTTTTCCCCAGGCAATGCTTGTGTTTGTAAAAAGTTGTATTATATAAAGTGTCAGTTTCATGAAAAATCATGATTTGGTGCTATCAAGATGGATTGAAATAGGTGCGTTTTATATTGTATCATTTGGTAGTGTAAATCTGGCTATTCTACAGTTGTAACTAAATTTTCTGATGAACCTTTGATCATAATCTTTTTTACTCAAATATATTGTCTATGAAGCAAGTACAGCTGGTTCCACAACATTTCTCAATTGCGCTTTACTGTTTGCATTTTCTCGGTCAAACAAGTTATCAGTCATTGACATTTCCCCAGTCACATTTTCCCATTTAAACAAGTTACCCAATGACAACATTTTCCCCGTAGCATTTTTCCATCAAACAAGTAACACTTTTCCAGGTTGCATTTACTCAGTCAAACAATTTACTTGCAGAAGACATAACTGGTTGCATTTTGCTAAGTACGCAAATGCATACATATGTGCACATGCATGCATGTTGTCAGCATGTAATCTGCTTGACAGGGAAACATTGTTGGTTAATAGATTGTTTGACAGGGAAAATGTGACCGCGATATGTTGTCATCAGTTTAATGGTCTGACTGTAAAAATATTGTTGACAGGTGCATTGTTCAATTGGAAAAATGACTGGGAAATGCTGTCATGGGTAAATTGTCTGCAGTGGAATGTTAATTTTTACTCCCCTAAATTTGGTGAGGATTGTTCTTGTTGTTCTTATAGATATTGTATGAACAAACAGACAAACTGAAATAATATCCACGATATTTATTCATGTATATATTTTTGTACAAATTTCTTATTTCGAAAGTTAGTGTGCAACTTTTACTCAATTAATAATCCAGTATCTAATTGATGTATCCCAAAGGGTACAACAATCAATTATAAAGAGACACTTTAGTCTTGAATATGTAGCTGGGAAAAGATATTCAGGAGGTTGATTAATCTTTTTTTGATCTGAAGTGAGAGTATTCCAATATTGTCTGATGTATCTACTATTCAACAATTTCCAACTTGGATTATATAACCCAAAAGCAATTCAATTGCATTCAAAACTACCAAATTTTGCTATCCACTTTGCAGTGATTTTGTACTTTTTTTTGTTTGATTCATCTGAAGAAAGACTGTTCTATCAAAAGGTGCCATCAAAAAATGCCTACCAGATATGAAAAGTATAAACTTTTGATATCAAATTACAACAAAGGCTGCAACTGAACAGAATTGGATGTTGCTGAATTGATTTTTTCCAATAAGCTGAACTTCCATGGACTATTCCTTCATTCAGACTCTGAACAATTCAATCATTTGATATTTCTTATCTGCAACCATGGATCAAAATACCAAAGTTCTCTTATTAAATTCACTATGACGAATTCTAAGCTTATGAACAATCGCATTATGTATGTTCACAATCTGTTCTTGTTACTGCATATATGAAATGTTTATCCATTGTTGCACTATCTGAATCTTCGTCGATATATTCATTAATTGAAATGTACAACCAATATTTCTCCTTCTTTATTTAATACTGTATTTAATACTGTAATTAATACTGTATTTAATACTGTAATAAGTATGACAGGAACAGGGCTCATGATAAATTCTCACATTCCTTCTCGCTTGCTATACGAACCACTAATACTACAGATATTGAAATTACTTCACTGAAAAACAACACAAATGTCATTTGTGTTCTAGTGATCATTATTATCTATTCCTTTCAGTACGAATCGTTGTAAATACAGCTCTGTAACTCTTTTAGTGACAATGAACTTGATAACCAGGCCAAAATATGCCAGAAGAGGAGAAATCAAAGAATGATAAAAGTTTGTGCGTGATAGAGTTCATTGTTTCATGTCATGTCCTTGCACTGAATAAATATTAAAACATTGCACAATAAATCATATTGGCATAAATCACACAAATAAATATAATAGATGAATTTGTAAACAGATCAATGGATGTGAATAGGTAAGCTTGTTGGTAAGCAAAATGATAGATAGACAGATAAATGGTACAAAACAGGGTTTCTCAAACTTTTTTCAGTTATGACCCCTTTGAATGAGACAAATTTCTTTGTAACTCCCCCCCCCCAACTCAATGGCATAAAAGCAATCAGTATAACTAAGACTCATCGTCCTTAGTCATAACTCAACAATAACTAAATGTAGAAACAAATAAAGACCAAAGAAAACCTTATTAAAGATATTTGATTCATTCAGTTGAATTGCAGATTTCAAACTTTCTTCGAGTCTTTCAATAAGTTGCTCATACAATCATGTGACTCATTGTATCGTCTGACATTTTAAAAATTTTATTAGCATATTTCTTTATAACTTGGTCTTCTTGAACATTCCTCCCTTTGGATGTATCTGCGACCACCCAATAATCTTTATGTGACCCCCGAATAATCTTTATGTGACCTCAAGGTTGAAAAGCCCTGATCTAGAATACAACCACGGGTGCAAATTCAAAAGTCACGCCTAGGGGGCTCAGGAAACCAGCATGGATGAAATTTGTTCATTATTATCTTCTCCCATTGATTCATTTCTTGTTGTTTGCTGCCCAGCCAATCAGGGCATTTAAAGGTGAGGGAGAGGTGGCTTCAGCTTCCATTATTGAGTCAAGTGAAAAGGTCTGTTTCCATCTTTGGAGGATTATATGGTCGCTACAAGAGGCTCTCTACATGATTCCTGGTTGCTTACAACGTGGTATTCCAAGACGGTCACCCACTCAGGTACTGACCAGACTCAACATTGTTTAACTTCACTGATCACATGAGAACTGATGCAATTCGGCTGTAACATTATCTCCTTCTGCAAACACACGGACTAATGGATACACACTGTACTTCTATCAAGAACAGTACAATAATCAAATGCAACCTCCAAAAATTTCTTCATAAAAGGAAAGGCTTTGTGAATTGAAGATCAATTAGAAACCATTAACCAAAACTGTCAACAAAGGTTTCTTCAGTCTTCTGGTTGGCTGTCTATGATGCATGTGTCACACATACGGGCCACACCAATGGAGCCAGAGGGTGAAAAATTTCAAAGTTTACTCTAAAATATGGCTAGAAAAAATGGTTTTCAATCAATTTTTTTCTCAAATTCTTTCATTAAGTAGGTTTTGAGTGTGTGTATGGGGGTGTTCAATTTGCAATGAGTTTTTTGCTAAATTGATCGCTAGTTTTTTGAAAATTCAGACTTTTTTAGTTATCACTTCCCAACAGGACATGAGAGAAGTTATTCGTTCATTTATCCCCCTTTTTTCCAATTTTTAATCGATCACCCCAACATGGTTACCAAAAGACCTACGTTACATGACGGCTTCTATCGAGTGACTAACCAGAGAAGTTTTTGTATTTTCTGATCACATAAAATATCTTTTCCTTGTATATTCTCTTTTGTTGCTTTGAAAAGATAGTGGCACTGAACATTCCAAAGAGTACAAGCCTAAAATATGTCAGGTTAAAAATATAACCATCAAATCTTGTAATTTGACAACTAAGAGTTGAAAATTTATTCACATATCTTTCTGATGCAGAATTAAACATGTTTGACCAAGGAAAGAATAAAATCTTTATTCATTATCCAGTTAAATTTAGTTTTGTTTCTGTAAAAGAAATCTTTCTCCTTGACCAAATTTAACTTAAAATCTACATTGACCTCGAGTTTATCATAACTCAATTTTTTTTTTTTGTATTTTAGGCTATCGCAGAAGAATGGAAGACCTGTAGTCAGATGAATAGAGAATAGAGAATTGGGTAGATAACTGAACACTACAGGAAGGGAAAAATAAATGGCATCATGTTCTAGGGCATATACTGGCGAAAAATAGTTATCTTCTGGATACAACCAAAACCCCATCCCGCCCGATTAACAAATAGGTTCCCTTCCAATGACCAGGTCACAAATGGTTGATAAAGATAAACCTTATTTCACAGCTTGAAAATCCAACCTTCGCCCCTGTTTTCCTTAATCTTTTTCAATTCTAATTGTTTGAGATCTAATATGGTTTCAATCTTTTAAAACATTTTTATGGTTTTATACATTGTATTATGATGTACTGTAAACTTTTACCATAAAGCTGAGCTTTTTTTCACATATATAACCAAAAATAGAGAAAAAAAACTTATAACTTATAAACTCAAGATAATAATTCACTGAAACTTACTTAAGTTAATATTCAAACAAACTCAAGAGGAAACCTATTCCAGATTTTTCTCCCATATCATATTGAAAGTCCAGCCATTTTTTCAATATATATTATGTTTTTTTGTTGTAACTCATCTTTCATAGTTTAAGATCTATTTCATAAAAAAAGGAACTATTCAAAATAAATATAATTAGATTTTTTAGATAAATCATGATTAATTTTTTGTTGATGCTTGCTAGTAACGCTAACATTGTCTTTTGTACCCTTGCTGTCAAAAAATGATGAAAATATTCAAGTAATTTTGCTATTACGTAAAAGCTCTGACAAGAAAAAGATGCGATGAAGCTATTTCAATAGAGAAATTGTCACAGAATTTAAATATCATTGTGTACAATCATTTTTCACTTATAAATAATGGAATAATGAAAGTCTTCCACATGCATGAAAATATGAAAGTCATTTCCCTTGCATGACATATGGACCAACCAAGCAACCAACACACACAATGTATTATACAAGTTGGATTAATAAATATGTTTAAATATGCATTTTGCAATGAGCAATCTTATTGTTGTTGTGGCAATGAGAAGAAAGATAATTATTATTGTTTCACTTGTTTATGTTTTTGTTACTGCTATTAATTAGTTTTCAATTCATCTTATTAATTTTTGATCAAGCTTGACACTTGAAAATTTTATAAGAACTTACATTTGTCAAAGTAAATTAATTTATTGAATTTGAAAATAAGTAACAGAAAAGCCACTATCTTCCAAAAATAGTGAGTACATTCCTGAAAGAAATTTTCTTCTCACAAAGGTAGTAATTAAGATACTTCAAAACTGTAGCTCCATATGACGGACAGAAAGTAAGGGTCCAGTTCTGCATTATAGTTGCATCGTAAATAGCCACCCCCATCAAGTAATTTTTCTTTTTTTAACTGACACTTCCCGAAAAAAAATAATGTTATTGATGAAAAGAATAAAAAATTTCTACAGAAAAAAATCCCTTTAAATTGGTTTTCAGCTTTTTCTGCTCACCTGAATTGTAACCCTTATTCATAAATAAATATAAGTGAATGCTGTTCAAAAAAGGTGTTTAGATGCTGTCAGTACGTATAATTCTTTCATCTAAAAAAGAGCAGCAATTACATTTTAATCGCAATCATATCAAGTAAAATGTTGCGAAAGAAGATCTCCTAATTTACTGGAAGGAAGCCAAAACTGATACAGTATAATTTTGTAAAACATTTCATGAGATTCAAAGTCACAATCAAAAGCTTACAAAATCTGCATGCATGATTGTCAGATTGGGCTCCAAGAGTCTACAAGAGTTGAGAGGCTACAAGAGACCACAAGAGGCTGGTATTGAAATTCAGTCTCCACACTTGCTTAATTTCCAAATTCAATGCTATTCCAATACCTACGTTGGGTAAGTCTCAGACACAAAGTTTGGATTCTCTCTTCTTGTCACCCGATCCGGCAACTCTGTCTGTATACTAAGCATAACTTTTCAGAGGCAGTCTGGAATAAATTTTTTTTTTTTCTTCACTGTACTCTGTTTCTTATACAAAATTAAGTGAATTGCTCTCTGTTTACGAGTGGATCAATAGCTCAGCTCAGTTAGTCATCAGAATCCAATGACTTACGTAGGTGGTCAATGACTAATGAATTGATCCATCAGTTTTATGACTGCTTTGATAAGACAACAAATTCCTGTTTATTTTATTCCAAACAAGAATGAAAACATACAATGTCTCTTGAAAGTATTGTACAATTCGTCCCAAAACATTTTTATTGATGCAATAAATAAACTACAGACCAAGTCAAATCAGGTGATTTCACAGGCTATTCAATAGTACCATGTCATCCCAGCCAGTGACCTCCCAAGTTTTAACCTACCTAATCTAGCTCAATGTGATCATAATGTGGCACAATGCCTTCCTTATGAAAATATCAATCAGTGTGTATGATTTGTGGCCTCAAAACTTTTTGTATTTGATCAGTTTCACTTAAATCATTTCAAAACAAAAAAAAGGATTAAAGAATTATCCTTCAATCCTATTATAGAAAGGGATTATTTCAGTTAAATTCTTACCTAAAATTGATTCTTGCTTTAGGACAAAGATGAGAGATAATAGTGAAGTATGTTAAATCGTTGAATAAAAGTTTGTTAGAGTTAAAATAGAAGATTTTTCAAGTGTGCTGGATATTAAACACATCTATATATAAAATTATGTATAGAAATCAATTGCAATTGAAGATTTCAAAAAAAATTTCCAACTTCAGATCCTGTAAATTACAAAAAGAAAAATATCTAAAAGTATCTGACCAAATCTAGAGATTTGTTGTACCATTGTGTTTCATATACATATGTATTAAGGGGGTCAATAAATATGTTTATCTTAACAGTCATGTCACAGAGAATAGCATACTTGTATCTACAATTGGCTGGAAGTAAATGTGGTTTGAAAAGTAAAAAATAAATATTTCTAGCATCACTTCTGATCATCAGTTTGACTGATATCATACATGTAAGTAGCTATGAGTATTTTACAGGATTGCACACAGGTAAAACATGCAGATAAACACACAATCATACTTGTTTCAAGTATTAATACAGCTATACACTTAATGGATAAAAACATATGATACATAGAATTCATCTTTTGTATATATTGATTTGATGTGTCCATGTGCGTTCATATTTAACATAAAACAAATGGAAAAAATTGAATGCCCAATCAAATTATTCCTTTCAGGCTTTGTACATTTAACTTGGCAGCAAGCCATCCATTCCTTTCTCAAAAATTTCTTCATTCAAAGAACTGATAAATTTGATCCTGATTGAAGAAAAATTCTTGCCTTGAGGGAGTGGTATTAAAAGAAATGTTGATTGGTAAGAGAGGTTGTATTCAGGCAGGATGCAATACAGGAGTTCCCTGATATAGCGCAATTCTGGTTTAGTGGTAATGATGCCTGACCCTAGAGTCATCACCTGAAGGCTCTGTTGTTGGCACAACTGCAACATGTGTATGATATCACATATGTATACATATGCATATGTATTGAGAAATGGACATATGTGATCCGACAGAATAATTATAAATTGCTTTATATCATACAGAAACTATTATTTCAAATGATCTCCCGACATTACATGGTTAATGTATCACTTGGCCTTGATAACATAAATAGAATAAACAATTAAAGAAAATGAAGCCACTACAGGAATCAAACCTGCAACTGATAGGATAGCTACTTCAACGTAGTGTTGCTCTTACCACTGAGCTAAATAGCCGCCGGGGGTGCAAAGACCCATTTCTTGATACATAACTGTCGTATTGAAAGGAACAGCTAGAGCAGATATAGACGGTAGAATAAACAAGATGAAAATTTTGAGTGAAAACAGTTATTTGGGCTTCTGCATTGCTGCCGACTGTTTAGCTCAATGGTAAGAGCAACGCTACATTAAAGTGGCTACCCTATCAGTTGCAGATTTCTTTCCTGCAACAGCCTCATTTTCTTCAATTGTTTATTCTATTCATGTTATCTAGGGTGAGTGATACATTACCCGTGTAATGACGGGAGATCATTTAAAATAAGAGTTTGATCTGAAATTTCATTGTGTAATGTTTGTTCTGTGATTAATTGCAATTGGCTCAAAATGACCTCAAATAACCCTTGAGGTCAACCTCACAGGGTCCATGTCTTTTGCTGTGAAAAGATGTTACCCAATACAAAATTTCAGTCTCCCAAGTGCAAATCATGGCACACAATACCTTTAATTGGCTGAATATGACCTTGAATGATATCCGAGGTCAACATCAACCCGTCTTTGACCTTTGTTGTGAAAAGATGTACCCATATGCTGAATTTCAGCTTTTTAGATGCAAAATTGTCACATACAACTTGGAACATACAGACACACATACATTTGCTTTTATGTATGAAGATATATATATGTATATACATACACATATATACATACATACATATATATATAAAAACATATGAAAAACCTAAACAAAGCAACAGTAATTCAACCAGTCTGTTGTGGTAGCGGTGATTGATATATATATATTATTATTAGCAACAACCTGTTTTGACAAAAAATCTTCTTGTAGTTAGACCAATGTCGTTTATAAGTTTTTCTGTCCTTTGGGGGACTGTGGCCACTATCAAAAACAAATCATAAATGCCTACATTGGACACACAACTACCACCCTATGCAGATGCCAAACTTGTCATCTATTGGACCAAAATGCCATATATATATATATATATATATATATATATATATATAAATACACACACGCCTTTGGAAATCCCTATGAAGGATATTTTTGTACATGATGCCTTCATATTATATAAGATGAACTGTAAAAACAGACTCACAATGTTGGGAGCCTCAGTTATTAAAAAGATGAATCCAATACTGAATAAAATCTTCTTTAGCCAAGGTCAGGGAGTTCTAAGTGTACTTTGCAATTGAAACTTCTTCCAATTAAGAATTCACTTCCCACTTCCTACGTTATATCAGCACACCAATGACCAAATAGAATTCACTGTGATTAAAATAAGTATAGAATTTTCAAAGACCTTGAAAATGGTTAGTTGCTTAGATGAAAGCGCTTGGTATGATATCACTTTTCAACAACTATTATATTCTATGAATCCAAATGTACGTTCTCATGTGCAGAAACAGGAAAAATGTGATAAAACGTTAACAAAATGTTCCTTGTCTATTGAATTTAACCAGACATATATAAAGATCTACTTTAACTCAATGTTGAAAGTATGGAACACTTTATGATTTGCACTTTGGTATATATATATATATATCTGGATGCAAAATATGGCCACTTACAAAACAACTTGAAAACTTGACCAGGTTATTTGATGTTTTGCACAACCCTTAGTATAACCAGGAAGTTGAAACTTAGATTCTTGAGCTTAATGTCTTTTCTTACTTAATTAAATGTTCATTATGCTAACCATACTGAGGGGGTATATAGAGCCTAGCATGTGCACTTATCATTTATTCTGAGTTCATTCCACATGGGTTGGTGACTTTCCATTACACATTATCAGTTATACATTATACCATAGTGCTACAACTTTTCAGATTTCACCCAGCTTTACTTATCAGAATGACTAGTCTCACATTTGTATTCCCTGCCATAACTACACAACTAAATGAAATGGCATACACACAGTTCTTTGTTATGTTTTCTTTTGAAAGGGGCTTGGTTCGACGAGAGATGTTTCTCAAGATTGGAAAGGCTTTTGAATACTGTCGTGATATTGTATGGACCACAGATCTTCTGGATCTTTTCTGTCATACCTCTGATGTAAGGTAGACAGACTATCGCAATTGTTTGACTCTTGTCCTTGAGTCTCTGCTTGTGGAATATTCCCAAGTTAAAACAAGCAGTAAAAATTGGTTTTCTGAAGAATTTTTGAACTTGTTTCTAGCATTTTTTAAAAATGAATTAGTTTTTTATTTGATTTTTCTGAGTCTTCATGAAGTAGATTATGCTTGGAGTGTGAAACTTTTAAAGAGAAGTAAAAAAAACAACAAATCTGCTGCCTAATGAAATTCAACAAGAATATATTTCCCTTTTCTCCCTTACAACTGTGAACAGGGCTGGTGCCCTGGGTAAGCTGAACTTTGGCACCCTTCAAAGTATAGTATTATTCATTTATTCATGTTTTGCAGCAATAAAAATAAATATTTAGGAACACATATACTGATTGATACTAAACATCAATAATTTGAATTACAATGCATTAATTGAATCAGCTTTTCATCGGTCATGAGCTTTGCAATAGTTTCTCTTACTTTCACCACTACAGAAAGTATTTAACTGTCAGATATTCCTGAAAATTCTAACTTCACAGCAGGGAATTTTCTCATCTTGACTGCTCAATTCATTCATTTTCCCATTTTTCCGTTTCTATTTGTAAAGTCCTCCAGTCTCAGACACATGACAGGCGCCCCCGAGCACTTGGCGCCCTTGGTGACTGCCTGTGTTGCAGGTACCTTGGGTAGGCCCTTTACTGTAGAAATGCGGTGCCAGAAAAAAAGGAGATGTTTCAGACTCGCATAGAAACCAAGCAATCTTCACTTTTATCACCTGATGAAAATCGGAGATTAGTAAATCGAAATGTCATGTCTGTGGACCAGCTGAGTGTGTGTAGTTTTGCATAACTTCGATGAAGAGGATTGAGGAATCACATCACTTCACTCTTTGGAGAAAGAAATCGAGAAAGCGGTGATTCCTTTTGAAATTCTTGGAAACTACCTGTCCGACGCAGTCAGAACAACAAAAAAAAAATCAATTTTGAAAGAACTATGAAAATTCAACATTAGAATCACTCTGGTTTTTTCCTTTTCTTTAAAAAAAAAATTGTTTACAACACTTCCATTTGTAGTAAGTAAGCACTGGCATTGTTGACCATTTTTTCGCGATTTTACAAAACTAGAATAATCTGTAGACGATGTTTTTTCTAAAAAGAAAAAGTAAAAACAATTCGAAAAATTACAGGCAGTATTATTTGTACATTACAAAGAGCTTGTTGTATTTTCATTTCCTCAAGTCCCCACCCATCCACACATTTCAGATGATAAAGATACTGAGAAAAGTTCTCAATAAGGCGTAAGTACAAGGCACGGGTGAATTAATGACAATGAATCATGATAATAATAATAATGATAATAAATGAAAATAAAGTTGAATTACCGCCATAATTTCGCATAATAGCTTGTTGGGGTTGGGAACCATCGGTGGCCGGCGTGGAATCGGCATTTTGATGATAATTGCCATCCATTCCTTTAGGGAGAAATTCAGGATCTGGAGTGACGCGATTCGACATATCGGATTCTTCTAATTCCATGCAACAATTACAGAAGAAAACGGTGCGGTGATTCTGGCAGCAGAGAGCGCACAGTTCTGCTGTTGTTGATGATGGTAGCAGCAGGAGAACTGAGATGAATTGAATAGAAGTTGAAAGAATATGAAGTAAGTGGCAAGTGGACACCACGTTGGTTTGGTAGCATTAACACAACAAGACACCAGTAACAACAGTCACTGCGTCAAGTTTATCAATAACAAAGCACATAACGGATGATTGACCCTTTTGCAATTACGGTAGGCGCTACTGGAAACAACCATGAGATTTTGTTTTGTTTTTGTTTTTTGTGCTTTTATTTAGCACCTCTCTCTATGTATCTATCTATCAATACTATCTATGTATGTAAATCTATATATTTCTCTCTGTCTCTCTGTCTCTGCCTCTCTGTCTCTCTCTGGTGGACCAGCCCATGTCCTTGTGTATATTGACGGAACACAAACGACCTATTCAATACTCCCCACTTCTGGCTTTGTACCCTGTTAAGCTCAGCTTTGTGAATATCCAAAAGTAGATCTGTCTTCAAAAGTTAATTTATCAAAAATTGTAAAAAGAAAAATGTTCATGTCCTGGAATTACTTATCTTCTTCATTTCCTGGCGTATTGTCTACCATCTCTACCTCTTTCTCTAATAATCACAATCTTGTCTTTCGTCCATTTTTAAAAACTTTTACCCATTCATGTATTAATCTACTCACATTCTGTACCTCAGGGGTCGGCAAACAACTTTTCTCCCTTATCTTTCTGATTACTGAATAATAAAATCATTGAATTAAATTTGATCTGTTCATCAAATGATTATTGCTTCCAGTCAGTTTTGATTATAATAACCACAAAATTTGACCAACTATTTGGCAATTTTTGTCCTCTCAAAAAAAATTTTCATAGTTCTCATTGATCGATTTACATGGTTCATGCAGATACACACACACACACGCGTGCGCATTATATATATATATATATATATATATATATATATATATATATATATATATATATATATATATATATATATGAATTAATTGTGTATTTTTCGAAAGTTATAAAATAAATCTCCAAATCATTGATTGTAGATTGATTTGCAGCGTATGTGTGGGGTTTAATGGGCCCTTGTGTTGGGCCTTCATAATAAGAGCAAAAATAGGCTCCAAACCTCAGAGGAAAAAAGGCGCAAATTTTGCTTGCCTATAATGAAAGATAAATCAGCAGGCCAAGTTCAGACGTTGGAGGAATCGGTCATGTGTCTAAAAAAATCCCTTTTTTTTTGGCCAATCGTGTCCCTTTAAAACGTGTGTCCGGCTGGGAAGGGTGAAAGAAAGTCTATGAATTGCTGCCCCTTGCCTGAATCTACGCACTCAGCTTTCGGCACACTCTCACTATTCAAGTCACAGAACGAGTCATAACAGTCCCAGACCCGCATCGCTAATAAACGACGTTTCACTGCTTCAAGTGATAGCCACCGATATTATGGACTCATTCTCAAACATTTTGCACTTTTGTGCACACTCAAAACACTACAATATTTCGGAGCGTGTGATGATATTCATCAACTCACAGAACTTGTAAGAAATGGTTTAACGTCTAAGCACATTTTACTTTAATTTCAAAAAATCACCTTGAATTTCAGCGAAACCTCTTTTTTTTTTCCTCTTTCCTTTTTTTCTTTTTCTTCACAACCCAACTCTTCCTCTCCTATTTCTCTGTTCCTTACTTTTTAAAATAAAAGTTGGGGTTTATTACGAAACTGTGGTCTTTGCGTTTTTTTTTTCGGTTCGAACCGTTTTTTTTTTTTACACAGTTATCAACGGGTATTATTTGAAATAACCTCTCATTTTGCAAAAATACTAAAATTTTCTACATATGTTCCTAAAAAAAACCCAAGCTGTTTCCATGATCTTTTATGATCATTGTTTCATGTCTATTCATCTTGGCCTAAATTCACTTCTGATCTGGCTCGCTCCCAATAAGTTTCCCGACGCCTGCTATTTCTATTTGCTTCATTGGTCCTCTGTGTGAAACCATTCAGCTTAGTTAGAGTCACCCATATAGTTATTGTTTTTCTAGAGACAACACACCTGTTCAAGCTCCTTTCATGTCTGCATTAAATTTTATGCTACAAGACACTAGCAATCATTGTTGGAACTAACTTAGGTATCAAAATCTCAATGGTTAGGATCAAGCTCACTTTTCACAGCTTACCAGTGGTGGTATAGTGCTGTGGGAACGGCATTCCCTTACTTGGTGGGTGAGGAAATGACGCTCCCTCACTATCAATTTCTAATAAAATTCTCTATTTCCAAGGAAACTTAGCCAGTATAAATCCAAATATGCATCCCGTATGGCCTTAAAACGTGTCTGAAATGGGTCAATTTTTTTAGATTTCGTGGGAGGTTTAAAGGCAGGTACCCTGCGTTCTCTCACTTTTTTATCAACCTTACATAACTGCTCACTAGAACATTGACCACTATACTTCATCCAAAAGTGCAAACCTGTGCTTTTCATCTTTCTGCAATTAGGATTTGTACATATGATGTGAATGTCAGGAGTATATCAATACGGATTCATATGAATATATGCCTGTGTATATTTCAGTGTATAAATGCATGTTGATTATTACGTACTTGTATGTGTGCATTCTTGTTCTATGAGGGCGTCTGTCGTTGTGTGATGACACACACAAAGCATACACTATGTTTCTCTTTTTTTTCTTTTTTTTTTTTAGTTAGCAACTACATCAGTACATTCATGTAAACATTAAAACTGTTATATGGAAAGTAGGTTAGACCGGAACTGATACATATAGTTTCCAAATATAGGTAAAACTTTATTTTTTTGTTACGTTTTGCCACCCGTACTTTATCGTTACGGTTGATACTACTAGTGTCACGTGATGTCAACAGACCTGCGAGCAGTCGGGTTTTTTGTTGTTTTTTTTTTTTTTCATTGCAAGGTTTTCGATGAAAATCAAGTTGTTCTTTTGCTAGAAGACAATTCGTAACAGGCAGGAAGAATGTTTCTATTCGTATGAAAACGAATTCAAAATAACGCTGGGCTTCATAGAAATATTTATTCCATTTATGTGTACACACTGAATGCACAAATCGAAAGTGAAGTCGTGCAATTAACGTAACAACTTACAATGTGTTTTAGCAACGACCTTATGGTTCCTTTCTTGTGGGTGATTTAGAATCTTTTATTGACTGTATGGATTTCTAAGAATGAAAATGAGTATTAATATATTGATTTGTTATTTTCAGCCCGATATTTTAGAGAATATTATTTCTTGTTGTGACAGTTTCGGAAGCTGACGAGTTAGTGGCGGTGACCTTCCTAATACCACGTGGTTCATTCATTCATTCATTCATTCTTTCATCTCTACGGACAGGTAGCTCTCCAGCTAGCGCTGATTTTAAAAGGATCCCTCCAAATAAAAACGAAGTCAACACTTGAATGAGAAATTTAAAAAAAAATGCTGAAGGGCTCTCTTGGCAAATGTACTCCCTAATTTTTCATTATTATCCTTTACGTTGATTGGTGTTTACGTTTGCTGCTAATGTCATTGTTTTTTAAGAGTGGTAAGTGACAAATGAAGTAACTGCAAGGTGGAGAGAAGTACTGTGTGTGTTGGTAAGAGACTGACACGAACTCACTAGGAAGTGCATTCTTAAACAGCGCTGGTAAAAATGAACTTTCTCCGTTGATTTTCTTTCTCCCGGGTGTACATGACATGGGCTCAACCAGCTTCATCTGTCTCAACAAGCTTCATCTGTCTCAATAACACGACTCAATATTGTTGTCCATCTTACAGAAATCACGTTTAAAAGGTTTTATTTCGAGTAAAGAAAGGGTCATTTTTAATTCTTGGAGTAAATTTTTTAAAAAATCATATGCAAAATGATGAATAAGATGAGTGCTTGTAATTTAGATGAGTCAACATTTTTCTGGATCATTCATTAGAATCCTACTATTTGTACATAAATTTATATAATTACGCCAATTTTACCAACGTGAGGGAAAAAGAGGCCTTTCAACTTCTTGAATGATAACTAAATCCAGTTTCATTCCTGAAGTATAGGCTGCTCCGATTTCAAGCCGGTGATGCGTTCCTAAATATATAAGATTTTGCTAAAAAATATTATATTGATATTTCATTTATTATAAAATAAAATATATAAAATAATGATAAACATGATAATATAACTTCATCACGAGCACGTTATATAACTTCATCACTGTCCACGTTATACGCGACTGTGCTAGTAGTGGGGTCCTAACTAAGTCAACCGCGTTGGAACCGAGCCAGCCATGGATTGTCAAGGTTAAGTACTTGGGCCATTAACAAGTTCACCGGTGAATGAAGGTGTTGTTTTCGTCACCAAATCAAAGAAATTTATAAATGTAAAACCCCATGTTATTATTTGTTAATTGATAGCAAATTGAAGAAATGCAGTATTTTAGTCGTATTCAGTCTGTTTTTATTCCCATGTATTTGTATGGGTGTGAGATCCATTTCGTTTTTGACAATGTATCATCTTTATCGTCAGCTCGCTTGGCTATCAACTTGGCCGCTCCCGAACGTAAACAAACATTTCAGTTAAAACGGTGTCGGTTTCAAGGACCACGCGTCAAACAGATATTGAATGAATAAAATAAATTAATTAACAAAAAATAAATACTTCATCACTATTAAATATACGTAGAAATAAAAGTATTGGGTTACACCAATTAACCGCCCTATATCGCGAACCGCACTATACCTGAAATTAAATACTATCTGAATAACCAGAAATCTTATTTTGATATAAATCCATAAAACTTTATATGGGGATTTGATCCCTGGTAAGTGTTTTAGCGAATTAATCTTTGAAAACCTCACCTCCAAATATGTTTTTTTGGGGGGTTTCAAATCAGGGTGGGGGTTATTTAAATGATTATTCATTAAGGGTAAAAATATAAATCAAAATCAAGCGGAAATTTTCAAAATCATCAGGTGAAATTTTTTCTCATATTTAGGGTTCAAAATTGAGAGGGAACATTTACTTTTATTATCATCATCATCAGTCTGTTAGCGGCCATCACTGGACATAGACCTTCTCCAAGATTCACCAGACCTCTCTATCATGGGCATTGCGGAGCCAGTGCTTCCTAGCTCATCACACTATCTCACTTTCTTTTGGCAGCAGCCTCCCATCTGATCTTTGGGGATCTATGTTGCGAGTGGTGATGTCCAGCGGTTATCTGCCATTCTTGCAGCATGTCCAACCCATTGCCATTTGAGTTTTCTAATAGTTTCTATGATGTCCCAGACTCCTATCTTTCCTCCAATATTCTGTGCTGTCTTATGATCTCTTCATGTGAGGCTGAGCATGATTTTCCCAAGTGCATGTTGCATGGTTCTTAGTTTGAGGGTTAATCTTTTGGTTAGGTTCTATGTTTCAGCTCCGTATGTGACCATCAGTAGGATTCATAGGTTGTATACCTTTCTTTTTAGTATTAGAGGGATTTTCTTGTTCTTAAAATTTGAGCTGGCTCTAATGAAAGCTTGCCAACCTAGTGTGATTCTTCACTTGATTTCTTCCTCTTTTGAGGACTTCATGGTGATTCGCCATCCTAGGTAAATGTAGTGGTCAACTTTCTCCAGCTCTGCTTTTTCGATTTCGATCATTGTGTCTTTGTCCCTAACATGTTTGTTGTACATGACATTTGTTTTGCTGAAGTTAATGTGGAAGCCAGTTTTCTTGCTTGCTTCATTTAGTTTGTTTAACATTATTTTTCTTCAGCAAATCTATCCTTATTCCTTTGTATTCTCATTCTAAGTTTCTGAAGATCATCTCAAGGTAAGCTGTGAAGATTATGGGGTCAAAATAAAGTGGGAACTCTTCCCTCTTTTTGACATTCAACCCTCCCCTTTTCAACATTGACCCCCCCCCCCAATACTTTTTTTTACTATTTGCCTAATTTTTTAACATTAGTCCCCATTTTTAACAGTAGTCCACTTTTTCTTTACATTACTCTCCTTTTCCCTTCACTACACCTCCATTTTTAACATTACACCTCTCCTTCTTCAACTATTTTCAAACATCAGACCCCTCTTTTCTATACATCAGCCCCAATTCTTTTTGGAGATCAGCCCTACTTTTTTTCTTGAATTAATGCCTGTTTTCATCTTGCCCCCAATGATCCCTCATTTAATATCAACTTTTTTTCACATTAGCTGAACATCCTCTTTTTACAATAGCAACCCATTTTTTCAAACTCCCCCCCCCCTTCTGACAGTGTGAAGAGTGGTATTAAATCAATTTTAAAAACAAATTGATGCTATCTGATTTCCGTTTATCCATCTTCCTATTTCTCTTTTGGACAGCAATTTATTCTACCTGTTAGGGCGAGTATTTAGTCTAGTAAGAAAAATTTGAAATAAATTTCGAACCAGAGTTTATGTAATCGGCGTAAATCATACTAGCGTAAAATTGATGCAGATTGTGATTAAAAGAGTTAATCTAATCAAATCTTTTTCTTTCTGACTCTTGTAAGTCTTTCAAAAGTTTGAAGATTGAACTTCAATGGTTTTTTTTTTTTTCTTGTATTGATAAGTACTTCAAATGCATCCACATCATCTCTATAAGTCACTGTTTGGTCGGTCAGTCAGTTGGTTGGTCAATCGGTTGGTCAGTCAGTCTGTCTGTTGGTCCTTTGTTGAATATTTTCTCAGCTGTATCTTGTTGGATTGATATGAAACTTGGTTCAGACCTTTGACTGAACCATCCTCATCTTCCTCTTCCTCCTCCTCTTTTTCCTGCAACTACTATCGCAACTAGTAATGCTGTTACTACTACTACTATTTAGTTAAGAATCCCTTTGAAATGAAAATCATCTTATCCAGGTGAACCATCATCATCTTCCTCTTCCACCTCTTCTTACTCCTCCTGTATCGGAAATAATTTTTTTATTTCGAGACTCAATCATGCATGGCTCCTCCTCTTCTTCTATTCCCTCTCTTTGAAAACCAGAGACCTCTCCTCCCCCTCTTCTCTCTCCTGTTTCTGCGACTTTTTGGACTGTTTCAAGTTTGATTGATCTGAAATCTTGGTCAGACCTTTGAGTTAATTGAGTATAACATCCTTTTCCTTCTCCTTCTCAATGGTTGCTGAGTTGGACAATGAAGTTTTTAAAAGTATTTGAGTGAAATTCTGTTTCAAATTAAGGAAAACATTTTTGGAGACTTTTCTAATGTTTCAACTGGCCTATCAGGAGGATTGTCAGAGCCGTACACAATGTCATGAGTGGTTCCGGTGTTTCAAATTGGGAAGAAAAGCCACCGTAGAGGATGCTAGATCCGGATGGCTTTTCTCATTGATGGGGGAAGGTTTCATTAAAAAAGTGTATGATGTGATTCATCAAAATTGTTGTCTGACTTCTATTTGCTGACAGATGAATAAAATGCAACACAGTCTTACTTTTAGAATCAGGTTGCTCAAACTTAAACAGATTTCTACCTCTTCAAAAACTTTACAGACAGTTAGGTGATGATTTCCACAAATAATAGGACTTCATTGTTTAACTTTGAGGAATAAAGGTTAAGTGCACTAAATACACATTCAATCTTGTTAGGTCAAAAACTAACCAAGATGGATTGATTTAGTTTTTTATACAAAAGGTCAAAGTCACTCCTACATATATTAATCAGAGCATACAAATATCTCATTTGTGTTCAGTTTCTAATGTTTGTTTCCTTTATGGACAGACCTTGTACTTCTCAAACAGTAACTTTCTGTCATCATAAAATGAATCACATATCATCTATATTGATATTTGGTGCAAGTACTTTTAATTCCTAAATTACTCCGGTGATACATTCCCAAAGAGAAAGTTGATTGAAAAATTTTCTTGAAAAAAGTAAATCAAGTTGTCAGAAGTATTTGATAAAATCAGATAAACTTGGAAGCACTCAGAGAGCACACACCTCTGCCAACACCATCGCCAAAGAGGAAAAAATGATGGAACAGTAGAAAAAGAAATAGTATAAATTCTACAATTATGCACTATTAATAACTACTGAACTTAACATTACACTAGTAGATTTTGATCCAAATATACTGAAAACAAAAACAGTTGATAACTTAGAGGACAAATATGACAATTACACTGCACATAACAGGTCTAAAAAACCTTTTAGGAAAACGACTCTGAACATAAGTAAAGAGGTTAGATATAAGAGGTTAGATATAAATATATACACCATTTACTTGCTAAGATTTCAAGTGGTTCCAAGCAGTAGACCCGAACACACCGTTCCTCTTTTGTGTAGAATTACCAGAGTAGTTTACCTCATTTTCAAAAAGTATTCAACATTGTTTGTAATGCTATTATCAAGTACCTGAAGATAAAAGAGTTTAGCCTGATGCAAATACATCAGAAATACTGTTAATCTTAAGTAATAATGCTACTATTCAGAAGTGGTTCATTGAATTCAAGTGTAGAAGAGATGTTATATATGCTTTCTGGCTATACAGCCATAGTGCATGCAACCCACACTCTCCAAACATTGCCAAAAGTTATTTGGCTTGGTTATGTACGGGTACACAACTTGGGTGTTAAAACTCTGTGGTCAGTCATGATCCACTCCTGTTTTGGTTTTGGAATCAGAGTAGTCCTCCTCTCAGACTGGTTGATCCCTGAGGTAAGAGAGTCCAGTCTGCCCTGCCATTTTACTCAATACTGAGGAAGAAGAGACAGATTCATGCCTTTCCCAGGGGCATTAGTGCATAGTGAACATTACCAGCCTTGGTTTGAGTTTGAACTCCGCACATTGATTCTATTGTTTGCACTGTTAAATGTTGGAGAGAAACAATATAGACAGGGCCAGCTTTAAGCCAATCAGACAAATTGCTCCCAATTGGGCCCCATGCTGCACTTGGGTGTATTTTAGTCTTGTCAAATACACGCAACAATACAAGATTCTACAGACCTTGATTGTTAACCAGGGGTTGTGCACAAAATATTTCCTATTGGGCTCTACAGCTCCAAAGTCCAGCCCTGAATATAAAAAAATGAATGATATAATTCGGGTACACATTCAACTGCCACCACATTGGGATCATTCATTGATTACTGAGATAAAAACTTGAGGAATTGGATATATTCTATAAATGAGTTAGGAAAAATTCTAAAGTATTAATCTTCCATGACAAAGCTTTCAGCATTCAAGAAGCCATGGTTTCAGGGTGTAGATCAGATAAACTGAATGTATATCATGTCCCATGATACTTGTATCATTTTGAGGTGGATCTCAAGAATTTCACAAGTTACACCATGACACAATGCATCATATGTTAATTTGGTGCCATGACCAGAATCAAGTCATCATTTAAGTAATTGGAAACAGCCTTGTTGATATAGATGTAGGTTCTTACAAGGGTTTGCAAATCACCAACATTGCCAATACCAGTAAATTACTGATGGAAATTCACAATACTGGTTTTACCTGGTTTTTAGTTCCATTCTTTTTCTTTGGTAGGCAGCATTAACAAGACACTGATTACCATTGCACATACACTTTTTCAGAAAATTATTGCATATTTGACATTATTTAATATTCTATTCACTGTTATCCTTTCCCTACATACTTTCAGACAAGATCTTGTAAAATTAGCGGAAGCATGGCATGTAATCAGGAATGTCACTAGGATTTTGTTGATGGGATGAAGGCTAGACTATCCAGCACCCATCTGGTGGGAGAACTGTAGACGTGCTCCTAAACTGGAGGAAAAAATTGTCAACACTTAACCATGGATGACAAACAAAAATGTATGTGTGGGGGTTGTTTCAGTTTGAGGGAGTTGTCGGGTCGGTTGGGTACGGAACTCACTAAGGAGGATATTTGATAGAGCTGAGAGAAGGTACAGATATGGATTTGAAGGTTAGGGCCGAAGAAGGAATGGATGGTAGTGTGAAGGCAAGAGACAACAAGACCAAAGTGTAAGAGAAGCAAATAGCGATCCCCAGACAGATAGACAGCGGAAGGAGAGAAATTGTCAAATATTCAGTATTATTATTCATAATTCCATAAGTTTTAGGGACTAGAATCTTCATCTTGGTTGTTTTTAACACATTTTGGTTGCATTCTTCAGCCTTTCCAAAGTGTATGTTTCATCTTATAGTCTTCAGAAGTAATTTAATACTTTTTTCTCTCAATCCAACAAAAACAGCACAGTTTGATAAGTTATGCAACTGTGATACCTCCCAACTCTTTCTCTTTCTCCTCAGTAATAAACCATGAGAGACAAAGACATTAATACTTTCTATTATAATGTAATCTCAGAAGGGTTAGGCCATTTGGAATCCATGATTAAGAGGTGAAAAAGTGGAATCAGATGTTTCCATCCATGTGTTATGTTTACAAACATTTTATGCCAACTTTAGAATTAGAATCACATGTATAGAATAAGTGTTTATACACCCATGAAGTCTAGATTACCAAGCTGACCATTTGTCAGACTAGACGCATGAAGTCAAGAAATGGAAAAACTGTAAAACAAACTGACCGTTCTAGTTGTAATGAGAACCATAGATAGAAAGAATAGGATGTTAGGAAAAAATAACAGGATGGTACACAGTTGGTCATGTCTGCGAGGGTCCCTTGGATTGGAATGATAATAAGTTCCGTTTAAAAAAAAAATATTAAACAGAAGTTGAGTCACATCCAAAAAAAGGTACAGTGGTCTCCCCCTAGTGATACGGAACTAGATGTGATGAGCATCTCTGATTGGTTGGTCATGTGACATGAAGAAATTGAAACATCTTTTTGGTGGTGGTGTGAGG
This sequence comes from Thysanoteuthis rhombus, assembly GCA_963457665.1. Lineage (NCBI taxonomy): Eukaryota > Metazoa > Mollusca > Cephalopoda > Oegopsida > Thysanoteuthidae > Thysanoteuthis > Thysanoteuthis major. The sequence continues at coordinate 35,623,148 of OY735206.1, forward strand.
TTCTCAGCCAATCAATTTGTCTGGCGGGAGTCAAAATTAGTAGTTTTGTTATCCAAACTGGACATTAATTATCCTTTCTATAACTCCCACTGTTCTAAAGCCTCCAATATATTGACCCCAAAATTGACCCTTTGGTCAGTTATGCAGATCTATTGTTACATGGACTCGCTGCCTCTATACACCTGTCCTACAACGACCTGACTTAGAAGATCCCAGCTTGAAGTTGACCAATTCCCTCACAAAGTCCTAAGACAGCTTCAAGTCCAGCTTTTTCTTTCTTGCCACTGCACCTTCATAGAAAATGCTGTTGCTAAAATTGACCTGACCCGTCATGGTTCTTAAGTCAACAGGATGGGTCAACTTGAGGCTGTAACCCTGTCATCAATAAACCTTTTCGTTCTTGTTAGAACACCGTTATTTCATCATTTGGTATGCTTATAGTACCTCAGTTTGTTACCGGCAAACTCCACACTGTGAAGATATTTCTATCAAAGCTTTCATCACCTGGCCTCTGTGGATCTTTAAATCACAACGTGGTTGTTATAGTCAGAGACAAAGTGTAAGCAACCAAATGACCTAGGGTTCTCAAAAACACAATATGTTATCTGTGAATTTGAATGTGATTTCAATTCAGGGAGATAGGTGACAATGCTATACAATGCAAAGTTGCATCCCTTGACAACAAATTTTATTCTGTGGCCCAGCATAGCTGAGACAGCTGCAGAAAAATCTTGTTGATTGTTTGCTAAAACTGCTGCTGGGTTGACAACAGAATTGTCGTTTCTTTTCTGTTAAAGCTGCTACTTCTTTAGAATTTCAAATAAGACATCTGCTTTGGATGGTTCTCAGATTTCAAATAAACAGATAAATGAAACAATTGAAGTTTGATTTTCGTTTGTTAAAACTGCTACGACTCTAGCGCTTCAAATAATAACATCTACTTTATTTGGTTCTCAGACTTCAATCAATCTAATTTTTAGATTAAAATAAATTGAAGTTTTGAGAAAGAGGTCGTTTGCAGGAGATTAAAGAATGTTTTAGTCATTACTGCAGAGAGAAATTGTATGTGTAATAAATGTTTATTGTTTCTATAATTGGAGAAGTTTTTATAGGAATCTTGGGCTTGACTTGTGCATGAAGTCAGCCAAAATTGCTGTGCGAAAAAAGCTAAAAGTAATATAAGTCTTGGAAAGTATATATTATATTTTACAGTTTATTAAGGAGGTATTTTTCTGATGATTTTAAATATTGTTATCAGTTTACGTAATGAGATCATTCGGCAAACTTTGTTAACCCTCGGTAGAAGCTGTCATTGAGCGCATGAATTATGACACTTGCAATCCTACCCCTAATATTGGCAGTGCTATTTGATAACATAAAAAATTGATGATTTGCTTTTGTGACACTTGGAACTTAGAATAAATCCTATCAAGTATATTGTATTCATCAAATATTACATTGTTGCATCAGTTCAAAAAAAAACAAAAAAAAGTAGTTAACAAAACCTGAAACCCTGAAAAAAAAAAAAATATGGCTTTTAAACCACCAACTAACTTTAATTTTTCAAAACCAGAATTTTGGCCGGCATGGAGGCAGCGTTTTTTATGTTACCAGACTGCCTCTAAATTAGACAAAGACTCATTTGAAGTCCAGGTTAGTACTTAAATCTATTGTATGGCACTGACACTGAACAAATCTATAGCACTCTCACCATACCCACAGGACTTGACTCACCAGAATTCTCATCTGACAATGTCTTTTGTACGTTTAATAAACATTTAACTCAAAGAATAAACATAATCAATGAAAGAGCTGTATTTCACCAGCAATGTCAGGAACTATGCAAAAACGTTAAAATGTACATTTGCATACTGTACAACCTGACTGAAGATGAGAGTTCCATTTGTGACTGGCTCATTGTGGGTTTAAGAGACATGCGGTTATCGGAAAAAATTCTATTCCAACCTGCTCTACCACTAAATCTTGTCAGTATTAGCAAGTGCAAAGTGGTTCCAGAAATGGTCCCACAGGTGGTTACCTGAGCAAAACCTATAGAATGGCTGGTGATACGCAGAATTAGGGTTCAAACTAGAGTGGACACCACATCCCTTAGCCCGTCATGGTGATGGTGGCGATGGACACTATAAGCGTGGTAGATACTCACATACGTGGAACACAGATAGCTCTGCCAGAGGGAAAATATGCCACAACTGCAGTAAGTCAAACACATTTGTGATTTGTTACTGCTACTGCACTTACAATATAGACATCTATGGGGCAAAATATTTCCTGGGCGCAATAACTGGAAGGGACTGATCAAAGGAGTGAAAAAGAAGCTTAAAGCTAAAAAGGGCCATGGGGTGCCAAAAGGAGTGCTTCTCAACCTCTTAAGGAATTAGGGAGTCAATGCAGACAATTGAAAGCCAAGAATAAAAGGTAACAGCGGCAACTACAGTAAAAGGACGCTCTAATTAAATCCCTGAAAGAGAAGAAAGCCAGTCTGGAGCTTTGTGTTTATTGAATGTTAAAAGTTATTGAATGATAAAATCTCCATTCTGAAAGACAGACTAGCTGATCTCTCCTCAGATATTAAATTAGAGAAAAGGCAGTGGTTAGAGAAAAAGCCTACACCAAGAGAAGCCCAACATATTGATCTGTTTTAGCAGGTGGAAAGAAATACCAAGTAAACTGAAGAAAAACATTTAGAAGAGGGAATTGTTATCTGAGATTTCATTGAAGACAAAATCTCTAAAAAGAAAGCTGGCAGTGAAGACAAAATTAAATGAAATTAGGCCTAGACCAACATCCAAGAGTAATAGGAGTGAGGAGAAGAGGTCAAATTTGTTGTTGGCAGACCTGCTCCTTGAGTGAATGAAGAAAAAAAGTAAGCCTTCAGACAGGAATAAAAGAAAAAAAGGAAAAAGGTCAAACCTTTGAACAGAGAAAAAGGTTGAACCTATAAACAGAGAGAAAGATAAAAATCGAACCTAGGAAAAGTAAAAAAGGTTGAACCTAAGAATAGAAAAAAGGGTTGAACCTATAAACAGAGAGAAAGAAAAAAGTCGAACCAAGAAACAGTAAAAAAAAGTTGAACCTATGAATAGAGGAAATGGTCAAACCTATGAAAGAAGAGAAAGAAAATAAGTCAAACCTATGAACTGAAGAAAAGAAAGTAGGTAAAATCTCTGAAAGTTAACTGATCACGTAGCTTGAATTGACCGAATCTGGTCATCATGACCAAGAAGAAAAAAGTTGTTTGACTAGTGAACAAGAAAAAAATAAGAAGGGTGTGATAGATTGATTTCCAGTGAGCTCACTGGCGCACGTGCTTATGCTTTCAATGCTTCATTCTTGTAAAATAATAATTTCCTAATGAGATGGAGACCATTAATAAAAATGGACTGCGCATATAGAATACAGGATTGACCAGGAAAAATAATTAGAAATAATCTTTCTATTGGGAGAATACCATTTATGTTGTATAGTTCTAATTGTGTATTGATAGGGAAAAGTCTACTTTTATTAGATTAATAGAAAAGGAAGTCCAATGGACCTTGGTAGGTATTTCATTGGGAAAGGAACAGAGAAAATTATTCTGATTCAAGAACAGGATAATTGTTGATTTTGACAAAAAAAAGATGCATTTAATGTTGTGATAAGTTTTCCCCATGATAGAAAAAGTAAAATTTAGATGTTGACTAAACATGAACATTAAATTGACCTCTCCCACATTGTCCTACTAAAAGGGGGAGATTCAATGAGATTGCTCAGCAACCTTTCTTGACGCTGTGATTGAGGACATGCACAATGACACGTGCACTCCAACTGCAAATATTTGTAACACTTTGTGTACAGAATACATCCTGTCCAGAAATGCTTCATATTGAGTTGTTCTTCCTAAACTCATTGCATTCCCAAAATACTGTTTTATGCATAGAGAACATCTGTTTTATTGTATTTTTACCACTCCTGAAATCTATTAATGTTATGATCATTTTTTATATGCCTCACTCATATCATCAAAATATCTTCATAACATTAATACATTTCCAAAGCTGTGAAAATATAATAAAATAGACGTATATTATTCTCAATGTTTTTTTTTCATATAAATGTAAATTTTCATTCATATCAATTGATTTATACTTTTCTTTGTTCAAATGCAAAGTCATGTTCTGATCCATTTGAAAAAAGATAAAATTGTTGAAATACCAGGCATATTGTTTGTGTGGTCGATATATTTAGTGTACATATATGATTAAAGATCTTTTATCATATATACAGTGTGAAATTTTCCCATCTTCTGCAAAAAGATAGAAAAAAATCACCTGACAATAAAAAACTTTATAGAATTTATAGTCGAGAGGAGGTCATTAAGTCAGTTTTCTACTTGTTCAAATGGTAAGTTATTTTCTGACCCATTTGAAAAAAGATAAAATTGTTGAAATACCAGGCGTATTGTTTGTGTGGTTGATATATTTAGTGTATATGTGTAATTAAAGATCTTTTATCATATATACAGTATGAAATTTTCCCATCTTCTGCAAATGAATAGAAAAAAATTACCTGACAATAAAAACTTTATAGAATTTATAGTCGAGAGGAGGTCATTAAGTCAGTTTTCTACTTGGTTTTCCATTCCTTTATCATTATTCTTTTTATATTCAATCTTCACGATATTCCTATAAAAGTATCTATAAGTCAGATTTTCTTTCATGTGATTTAGATGTAGACTGTGTCAGGGTCATTGATAAAAATTCTTCACTTGGAAAGTTTTCACTCATTTATAACATTATTTAATGACATAATTTCAGTGTGCAGAATGTTAAAAAATAGATACAACCAATCTTCTCTCTGATTTTTAGTGGTCAGGATGCGCAAAAATCTTGTTATACTATTATTTCTTCCTGTGACAAAATTATGTGCAGACTTTTGAATAGACAGAGTGAATCAATATTCTTTCAATAAAAACTCAGTAAGCTACCTACAGAATTTGAAATCTTTTGTGCACACATTAATTTCCTTAGTTCACGGGTTGTAAAATGTGAGTGCATGCTCACATGCACTTGACTTTAAAGGAATTATGGATAGAACTTATACATCATACAAATGTGCGTGCGATCATTCAATACTAACAATAATTAAATGAAACTTGAAAAACAAACAGATGAAGTTTAAATAGTTGAATCTTAATGTTAATTATGTGCTGAATCTTTGCAGTCAAACAATTTATTTTGCATTTTTTTCATTCATGTTTGAATTACTAATTTATTTTCCAAAATTGAAATTTCTACATAAAAGTCAGAATCTATACCTGAACCCATATTTTATGAATTACTGAGACATTTATCACTTCAAACTAGCCTGCCTTTAAAATTGATTTGTCATTCAGAATATTGTACTTGAGTTTATACTGCTTTAAGTATGAGTGCAAAGATCAAAAGGATTTATCTATATAAGAATCATAAAAAAGGTATTCCAGCTTCAACTTTTTACTTTCCTCTCATTGTCTAAAAAGTATGGAAGATGACACTAGAACAAAATTTAAAATTGAAAAAAAATAACTCTCTTCAGTCACTGAAACAAGATTTTCAGCACATAAGATAAACTGTCATCATGTAAGATGCAGATTGTAAGCTACAATGATGACAAGTTTCAAGATAAATACATGGAATTATCAATATAATGACAATAAAGGACATAATCACCGAATGGATCTTTTAGATGTGGGATCATCAATATGTACACATTTTTTCAAACATTTCTCCTCATCTTGGTTCATCTTTTGAACACAACATTTCAACACCCAGCTGTAGAAGGCCATAGGGTACAATGGCAGAAACGTGTTCAAAAAAAGAAGACAACTGTCTGAAAAAATCTATAGACATAATGTGTTATGGACTATGTCCTGGCAGATAATCACCTAGATAAATTCCAATTATCAGCAAGATATCCTGTTTATCATATTTGATCGCTCTTTCATCAGGCAACATAAAGAGAGAGAGTAATAGAGGGGGAGAAAGAGACAGACTGACAGACAGAGAGTAAGAATAAAAAAGAAATTCTTTCTCTTACTTCCACATAATAACTCAAGAAAGTTCCAAGTTTCATGAGCACAAATTTCCGCTGGAAAATTTCTAAAGCTTTCTGATCAAGTGCAAAGTGCTTGAAAAAAGCCTTAACTCTAACAGATGTGTGCGTATACACAGGTCCCCAGGCATCAATTTTGATTAAAAATCCACCAAATCCAGACAGGATATGTATTTTTGATTTACCTCAAAGTACTTACGTTTTACTAAGAGGAGTCTTTTCACAATGTGACTATAATATTGAACTTGACATTGATTTTCAACCATTTTTTGTTTACAATTTAGGGGGAATAACGAATCATTTTGCATCAATCATAAACAATGAGTTAATTAAATTGAATTTAATCTTATTCAATGGAAAGTTAATTCAACCAAAAGATTCTTAATTTATCCAAAATTTTTACACTTACTCTTTTTTTAATTTTGTTAGAGATTTGTTGCTTTACACTCTGATACACAACTATTTAGTTGCATTAGTATTAGGTTTTTGAATCCCTTCTTGACCTTTAATATTGAATGGCAAAATAGATAATATACGATATCATGAATAGAAAAATTCTCAATGAGTTCTTTAAACTTTATAGGTATAAAATTCCAAAAATACATGGTATACAAAACTGCCGTAACCAGTGAATGTAAAATTTTACAAGTTTAATCAAACAAAAAGTGTTTCCAACCTTAGGTAAATTTAGCCCCATATATCATTTTGCACCCTCACTCTGGAAATATATCTTATTTTCTTATTCTTCCAAGAAATCATGTGCTTTTTGAAAAATCTGTTTCTATGAACAAAAATTTCACTAAAGTTATAATTACACTCTATAAATCATCTTTTTTATCTCATGTCCTAATTTTGAAATATAGCCTGGCGTGATTTTTACACTGGTTTGATTTATGCTGACCAATAAAAACATTAGTTTGCTCCAATTTCTTTCTTTTTTAAAAATAATTTTGTGAGTGCAATTTCGGTCAATCAGTACAGTAAGGTTATAAGAGTTACACTAAGTGTCACACTGTCAAAACAACAGCATGCAAGCAAGGCAGTCAGAAGTGACCCAAAGGCTCCCCTTTTGTTTGCTATCGTTTTAAAATAGGGGAGGGCATGATTCAAATCCCAATTTTTTTCACTCTAATCACACAGCTTAGGGTGTACTCAGTTAGCTGCTGAGTGCATAGGGAAGTTTGTGTTGATGAAGAGTTTTCCACACTCTTCACTCATACTGGGAGTCAAAACTGGATCCTTTTACGTACGCGGCAGATATGCTAAACATTACACCATATGAGCAAACTTTAAAAAGATAAAGCTAGTGTATTGATAAAAAAACTGCAAGCATACAAGTCGACACATGTCAGTCCAAGTCAACGACTTGTACTGCACTAGCAAAGATAGCTAATGGATTGATTTTGCACCGATTTTGTTAATACCTCCTCCTCCACTAGAAATATATTTCCAGTGTAAAATCAGGGCTGCCTGTATTTTGATGAAAAAATTGATTTTAGGAGAAATCTAATTTTAACTATTTAGGTGAAAAATTGAGTTTTTGAAAAAAGTTTAAAACTGCATACACTCTGAAAATTTTCTGAATCTAAAGCATCCCAACAAAGTAATGAAATCCCATTCAATATTCTTTATTGAATCAAATTTGATATTTGTTGTTGAAAAACATTTTTACTAATTTTTCTTTTATATAAACTAAAGCCCGTTCTAAAGGCCCTTGTTTGGAAGAGTAATGACTTCATAATGGGTGGAGTAGCCTGCCATAATTGTTGTGTAAAATAATTTTCTATCCATTGTATGAAACTACAGCTTTGAAGTATTTTGGTTACTTCTCATCTGTGTTGCCAGTTTAAATATTTCATGGCTAAATTTTAGTAATGTTACAGAGCAAAAGTCAAGGGAGATAATCTTGCAGTTCATTAGATTTCTCAAGAATCACTGATCCGTAAAACATCAAACTTGATATTGCACTGCCTTGTATGCTGACTAATTTATCTGGTAGATGTCAACTTCATACAATGGATAATTGTTGAGTAATTGAGGTCTTTAGATTTCTAAAGAACCGCTAATCCAAACAACTTCAGACTCAACACTGCACTGCCTAATGTGCTTAATATATCTGGTGAATGTTAACTTTGTATGATGACCAGTCGTTGATGCATGCACACAGACATTTCTTCAAGTGCACTCAGATAATATATGTGCATATGTGTAAACGCACAAACACATGTAAATGGATATATATTATCAATTAAGTAATTTAAAAACATAAAAAATGAATGTAACTACCATAAATATATTTGCAGGTAATCAATACTTGATTGAGGAAGCATGATTAATTTACCTCTGTTAATAGAGTTGAAGAGAGGTTGATGTATTTTTTGTAAATATTTTACAGAATTTTCTATTTACTGACATTTTCTTCTCTGCTCAACTTTGCAACTAATCTATGGGCATATGCTTAATGATATCATTTAAATTCCAAACCAACTCAAAGAAATTTTTGTTCTTTATGTTATAATGGGGGGGGCTATATATTAACAACACAATTACCCAGGATGCAGTGGGATTTGCAGACTACAAATGGAAAAAAGGTGAAAATGAATAAATTAAACAGAACGAAAATAGTCAAAATGAGAAAATTCCTAGACGCACAGTCAGATTCTCAATAATATCTGACATTTAATATTTTCTGTTGTGCTGAAACTAAGAGAAATAATTGGCAAAGTAAATTCTCATGACCAACTCCAAGCTCAATCAAGTTTAGCTGGTTTGTTGGGATAGATCACTCACAAAAGCTGGGGCTTAGGCGGAAAGGTAGGTGTGGTTAGGGCAAGGTTGCTAGTAAATAAAAAAACAAGTTTGGTTGGTCAATCAAGAGAAACCATCAAGTGACCAGCACCTTTTGGCAGCATGCTGTGCTGTAGGTGATCAATAAAAATTGAAAAAAGGGGTGATCAAAGAATAAATTATTTCTCCTTACTCTTGTTAGGAGGTGATCACTGAAAAAGTCTGAATTAAAAAAAAAAACAAGCATGAACACTGCTGGACACAAACTAAGCAATCAATTTAGCATTAACTTTCATTGTAAATTGAACCACCAACTAAAAACCTATTTTCTGGGGTGATTTCAAAAAAGAAAAAAAACAAAAAACACAAACATTTTTCTAGATATAATAAGGAGTGAATGTTTAGATTTTCAGCCCTCTAGCTTCATTGGTGCAGTCTGTACTTGTGATACATTGATAGCCTACCAGCCAGCCAGCCAGACTTGAAAACTGAAGAAACCTTCATTGACAGTTCTGGTGACAGTATTGGTTGATGGATTCTTATAAATGAATAAGATAATGCTATACTTCAAAGGATACTGAAGTTCAGCTTGCCTGCGATGCCTACAACCCTAGAGTTGGCCCTAAACACAATGAATTTCTCAATTTTCTTCTCATTGCAACTGCCATTTTCTGGGTTAATTTTTCATGTGATCCAGCAGGCACAGTATTCTAAAAGCTAGTATCTAGGTTGTTGATATGTTGGCAAAATAGAAACCATTAATAATTAACTACTTTTAAAGCATTTGCATTGCTGTCCTGAATATAAACTGGTATAGATTTTTTGACTTGTTTTTCTTCTGTGTGACATTAAGGTAGTCTTGTGTTGTGTTGCTATCAAACAAAACAAATTAGATTGATTACCAAGTTTGCTGCCTTTTTGTGAGTTTTTGCATTTTTTATGTCTGCATAACTCATTATATAAATTGCTTCAGCTTACGAATGAAAGTGATATTATTAAGCATGGTCTTGATCAACAAAATCTATATTCATAAAATATATCCATTTACTGCTCTATATACTTATCTCTGCAGCCAGGAATTAAAATCAGTATTTTTTCTAAACTCAAAACTGGTGGTAGATCAATAGAAAGATAGATAGATAGATATTGTTTTGCTGACAGGTTGAGGTGTTGGTAGTGTTTTCTAAGTGACATTTAGAAAATGCGAATTGAGTAGAGTAGTTGTCCATTCCAGGAGCTATTGATTATGGACATATCATCACAGTTTTAACATTGTTTCAGAGATTGGCACAAAGAGAAGAGGCTAAGAAAACCAGGGATGTAGCTGAGGGTTAGGGTGATTTAAAATCGCCCCCCCCTCCAGACCCTCAATAGAGGGATGCTCCCAAAAGCTTTTCAATTAGTAGTTCACCTACTGCATTTCTACTAACACTGTACAATAACAAGTCTCATTTAATTTTGGAGCGGGCCTCTCAAATCTCCAGCTATGTCACTTCCTTCAATAATTTTCATTTTATATCTGCTATTAGCCTCATAAGTGGATCCCACCCATCACCCCCCCCCCCCGTCTTCTCCTCACTTGGAAAAGGGAGTCCTAGGAAAGTGGACAGACATCAGTAATGTGACTGCTTTCTCCACCTCCCCGCAACACCTTGATTTAATTGTTTGTTTTGTTTTCTCCAGCCATCTGATATCTGAGAGGTCCATACACCCCAGATTGGGAACCACAGCTCTAAATGTTGGAGGCTGGAGCTCAAGGAGCCAAGTCCCCTCAGCCACCAAATGTCCAGCTACAACCTTACTGAGAACAGTTGGAGCAGTCTAGGTTTCGAACCCCAAGAGAGCGGCAAAAGGTTTCAGTTTTGATAGCATCTATGGCAGCCAGAGACTGACATTTACTTGGGTTAGGTTCAAAGTTGTTGTAGTAGAATGAACTGCTGGTGACTCTATGATTATAATGGCATAAACGGTTTTCTACTTGTCAGTAAAGTCTATAAGAGAATGATATGATAGGTATTATCACAGACATAGATGCAAGTACTATAGATGACACCAAAGAATAATTGCATAAGTAAACCAAGCCAGACATGTTTTTTTTAAACTGAAAAGTGTCTTGAAAAGAAAATTTATTACAGAATGTTCATTTTAAGAAGTTACGGGAGATTGTTAATATTTGTTATTGTTAATACTTGGGAAAAATGCATAACCTTCACTATCTTTATAGACATGAGATGCCATTCTTTGTGGCTGTTCCACCATATCTCTCTAAGATTGCATGGATTTTCCTGACAAACTGTGCTCTTCGGTTTTGTCCAGATTAGCTCAATGATGTTTGAGTCGGAACTCTGAGATGGCTCATCTTTCAATACATTGATACTTTCATCAGCCAGACTTTATTGTGTTGCATGGGATCTGTGGCATTGAGCTTCATCTTGCTGAAAATTTTCGCCTTCATTCGAGTCTGGTATCAAATAGCCCTCAAGTAACTGGATGTATTTTGTACTATTTAAGCTAACATCTATTTATTTTCTTGAACCATTACTTTTTATGTATTCTCAAAGCTTCAGACTCCTCCCCATGAACTATGATGTTTTCATATTGTAATGTAGGTCATTTTGTTTTCTTGGATATCTTCTGAAGGATTCTCTCATTAGAAAACTAAATGACCAATATTACACAATAAAAACATCAGAGTTTATTACGAAGAGTCTGAAGCTTTGAGAGTTCATAAAAAGTGATGGTTCAAGGAAGGACATCACCAAAACTTTTACTCACACACTTTTGGTTAACTATGGTATCACAGAGCCATGTCACTACTGATTGAGTCTAATTGTATTCTATACTTTTTTCCCCCTTACAAATGGTGAACTTCAAAATATTAAATTGTAGTTGATTCCACTTAAGAAGTTCTTAAAGTCAAATGTTTTATTGATTTGAACTTAGAGAGAGTCCACAACAGATCACTCAAAATTCAGTTGAGACAAACTCAAGAAAACCACCAAGAAATAATGATTGTTGAGAAAAAATTGATCTAGGCTATCCTTAGAAAAATATTATGCTTGAACAGTTCAACAATTGGAGTTACTTGTTTTTTTAATACATACTGTTCACAACTTTAGCATGACGTGTGATAACTGCATTTAGTGTCCTTTGGGGAACAGTTAGAAAAAAGTTCAGTAACTGGTTAGATAGAGCAAAGATTTGTAATACTTATCCATAACCTTCATGCAATATTACTCTCAATATGCTCTGATAAGTGTGATGTATTTCAAAAATGTATTATGCATTTGCACTTTTTGTAAATGAATCATCTCTTCCCTGTTGATTTGTCTGTTACCATGGACAGGATTCTTGTCTTTAGAGGGCTTTATATTTACCCCGACCCTTTTAGTAGCTAGATCATACCTCCATGGCCCCCTCATATCTTCAATTAAATGATAAGTTTAAAATTTGGTACTGCAAATGTGTGAAAAAAAATTGAATATATTATGTTCATCATGATATTATGCATACACTTTATAAGAGAACTCTTTGAATAATTAGAAAAATTCTTACTTTTTACCTACAGGCTAATGCTTCCTCTCAAAATCACTCATGCCTCACATAGTTAAGAGCCACTGTTTCAGAGAGTATCTGATACCTTAGAAAAAGAAATTTGACCATTACTTAGATTCTTTAGGTACTGTGGATGTAAAAGATCAGTCATAAAATTTCAGGTTTAAAATCAGTTTTTCCTATATCCCCAAGTAATACTGTAGTAATGTGTACCTTAGAATGTCCACTTATATTACTGAACACTGATTTATATCTGCAAATATAGGAAGTTGGTTATTGTAATGATAGGATTAGGATCACTTTCAAAGTGTAATGAAAAGATGTCTTAATTGATTTAAATTAAATTTCCTACCTGGGTTGAGATACAGTCACACAATCCTACTTTTGCTTAAATCTAAAATCCAATTAAACTATTTTCTGTCAAGAGCTCAATTTATATAGAGGTTACAAAGTTGGCTCTTGAGACCTTTGTAATTGACTCCAATAAATAGCCTTTACTCATCATAGACTAATGATTCCCAAATTTAAGAAAAATGAAATAATTGATCAATTTTGATATTTTTTTCAAAAGAAATAAAGGAACAAGGCAAAGGGAAATGACTATAGTAATTAAATGAAAAAAAAACCTGAGTTCTCAAAAGAGGGAAAAATCAAAGATTTTGCAGGTGTTCCATTTTTTTGATTGAGGGTTTACATGAATCAAATACATTTGATTATCCATTAGCCTTAAGTAATAAGGTTTTGGACAATGATCAATGAAGTAAGACTAGTACAATATTTTCCTTGTTAATCTTTATCAATTTACAATCCTCTTTTGACTTATGAACCAGATATTTCATGATTGCAATATCACTTAAGAACTATCATTGACTTACTTATGGGAACTCTTTGGAGTAAAGGGATTGATTTGCTGGAAACTTTTCACTTTTCTTTCTTCTTACATAGATTTTTTTCCTCTTCTTGCTTGTCCCTATTTTTCCTACTGTTCTATCCTCATATTTACAGCTGCTAATCACTGAGCTTGTGGCACAAAGTCATGATTGTAGGACACTTGAAGGGACCACTTAAACATAATTGACCAAAAATTGCACAAAATTGGTTCAAGGAATTTCCCTCCAAAAGTGTGATAGAAAAAGATTGGAAAATTAAAATTAATAAAATATCCATGTATTATCAGCTAATCACAAGCCAGCTTTCAGCAGGGGGAATTTGTTATGTCTGGGAGCCAATCAAAATATTTTATAAATCAACGACAGCTAAGATTCTTCAATCAGTTGCAACCTTTCTTGCTTGCGGGCAATGTTGCCTGATTTCAAAATACAAAACGCAATTCACCTTTGCATACCAGGCCTTTTGCAGATAAGGCAAGTAAGTGGACATACACATATATGCATATGCTTGCATATACACATTTAATTACACACGCATCAATCCAAAGTGAAAAACTTCTTCCCTCACTTGATCCTTTCTGAAGACAATACACATATATACATATGCTTGCATAACTCACACAACACAATATATGTATTCATGACTACAAGCACAGACACACACATACACACACACACAACCCTAAAAGGCTTCTTCATCATTTTACATTCATACTGATGAACACTTTCTCCTTTAATAGAACATATTAACTTCATCACAGACTCTTTTGAACACAGACATAATTTGATAAGCCACACAGACCAATTTTTATGATTTTGAATAAAGAATATTTTTATTATATTCACTTCTTAGTCCAATGATTCATTTGAACATGCTTTTGAATGGTTTAATTTGAATGTTGGTGCGCGTAGCCCTTATGGGCACCCCACACCCTCGTTGATGATCAAACAGACTATTAATGATCTGATAGACTAGCTTGCAAACCATTTCCCCATGAACTTAGTGAGAATTATGTAACATGGCGGGGTTGTTAGTTCTCTGATAATTGATCAATCTCATGTTTCTCTGACTGATTAATGACCCAATATTCTTCTTTGGTCATCTCTGGAACTTTATGGCCATTGTTTGACAAAGGATGCACATGCAACAGACACCTAGTTCTTTTTAAAGGTCATGTTTTGTTTTTTTCAACTGCCCTGTCTCCTTTAGAATATTTTGCCTTTACTTTTGTAACCCAATACTACAACACTTATAATTTTACAATTAATGAACAAGAAAGAAGCAAAAAAAAACAAAGTTGAATCTATGATAAGGATGATTTTGATAGCTTTTGTTCTATTTTAGGATTTATACTTACATGAGAAACCAGTAGATTTTTTTATCATGATCTTTGAAAAGTTTTGATTATTTTGTATTTGAAGCTTTTTTTTTTAATGTGATGTTGATGACAATGTAACTTTGTATGTCAAGTGCTTGATAACTGGTGTAAAACTGAGATAACTGATATTTAACAATAACAGCTTCTAGAAAATTAGTTGTGTTAGATATAGCTGGTAATTGCGTGGACAATGAAATCAGTGACCAGAGTTCAAACTCTTGGCAGGGTTGTTTATGTTCACTTCACATTAACGCCCTAGGGAAAGGCATGAATCCCCCCCCCAGCTATGGGTAAAATAGCAAGACAGATTAGGCTGTCTAGCCTTGACAAGACAACCAATTTAGGAGAAGAACAACTCTGATTGCAAACCAGGGAGTTGGGCTTCCTTAAGGTGGTTTGAGACCCAATTTGACGTCTTTCCAGCAGCTCCTAAAGCTTAGCTGATGCCAGACTTATTGCTCTCAGCTTTCCTCTTGACAACATCAGCGGGGCGGAAATGGGGATTCTGACGACTGGGCATCCCCGGATCTCCAGATGATTTGCCCGGCATGCATCCTGGAGGGGATTTCCCACTTTCTGTAAAAACAGAACAGGGGTTACATAACTACAACAAAATATGATGAAGAAGTTACTGGTTCAAACTTTTTTTCCCTCAGATCTAAAACAAATTGAACGAAAAAAGTAAGTCGGCGTCGGAACATGCGAAAAAAACTTTTCAACATGGACTTTCGTTGGAGTGGAGGAATATTTTCAGTCCCCCCACACCGTGTAGTCCTTCTGGGTCAGGGTAAGGGGTCTTGAAAGTTGGAGCCTCGTTGATAAATGGGTCATTTTCCCTTGCCTGACAGCCAACATCCACGTATATCTTAATGTCCCCATCCCTCATACATCATACTATCCACACCTAGAAAAGTGACTTAGGACACCTATATATCTCGAGTTGAACCCTATGTCTATGGAAGAAGCATATTGGGGAATTAGTATTTATGGAATCAAATTATGATCTAGAATGCTTGTTGGTTTGGAAATTCAGGGGATGCAAAAATATTGACTTTTTGAACGAAAAAAAAAAAAATGAATTTCAATGAAACAGTCTTTATTCACTTACAGTTCTTATTTTTTGTCCTTTCATTATCGATGATTTAATTGCAATGGATTTATTAATTATGAGCAAACAGCAATTGCATAAAAAAAAAACAACATTAAAACACTTCAAGTCGTCGAAATAAAAAGAGGGTTGAGTCCGCCATTCGTGTATAAGAGAAACGCTTGCTTGCTTGCTTGACGACAGAGGCATAGCTAGAAATTTAGGGGCCCTCGGAGTTTGGTTTTTTTGAGGGGGCCCCCCTCCAACGTTTCGGGACATTTGTCAGTTGAAATGCAGTACGTGAACTTGGTTTTACAAAGCTTGTGCAACCCCCTCTAAGGAATCGAAGGGGGGTTCAATTACACCCTCCCAGTAACGCCTCTGCTTGACGACCATTCTTTTTCTCATTCATTTTTTTTTTCTATATTTGCAGTTTTTTTTTTATTGCACCCCCACCCCAGTCTAATACGCTTACTACTACTATTAGACAGAACTGTTGCAGTGGGGATCGACATCAGCGCATAATAAAGTATATTTCAGTAGTGACACAGATACACGATCGTCAGGCGATCAACGAAGAAGTGAAGTGAAGAAGGCAACCCAACAATAACAACAGGAGCAGGAGGCGGAGGACGACGACGATGATAATGATGATGATATCTTCTTGTTTGTTGAAATATCACAACATTCATCTGAGCCAACCATTTATCAAGAGGGAGGGCTCTGGTCGTTGTGCTGTGTAAGCCACTTCTACAATTATATTCGCTATATAACTTCTACTACTACTACTTTCTGATAATAATCAACAACAACAACAACAATCACACACACACACACACTCACACATATATACATCTCTTTCATCATAAAATCGAAACGACAAACGTTGTCCACTTGCAACACGTCAGAGAAGGAAAAAACTTGGGTGGCTATAAGCCACCGTTGACTTTTTCTATTTTTCTGATATTTTATTTTGCTGGCAGCTGCTGTAAATTACAATTACAAACGAACGATCGAAACATTTTCTTATCTTAAACACAAAAATTGAGTACTCAAAGATGTCTACTCAACATCACGATTTCAAATCTGATCCTGAGGCGTATCCAGGTAAGTAAATCCATCTTCATTTGTTTTGGGGTCGAGGGTGTCAATCACACGAAAAAGTTGGAAAGATTACTTATTCTTTCCTTTTCTTTTTCTCTTGAAATATATTTGGTAAAACCGTGTTCTAGTATTTCAATATATAAAGTAAAAACTTTTTATTGGTGATGCATATATCTGTTGCTGTTGTTAAGAAACATCAGGGCTAAAGGGGGTAAAAAAAGGTCTAGATGAATTCAACCTACCCTAAACATTTTATAATACCTTTTTTTTTCTGCTCGGATTTCTGTTTAAATTCTTAAGCTTTCACGTTTCTTTTACCAACAGCCATGAAATACTTGGATTTAAATTGGCACTTTTAGTTTTACTTTAACAAGATAGATCATTTAAACAGTTGTTTGGTTTTTTAATCTCGCAAATGAAACCGCTGTCTTTTGCACGAATCTGACTTTTTTTTAATGTAGCAATAAAAAGAATTCAGGTGTGGTGATCTGACACAACCACACCTGGATTTTATCAGGTGTATATAACTTGCAGTAAGTTTTAACAGCGACACTTCAACTGTGACTTGTTGAAAATATTTGAAGTTTTCTGAACCATTTAGTTGAAAATACAAATTCATTTTTTTACTCTTTATATTGTCAGTAGAACGCCGCTTAAGATGAAACAAAACTTCTGTTAAACGCATTTCTTGTGTGTTGAAATTTTAAAAGAGAGCTACCAACCCCCTAAAAAGATTTCACCAAAATAAAATATATGGTTTTATCTTGCATGCAATTAACAAATTGATTTTGTACGTGGTTTTTGTTTTTTAACGCAAAAATACGCGCGTATAAAAATCGTCCATAAGAGATTGTTATTTTAAGGCCCTTTTTTCTCCAAGAAAAGCAACTGATCTCTCTTCAGCTCGTGGGGGGATGCTATTTAAAAAAAATCCCTGGGGGCTTTAATGGATGGGATGTCAAAAGCTATAGATAAATGGTAGAGCTTACCTATCTGTCGACAAGTCTCCCTAAATGTTGAAAAGGCCCCTCAAGGAGCGACGCCCTCTGTCCTCGAATCGCTGGCTACGCTTCTGCAAACCCCCCTTTCAAAATCTCCTACCCAATGTTCTTGTTTTATGAAAAAAAAATAATTTAAGGTTTATAGAAGGATTTATCTCACAAACCAGGAAGCATAAACCAAAATGTGGAGCAAATGCTTCATTCAAATATAAACAATAAGCATCCCATGTGTATTTATTTGAGTGGTGTGCTGTTAAGTTGGATTTTTTAAAAAAAATTTTCATCCCAAGACATCATTAGTACAATTCTGGTTTCAGTGGCTTAATCCTGGCATTAGTAAACGTTCAAGACAAAGGAAGATGAAATGTTGTCTCTAATTTTATTTTGTCCATTTGACCTGAAAAATACGTCGACATTCTTTTTTTTGATATTCATAAATTTTGAAATAAAATGCTTGAAAAATGAAAATGTATCGAATTTTTAAAAAATCTCTCCTAAAAGTCACATTTATGTGAAAAGAAAAAAACAGAACATCAGTACAGCGATAGCCTAAATGTTACTAACGGTTTTGTGTTTAATGTACAAAAATGATTCGTATTGAATGTATTATCAAAACCAATACCTATTGATTGTACTCTTTTCTATTATTTCCTTCTGTGATCTACTTATATGTGAAATTTTTTCGCATAACTTCGTCATTCTTATTTCAAAAATCGTTATCACTGAAAATTCAATGTAAACAAGCAACTTATTTTCCAATTATCCTCATTAGTGAATAACATCTAATTGATTTAAAGCAAAAGTTTCCGTGTTTTTAATTTGTTGAGTGACTAGTTACCAGCTAATTACTGACTACTAAACAATGAAAAGAAAAAAAAAACAACTCTGCAGGCTTTTTTTTTTCCTTCCACCTTCAACTCGTTTGGGATATTCAATTTGATTATCCAACAAAATAACAAAAAGAAAAAAAGAAATAGATAATATTAATGATTTTTTAGGTAAGAAAATAAAACAAATATTCAATAAAATCATTTTAGTTCTAATTTTCAGAAAATCAAGTCCCGTGATCGAAGTGCGACAGGATATTTTCCTTACTCTTTATTTTATTTATTTATTTATTCATTATTATTTTTTTTAAAGCTTCCTTGGAGACTTGAAATGTTGGAATCTGTCAAAGTACACTTGCATAAAACTTGTTGAAAAAGGCCAAGGACTTCTCTCTTTTTTTTCTCCGGCTCAAGACTCCATCATCCGTGTAACCTGGTTTACACGGTTGTTTGTCTTCCTTATTTTTAGGTCGTCTATAACACTCTCCCGTAATGATAATTATTAGTTTATTTATCCATCCATGACCACACGGAAGAAGAAACCTACATAAAATACCTACTTGAGGAATCTTTCCGGTAACAAGTTAGAAGTAAAGTTTATTGGCATATGACAACTGTTTACCTGATACGGTGTTGACACGATTCAAGTTAAAACTTGAAATATTGCTTATTTCTTCTTGTTTTTTAAATCTTGAAATAAAAACTGCCCAATCATATTGTTTAATAATTTCTACATTTATTATACATTAATATTGTTTTATCATTTGCACTTTTGATCTGAAAAATTCAATGTTTTTGTTCATTTTATAAATTGTCGAGAAATTATTGTTATTCTGATGTGCAGTGACTCAAGTGATGGAAAAAGTATTGATACACTTTAGATTATGATGCATAAAACTATAGTACACAACATGATATAAAAAGATCCCAAGTACAGAACACGATATTCAAAGAAAGACACCTTCGTTTCTAATCACTGCCTGGCATCACCTTTTTTTTCCTTTTTTTTTTCTCATCAATGTTAGTGTTAATAATGCGTACTCATTTCTACCACTTGGTTACTACTGATTTCTATTTTTATTTAGAAATAGCCTCCCCTTTCGTTTTCTTTCACGTCTTGTCGTCGTAACTCCTGCTGTTGCAGCACCAGATTCTATTGATAGTTCCCAAAAATGTCCACACTCTAGAATGTCTCAAGTTTTATCAGGATTTTTTGCATTCTTTGAAGCTAAGAATAAAAAGGAAACAAAAACACTGTTTTTGCTATTATTATTGTTGTCATAGTTATTATTAGTAAGAAAATGTTGGAAGAATCGCTCGCCGCTGCTAGTCGAGAGAGCTGATGATATCTGTGGCAGATTTTTATTACTGACTTTTACCACGCTGCTGATTCTATTCATAGCATCTTCACAAATACGAGTGTAGTAGTAAATAATAGATCATTAACTAGAGGCATGATGGTAAATGCTTCTAGCTTAAAAGGGGAAATCGTTTCATTTTGGAGAGTGATTATGATTTTTTTTCTTCTTTCAAACGAAAGAACTTGATTTGTCAACTGAACGTGCTGTCACTTGATTAAAAAAAATTTTTTGCTCTTTTTTTAATTTTTAATTTTCGCTGGAATAAAGGTTATTTTTGTGAAAAATTCTAAATTCAGAAAACTTGACTCGCATATGTATCTTTATCCACATTTTTGTTGTAAAATACACGAGTTAAGTATGATAGTAAAATTAAAACTTCCTTGTAAGCTGCAGTTAGGTTGTCCTACCTCATCAGGTTTAGTAATCTCACTTTCATCCATATGAGCTGTCAGATGGTAGAAGGTTTTTTTTCTTTTCCATAGAAAGTGCCAAGTGGATGAAACAATATTTGGGAATAAGTTTATAATCTTTGTTGTGGGATCAAGTTCTAAGTAGTTCCTTATTAATTGCCAGTGCTGTTGAGCTGGTATGCAAACCCTATCACCGACTCCTCAAATTATAATACCTCTAGTTCCTCTATTTGTATGTAACTACACACACACACGCATAACACACACATATATATCCTGTATTCATTGAAATTACACAACATACAAGGCATTTCATTATTGCCTACATGAATCATTAGAATACTTGTTAGAACCTTAACCTATTGAAGTTTGGGTTTAAAGGCTATAGCTGTTCTCTTGTTGCTTTTTCATATTATTTATGAAAGAGGTTACAAACATTGAATGTTTTTAATAAGTAATAAAGAAAAGCCACGAGCACAGCTATATAGCATTTTAACCCAAATTAATTATCAAAGAGGTTGCAAACATTAAGCCTATCAACCAGTACATATAGCACACCAGCGCATAAAGTGGTTTGGTAATTTGACAAGAATGCCAGTCAACCAGCCAGCCCTGAAAGCCTATAACATCAAGTGCTCGAGTTTCAGAGGAAGACCATGCTGGCGGTGGATTGATGGAGTCTCAGACACTCTCCGCACCCACAGCATGACACTGTTCCAGGCCTCTCATCTTGTTGCAAATTGCCAACATCTCCCAGCAACACCTTCCCAGTAGAAATAGCGAGACAAAACAAACAAACATTGAGTAACATTAAACAAAACATGATACCTGCAAAATTAATGAAAAAGGCGATATTTTTAATGAAAGTTTATGAGGTAAAGGATATAAAAGAAAATAAACTATAAAAATATAGAAAAGAAAATCAGGGATATGATTTTTTATAAGTTCTAAAATCAAAAGTACATCATGCTATAAAGAATTCTAAGTTAAAACCTGAAGATATTGAATATCTAAAGCAACCTAACAAATAACCATTGTTAGAAATAAACTTGATTAGGTACAGAATCCTTTCTTTTCAAGATTAAAGCATTATTTGAACATAAAATCTGTTAACGGAATATTGTATCTATAGAACAGGTAAAATTCAAAAAATCCAAAATTTCTAAAATCTTGTTCTTGGAAACAGAATTACTTCTGCTAGATCTTTCCTCATAGGAGCCATGGATAAGGAGGAATGATTTCCAGTCAGTTTTGAGGAGTACTCATACTTTTCTACTTCTTTTAATTCATTAATGCTATCACTTTACTTTTGAATGTTCCATTTTGTCTTAGTAAGCTTCTTAGTCTGATGAAAAGTCTGATTCTGAGTTACTAATACTTCATCATCCTGTGGTTCATGAGTATCAGGAACCTATAACCCTTTCAAGCAAACTGCCACTTCATACAGTGCCTCTTTTCCTTTAGCAATTTGGTCATTGTTCAGCAAATTTTGGCTGATTGGATAAAAGTAAATAGCAGCTGACAGGATTTGATTCTGCGAGGGACTGTATTTTTTTTTTCCTTTCTTCATTGAAAATACAAAGCTTTCAGCTATTAATAGTTTAGTATACATACTTGTACTCTAGTTTTGTTCAGATAATTATATGAAGCTTATCTATTCCACCAAAAATCTTTGACTGGTTGCAGAAGAGTAGAAATGGAGAAAAAAAAGCTTTCTTGGTGTCATTGGATGCTATAAATTGTCCACTATCACATATTTATCTTGTGTGGGGAAAATTTTTGACCACACTTCGACATTCTCGATATTTTTATGACTTTTTCACCATTTTCAGTCAAGCAATTTTTGGGTTTTGATAAGGATACCGTCCTTGAAACTTTTTGTCCCCAGATCGAAGGAATAGCACAATTTTAGAAACATTGGTTTGATTCACAAGGGTTCTCGGTAGTAGATTTGCATTTGCACTTTATAAATCAAAGTACCTTGGTTGTAAGGGAAAACATCCAGCTCAGTCATCACGGAACTGAGTATCATTTTCCATCCTCCAACCTCATTTCATTGCTTCTAAATAGTCATCGGTCAAATCAGTCCAATTTACAACCTAGTGTTGAACATGCAAGCTATGGTAGTGTGCTGCACGTTTAGTTGGAGGCAATTTTTTTGGCTTAACTCTGCTCGACTATCTTTGCCATGTACTTTGCATATTACAGAGATGTCAGTGTATCCTGTTTAGTTCTACAATACTTCAGCAACCTCCTCTGCAGCAGATTCTCATTCACCAATTTTTTTTTTTTGAATTTTAATCTGTCCAGTTTTGTATCTAGACTTTTCAAACTTTTTTTGTTGCATCCCTCCTAGACCAAGGGTTGCTAAGGTGATGTTGCAGCCTCTCAAAACATGGACTCGTCCTTGGGCTCTCCTACTATTACTCAGCCCAGCTGCAGGGGATCCGTTGCCCCGGGGAAGCACTGTCCCATTGCACTTGAAGGGACAAATCGGGCTTGTATTGACGCTTTCGTGACTGCGGTTGCTTTAGCTATTAAAGTTGCGTTGACTGGAGCTATTTTTGGTGGGTTGATCCTTTTTTCCCCATATAAAGTCCTGACCTTGTGTCATATTTTGCTCTGGTGGGAGAGTAAATAAAGAGAGCCTCTCAGAGCATGTATGAAGAGAATGTGCCTCTGGATGATGCTTGGTATTGATCTGTTAGGCTCTTTCATGCCAAACATTTCTGCAGGTCATTTTTGTTTACCACCTTTCCTGATGAAGATATTGGCCATGTCATTTTCCCCAATGATGTAGCAACATATTTACCTCCTCAGTATATTCTGATGCACTTGATGTAATAACTGTGTCTGCATCACCTTTATTTATTTTGAAACAATGGCCAAAAGCCTCAGGTTCTTTGCTAAAAGCCCAATGAATTGTTTTTTTCTGATCATTGGCAAAGAACATCTCTTTATTTTAAGTGCTTGTGCAATTTCAGAGATTACAATAGTTATCAGTTCTTTCCCTTCTGAAAACATCTATACTTGTGATCTTTGGTTGAGTGCTCTTCATAGCCATTAAACAGGGCACAACATATTCCATACTTTGATTTGGAAAAAAAAAAAGAACTGTACTGCTCCATGACCTCTGCATAAGATAAATCCTCTTCCATCTTATGACATACAGCAGCCATACTCCATCGATTGCAATCATTCTTTTGGATGGTAATGCGGTACCATAGTATTATTCAACTCTTTAAAAAAATTTTTTATTTTATTATTCTCCCCAATTCAAACTCCCTCATGAAGGAGTCCTTGAGCTTGGAAGCTAAGACTGCCATCATCTCATGCAAAATAGGCTGTGATGTTTTCCTTTTCTTATTGAGCCAAAGCTGTACAATTGAGGAAAAGTACATAGTTTCCCGGTTTCAGTGTATGAATCACTTATTCCTTTTCAGTTGTGACATTCATAATGGACTGATTTTTCAAACCTTTCTGTATCATATTTCCAACAATTCGTTCCCTATCAGGATGTCATCGCATCATGAATGGCAGTGCTAGTATGTATACTACACACCCTCTGCTGATGCTTACTTTATGTCATTTCTCTCCCTTTCGTCAAACGTTGACTAGAAATCTTGCACATATCCTGAACATGGAGCTATTTACACTTTGCATCAGGGATATGTCCTGTTGCAGCAAAAATGTTCAGTAATTCAGTCGAAACATTCAAAAGACCATCCCATTCCTAGTCTCTCCAAATTGATGAAATCCTTACTGTCCTTGTGCAATAAGAGTCAAATCTCATTATTTTCATTTGTAGGTTTTTTTGTTTTGTCTTGTTCTTTTTTTCTACTCTATCCCCTGGCCTTGGAGAACTTTCTGGGTTTAATACTTCATTTGACCAACCTCTCAATATTTTGAACTGTGTGCTCCATACATCTATTTATATTGGTTTGTTTATTTTATGTTTAAAATGGAAAAAAATCAAACAACTTTTTCTTTTTTTCTTTTCTTATCTTAAATACAAAATGACAATCCTGTACTTTCCTCATAGCTATAGGTTCTCACTGACTTACGACCGGGTTCCTTTCTGATTGGTAGGTCATTTCTCGAAATGGTTCTAAGTCAGACAATTTTTTTCTGAAGTGTTTGTGTGATATGCTTCACCATGAAAAAAAATTACATTGTTACCTTTACTCTTTTATTCAGTGTTGCTGATTTAGATGGGATTTTTCAATTTCTTGATACTGGTAGTTGATCTCAAATTTTAAAAACTTTAAAATCTAAATTGGCAACAGAGGACTTTAAATCACATAAGAATTTGAGAAAAAATCATCTAAATATTATGTACACTGAACTCACTAATTCAATAAAAACAAAATTAAAAAGAAAAACTCTAAATTGGCAAACTGCTCTTATTCTCCAAATTTTTAGAATAGAATAGAAAACAATTTTGTAATGATAATGATAATGATGATGAAGAAATTTCACCTGGCTTCTTCTCTGTTGGGAGGGAGAATGCTCGTAATGTTATTTGCTCCTTTTACCTTTGCAGATTTGACAATAACCAGTTTAAAGCTTCTTAATTATGTCAATCAATCTCTGCAAATCTTTCGACATCTGTGTCCATGTTTCCAAATCTGTGAGGGCTTTATTCACTTCTGAAAATGCATTTGTTAAACCCTTCACTTTTTCTGTGGTTCCCTCTTTGTCCTCTTTCCCCAAAGATTCTTACCACTCTTATTTCAATTAACTTATCATTTTTCTACATCTTTCATTTCAACTTCTAATTCAAGAGTTTTGGCTGAATCCATAATTTTCACATTAATTTTGCTAAGAGTATCCTCTCAATTAAGGCCTTTAAATGTGTGTATGTAGCATTTTAGACTCTTTTTTTTTTTTTTTTTCCCAAATTCCAGTCATGTCTTCCCATGTTGCATTATTTTTGATGCACGCAAGTATGTTGTAACCTTTCCAATAATTGCACGATGCTATTTCCTCATTATCTGTTGCTGCTATGGCTTGGGCAAATGTGGATTGTAGGTAATAAGCTTTGTAAGTAGATATTGCACCTTGATCCATTGGCTGAAGGTTGTGTTAGTTGGCAAACAGATAATGTTAATATCAGGATGAAGGCCATCCAAATGAGAGGGGTATCCTGGGGCACTACCTAAGAATAATAATGTCTTGAATGGAGCACTTTTTTCTATGCAATATAGCCTAACACTTGGAATATACTAGTTTAAAAAAACAGTCAACAAACAATGACTGGATCATCCTTGGTTTGCAGTTGGATCAGTAATGTTTAGGCAGGATGTGCTTATTGATAGTTTTGAATGCACCGGGGATCTCAGGATGATAAATCAGGAAAGGCTTGAGCTTAAAATCAGCAATACTTCTTCTTAGTAGCAAAGTTGCACGATCTTTAGATACCTTAAATCCTGGCATGGATTCTGCTTCTTTATGGATGTAAGTTTGTTCAGGTATCCTCTTCCGGAAGAGCCCCGTTTTGTCAACATTAAATATCTACTCTGGTAGGCATTCTTCTTCACTGATTAAAACGTCAAAACTTTCTGTCAACTTTTTGTCAGCTCCTTTGTCTGTGTTTGTTGCTTCACTTTAGACTTGAATGTTGTGGAAGTTATATAATTCTCATCCGCTCACTCCCACTAAGTCACAAAAAGGCTTCTAGCTTTTGCCTGAATTATTGTTCAGCTTAATGGTACATGTTTTTGAATCTGATCTTCAATCTACAGCTTCAACTTTTTTTTTACATTTCATAAATAGGCCCTTGTTGTTTTTTTTCTTTTACTTCTGCAAATTTGATTTTTATATACATATATATGTGTATGTATTATTATTATTATCATTATATTTAAAAAAAATTTAATTTCTTTTTTTTTTTTAAATTCTCATTTCTAGTGTCTTACTTGGCTTTTTGCCAGATAACAGATGATGTGCTCTTCTTTTTGCTCATTTATTTTTGGGGTTGAATAGGAGAATAAGGTGAAATTTAGACGTATGTACTTAACAAATTGCATTAGTTTTCAATTTTTGTGGGATTTGCCCCCCCCTCCCCCCCGTATTAGTATAATTTATAAACTCTTTTTCATTTTATCAGCTCTTGTACACGTATGATTTGCTAATCTTTTAAATTTAGGAGTAAAACTTTTACATTTGCATGAAATTTTTTTTTTTAATGTCCATATATTTCAGTCCTTTGTATGGATGGTCAGAAGGTTGTAAGTTGGAGTACCTGTATCATTATGTTTTTATTTTGAGTACAAAATTTAGAATGAATTGAAACTTACTTGGTATATGTCCAGGTGCCTTAATGTGTTCGCATACCCTAACTTTAGAAGCTGACTACGTGCATAATACCAAGCACTGTAGCGAGAGCTTTGCAGTTCATGATGTCATGCTTAACGCAGTATGGCACACTCTGTAGCTGTGCCGAGAGTGACAAGTTAGAAAGATTCAACGTAGCATCTGGTGAAATGTTCTGGTTCAGGACACCACTGACAAGATATCCAATGCTTTCACTTGATTATGGTCGAGCACCATTTGATCTTCATCTATCTCCATGGGCTTATTGATAATTTCTGTTAGTGACTGTACCATTGGATGTCCTTCATTTGTCTATGACTCAAAATCTGGATTTATGTCTGACATTGTGTTCAGTTTTCTATTTTAATAAATTAATGCCACAGATACCTTAGTTGTCAATGTCGCTTCAGTCAGTAGAAGGATCTAGCAATGGCCTTATCATTCACCAGGTGAGTAACTGCACTGTCCTTATACTTGCTCCAAAGCTTCCTCAATTTGTGATTCTTTCATCTGGAATATTCTTCCACAGGTACTCATAGAGAGATGAAATCTCATTAAACAGAGAACAACTTTGGTCATGTCCTTTGCTGCAGCTACTATCATCGCTTTTGTCCAAAATGGTTGAATGTCACACAAGCCAATGGCAGGTCAGGATGACTGGCCTGATTCTTAATGTAGAAAAAGTTTGAGTAGATACAAGTATCAGCACATCTGATTTGCTCTTTGGTTGTTCATCTTGTGATTTGATGGTATACTACATTAAGCTTGTCTGGTTCAGTATTGGTAGCCTTGTCTAATTGAAAAGAGATGCAGATTGCCAGAGAAGGTTGGAATAGAAGTTGATAATGAGACTTGGATACTACAATGCCTATATTGATTTCAATTTCTGATTCAAGAGCTGACATCATGGACCAGTAAATGGCCTTATTGTTACCCCCTTTCCAGTAATGAGATCCCCCAACTTTGACCCTTGCCTTTCATTCAATATGCTTTATGACACTTGTGACAGTGTGATTTTGACAACTGTGGTATAATTTTCCTAAACAAGGTGTTTGGACACACAAATGCCTTGGGCAGGTCAGTCATCACCATGCCCTCCACCTGGAAGGGCTCCATTAGTGGATTTTGCATACTAAATGTGAAGTCTCTTTTTCTCATAGATGGAAAGTCATGGCCAAGTTTGGTTTTGGATTGAGAGAGACTGACCAAAAACATTGTGCAGAAAATAAGTTTTAAGGGTGTTATTCTCATCGATATCCCTAAATTTCTTGACTGGAAATTGTGAAAAAGTAAAAAATATTGATGTATTCTAAGTCTGTTCAAAGATTTTCCCCACATGAGATTTATGAGGATTTTTAATGTGATAGTGGACAGTTTTTCTGTGTCTTTTGAGACCAAAAAAGCTTTAAAAATCCATTCTGCATCCAGCCTATTTTCTCACTACAAGTTCTTGGTGACAGTAAAAGATGGGGAAGCAGACTTTCTATTTGTATCACTTGCACCCACTGCCTTTCAGTAAGAGGTACATTTGTTATCCAGATTTATTCTTACTAGAACATACCCTTCACCTGTATCCCTATATTTTGCTCTTTAAGAAGGTCAAAGTGTCACAGTGCTGCGAAGTTGACCTTATTCAAGAGCGAAAATAGGGTATCTTTTTCAAGAGCAAAGAAATTGTACATTATTTACCTTTTTTCTCTTTCCTTTCCTTGCTTTCACAGTTTCTTTTGTAATTATGTAGAGGAATGAAGGCTAAGATATTTTAGGTTCAGTTGCTAATATTGGAGTCATATTTTCTGTTGGTGTGTATTATACACTTAGATGAGAAAGAAAATCGACTTCAGCATTTTTATGAGAAAGAACCACTGATTTCTATTTTCATTTTTCTTTTTCGTGCCATCATCACTTATATATCTTGAAACCTACATCCCATTTTTAACATTCAAATAATTGATAAAGGTTATTCAAAAGTTTGAAAAACTAAGTAGGTTATTTTGGCATTTCTTATCTTTACATTTGATGCAGCATCTTGAATTAGTGGACTTCAGCATTCGGGTTGAACTACCACTTCAATGATAAGGCATCACACTCCTGGCTGGCAATTTGGAATGCACTCTGGGTCAGGAAAAATGTCTTACAGTGGGACTAGTAGATATGCGAGATTGTGCTCATTACAGTTATTTGGAAAAAAACGTCTATTCACTGTGTGATTATGCGTGTTATGGAAACTTATTGGTAAGCTCATAGTCTACATGCTCCTCAGACAGTTTTTTAAAATCCTGAATGCCACAGCTGTGTGCAACAAAGTAGCACTGCAATTGAACAAAGAGAGACACTGTTTTTCTGTACTTATTAGTGATTGGGTTTGGTCACTATGGCCTAGTAGTAGAGTGCTTGCCTTTGGTTTGGTAGGCCGTGGTTCAATCCAGCACAGTCATGCCAAAGACTTTTATGGTTCTTAATACCTTTCTGCCTAGAAGTTAACACCAAGATTAGGATTGAGGAACCTCTATCCAAGGATAAGGAGTTGACAAAATCATGTTGGATACACTAGTTCTTGTAAGATCATCTAAATTGAGGAATATTGTGCATGGTCAGTACCTAGATGGGTGACTATTGGGGAATACCAGGTGCTGCAAGCAAAACAAAGCTTTGACAAGCCAGAAGTGAGTTTTACTAACAATTACACGTGTACCAAACCTTGTGATACCCTTAATGAGGGTATAGGTAGCAAATGATGATGCATATATACATACATATATACAATTAACCATTTGAAGAGCCATCATATGGATGGCACAACAGAAGTGATTGCATGAAGATGAATATTTCTCTTCTGATCAACTGATTTGTTACTGTAAACATCAGCTTAAAATCAGAGAGGGGAAAGACAAAGATTGTCTCCAATGGAATTCAGTAAAAAGTGGGGGCTAAAATGGCATCATGAAAATAATGGCTGATAAGAATCTTCCAAACTGGAAATGTTCTGTCTACTAAGCCCAAAAGATGAGCTTTATTATTGCCAAATTAGCTAGAGAGTCAATCAGTCATTTGCCAAATTTTTGAAAAATTTCCATCTACTTCTCCATCAAACGATAAAAGTGCAATAGGTTATTACTTTGGAGTTATTTGTTTTTTCATACTTTGAACTTTCATATTAATTTTGTACCAGTTAACTTATTTTCCTGCCATATTAGTTTACATAGTCTCTATGAAAAAATTGCTAATATTTTTCTTTTCCATTCTCTAACTTTTCACCAGTCCCCTATCCCAACATTATGTAGGAAGAATATTTGGGCTCTTTTTCATAACATAACGGTGTTATTGTGGATGGGTGAGATATTGTGGGATATGTAATAATTTTAAGTGACTGGAACAGTAAATGTGACTAGTTAAGTGGGATGGGGGGGATATGTGCCACATTTTTTTTTTTTTAATTAAACGCTTAAAACCTGTTAACTGCAATGACAGAAATTGCAACCCATTGCAGTTCTAAGGCCAACTCAATAATAATTCTATTTTATTGATGGCAACTTGGTTCCATCTGAGTTAGAGCTTTTATCTTGCAATGTATAACTTCCAATGGATAGATATTACTCTTTGGCACCTGATTAATTGGTTAAGAAAAAAACATAGGTATATCCAATATTCTTTATACTGAAGCCTGTGGTGTGGGAAAACCAACTCCAATCTTAATTAGGATGAGTGGAAATCTGATACAACACTTTTTTTTTCTTCTTACGAGTGACTAATCTTGTCAACTAATTTTTTTTTTTTTTTCGTTATGGATTTTATACATGATTTTAAATTATTCAGGTCATGTATGTTTGTCTATCATATCCTTTCATGGCTCTAATTTCATTTTTTAGTAATTTATCTTACAAAATTTACAGGCCTGATAGAATTAGGTATACATATAAGCTAGATTATAATTTGCTATTTTTTCGTTTCATGCTTTCATAAATTTGATAGCTTTAGGAAAAGTTTTAATTCTAAAAAGTTTTCTTTTTGTTTTGGTTGAGAATTCCTTTGCTTAACGAATTTCATTTAACTCACTATTTTGGTCGGTTATTATTTTCTCAAAAATTGGTGGTTTCAAATACCAAAGTCCACTTGTATATATCTTTTATCGCCCACAAATAAGTATACCCTCACCATATATAAAAAGTTAATTTTCTTCTAAATACCAGAATTTTATTATTCTTAGTGGAGCAGTATACAAGCGAAATGGATTTTAACCAAAAATGTTAATATGTAACAGTCCAAAAATAAGTTCAACCCTGAAAAAGAAGTCATTCAAAATCAATATTTGGTGTAGCCATCTTTGTCTTCTACTGCTTGTAGCTTTGATGACCTCTGTGGCTTTACTTGGGTTGATGTCATCTGAGATGGTAACTCTGTGTCATCCCCCCACTTGCAGAAATTGCCCTCTTCCTAGAATATCTAGAATTTTGATCTCTTGGTACTACAGGTATATGTACGTCAAAATTGAATGAATGTTTCTGTATATTTTCTCCAGGTCTTGTTATCTTTTAACCTTTTAAGCATAATCAAAGTAAAAGTACTTGATTTTTATTCATACTTCAAGTTTATACTATTAAATTTCTTTTTTTTTTCTCTCTTTCAGCAACACAAAGTGATAAACCTACTTTGGGATTTTGTGGTACCATGATAATGATCTTATCTATTTTGCTAATAACTTGCACCCTACCATTTTCTCTTTGCCTGATCATTAAGGTGAGTAATATTACATTTCTAGTTTCTTCTGGTTTTTATTTTCTTGGTTAATTATTTGCTAAATAGTTTCTCTCAATTGCATTAAGATTTACAAATATCATAGGTACTATCCGAGATACCTGGCGTTGCCCAGGGAAGAAAACCTTCTAAATCTTTCATAGATTCCATAAAAGCTCTGGGCTTAAAACCTTGATTAATTTTTCAAAAAATTGAGAATTCATTTGATCACTGAAGGTTGCAGTTTAGCATTTTAGCTACAATGTAAATAGAAACTCCCTCTTGAAAGCTTTAAATATTTTCTTTCTTGAACTTGACATATTTTCACGAAGTTTGAAAGTCTAATAATTGAAATTTAAAAAAGAAAATTAAAATTAGTATTTGAGTAATACAGACACAATTACATTAGCACTGGAAGGAAAAGAAAAACCCTGTGAGTTTGAACTTGGCCTGCCAATTCTATTTCATGAGGCTTTACCCACTCAACTACTAAAAATTTAGTACTAATATCATATAGACACAGTAATAGTTGTATCAGCACTAAGAGGAGAAATCTTGCATTTGCAGTTTTCCAAAACAAATGAAAAGTGAGGGTCCCATTTAGCATTATAACTATATTGTAAATAGGACAACTTCTGAAACTTGAAATTATAAAAATTAGCTTGACCTCTTTGCCACGAGGTATTTTCCTGACAATTGCTTTTTACCCCATAACAATGGTTATAGGATTTAAATATTCCGCTATGGATGATTGTTGGATATGATTTTTTTTTCAATCTGAGTTTTGAATTTCAAAGTACAGAAGCTGAAAATGGCTATCATTATTAATCATGAGTGTTGTTTTTTTGGGTTTTTTTCCCAAATTTTTTGTTATTTATACAACAAAAACTAAGTGATTTGGAATTAGTATTCATTTTTTTTTCCACATTCCTATATGGAACCATGTTGGTAAAACATTGAATAATTCATCTTAAGATTTTACGACTTAAGTTTTCTTCTTTTTTTTTTTCTTTTTTTTTTTTTTTTTTTTTTTAATAAACGAAGGCTCCATATATCTTGGTAACTGCCTAGAGGGCGGGTTTTTCCAGATAGTATATATATATATATATAAATAAACAAATTTATTCCCTGTCATTCTTTTCTTTATCAGTCTTGTCAAGAACTAGGTTGTTCTGACCATGCAGTTTGTTACCACTGTCTGATAAAAATCAGATGATAAAAACCACATGACATTCTACGTACTCTTCTAACATTTGTATAATATTTCATGAGGAAAAAAAACGAAAAACTTCTAGTAAGGAATCTCTAATCTTCAAGGGATAAGGTCTTTAAAAAAAAGATGATTATTCAAAATAATGATAAACTTCTAAGTTCGGGTTTTTTTTTTTTTTCTTTTTTTCTTTCCATTTCTACACTAGCCAAATACCTGTCCAACTGACAGATTATTCACTCAGTACATTTGAAATGTTATGAATTTTAAAAAAAATCTGTTTGATTCTTGAATATTGTTTGTTCAAGTCACACAAAATGAGTTTTAAAACAATGATGATGAAAAATTCTTGGAGAAACAATTTAGGAAGAAAATTTCTCTTACTAGTTTTGTTACCATTGGAAATCTTTCTTGAACACTGTCAAAAAAAGAAAACAAATCAGGTACACCATGAAAGTTATTTTTTATTTTGATGCTGACCTTCAAAATGATTTTAATTATTATTTCAGATAAAATTTTAGTTACTATCCATGTTACTCATGTATTCTCATATTTTTGTATGATGGAACGATGCGATTCTTTGCTGAAGAAAAGGAGATATAGAAATGAATACTCGTATAGCAGGAGGACAATAACACTGTGGATATTCTTAGTCTGAAGAAACTTGTTGATATCTCAGCTCTTCCTGATTAGTATTGATATTGTTGAGAAAGTTTTGCTAAAATGAGAGAAAAGCAGTGTAACTTTGTTTACCAAAGTGTTTTGTGCTTTCGATTTAATAAGACCTTCTTTACCTTAAAATGTGTCAGTTATCAAGAGCTGAAAATGGAAAAAAAATCTTTTAATACAACTGTGTGAGTTTAATTTTGATAGTACTTATGATTTTATGGATTTACTTAATGCACATATTTTTCCCTTTTCTGATACTAACAGCAAACTTTGATGTGGTTGTACTGTGTTGCTTGGTTATAAGTATATTGAAAACTTTTTCTTGAAAATTTAAATATTACTGATGCTTAAAAATTTTTTGTTCTCAATCTTTTAACAACCCTGATGTTAATCTACACCAGAATTATGCAAATGAATTTCTACATAAAAGATACAGTTGATTAATGAGACTATTGTAGTTCCAATATTACTATCTTATTTCTAAGTTATTTTCTCAATTTTTAATCTTTATTTATCAGCTATATTCTCCATGAATGAGTTGGTTGGAAACTAATGAAAAATTAGTGTTGAAATGTTCAAGTACAGTTTTTCATGATTGAAATAATTCATACTGCTATAATATAGGAGGTATACATAGGGACCTTATCTATGTCGCTTATTTTGGATTAACAGATTTTTATTTTGGCATCCTTGTTTCGATTGAATTAATTTTTGACCAAATTAAAACTACGTATTTATTTATTTGGGGTAGAAAAAAAAAGTGAAAACTTCAATAGATGAACAATAGTATGCCGTAGTTTACATCACAACCAGTGGTGACCATGGATGGATTAAATTTTGGTCCTTGAAAACGTTCCTGCACCCAATTTTCTTCAGTTTTAGAATACTTTGTTAGTACTCAGTAGCTATTGGAGTATTAATGTTATTTAGTGGAGTTCATATGAGTTAATTTTATTAACGTTTAAAGCTAGCTTTTCTCAGTAGAAAAACTCAAATTTTTCAGATGATCTGTGGAAGATGTGAATTGTTTCAGGAAATAGAATATTTGAAATAAGCATGTTATTTATGGAATGTTTCTAAATCTTATCAAATCTGTATGCTTTCTTGGATTTTTGAACCAAGTTTTCTATTCAATCCACATAGATTGAAAGAAGGGTTTGAAATTCTGAGGTTACTAACTACGACAGGCACTTTTAAAAACTTTTTTTTTCTATGTATTTATTTGATTTCTTTAAGATCAGGGGTACAACAGGTGAATTATTGTGGCTAAAATGACCAAGATTAGGACATCATTTCAAATGAGTCTGTGTATAATGATAATAGTAATAATTACTCATCTAAAAAATTTAGACAGAAACTGTATGCTTTCTATTGGTTAGAATAATAGAAAATTCAAAATATTTTTTTGTGTTTGTATTGATGTGATCATGTTTCTACTGAAGGATCAATTAATGTTTAAAAACACTTTTATGTTGATTTAGATAGGAGCAAATGGGAGAAACATCTTTTTTGAGAAGTTCCAAATTGAATGGTATCTGGAGTAGATATCCTGAATTTATAGGAATACTGATTTACAGGATATAGTTAGTTTATTTTCAATTTTTAACTAATTGGAAAAAAGATTCTGGGAACAATTTACTTCTCTTAGGGACAAATCTGTGTGTGGGGAAGCTGTTGAATTATGCAGGTGGTACGGAATATGACAGCAAACCTGTCAAGAAGGACCGAGTAGATGCAGGGTTGTCGGATGTCTTTTGCTGCATGAAACCTTCTTCATACGATGTTGGGACCAAATTGAGCAGCTTCAATTCAAAAATAATCAAATACCCTAAAATCCATCATCAGACCTATATTTCAGGAAAAATGGATTCAAATACTTTTTTTTTTCTTTCCCCTCCTCAATGTATTGTTCATTTACCTAGTGTTGCCAACATTACTGTTATAAATGTATCCATTGATAGAAGTAAATAATGAAACAAAGTAAGATTTGTTGTATTTATTAACTGTTATTTAAAATGGCTTCAAATGATCAGGCCATCTATCAATTGCAGTACACAAAATTTCCATTAGAAAATTGGTGGCTGCTTCCACCAGAGAACATTAAAGACCTACCAAATCGGGATGTCTTTTGCTGCAAACAATCCTTTCCTTCTCTGACTGCAATTGTTAATCCAGAGGATTGGGATCTGGACTTCTGAACTTAGAACATTATGACTGAGCTACTTTTGAGTCACTCTTGTCTTGTGAACTGGATCAGAGTCATGATGGAATGCCCAATTCTCCCCTTATAACATGGTCGTGTTAAGATGTTTAACTTCACCCTCGAAAATATTGTTGACATACATGAGCAGTTGTTTTGAATCCTTCCTTACAAAAGTGAAGCTGGGTATAACACCTTTGTCATTCACATCCCCCATTTATAACTGAAGGGGGATGATAGCCTTGCTGCATTTTATGAGTGACATGAGAAGCTCTCTTAGAAATATGAGCAAAGACTCTATTATTTTGGTGCTTGAAACACTTTTCAACTTTGAAATTCTTCTCATCTGTGATAAAGATTCTTCTGTAACCATTGTCATCAATTTTGATCCTGGTTCCGTTTCTCATCAGGGCTGGAGTTAGCACGTGTCCTGTTCTAAAATGCTAGGCACGTAGTCCGAGGTGACTTTTGATCCGCTGGAACATTGATCTGGGTGAAATGTACATCTCTCTAGCCATGATTTTCTAGTTTCTCAAAGGATATCCACCAGATTGTATTTTCCATAGTTTTGATGACGCTTTAGGTCCTTACTCAGTGAGGATGGCCCAGTTGTTGTACATCTTCAATAGTCCAATGTCTAGTGAATCTCTTTATGGTACTACGCGCAAATATCTCGATGACCTGAAATTGTTTGAAAATAAGATTCATGACCAGCCTGATGAAGGCTGGTCACTGTGATTCTGTTTTTTTTGCACCCAATTCCTTAGTTAAATGCAATGTTTACTAAATCATACACCTAAATAGAGGGTTAGCACGTTTTCAATGGGAATAGGAAAAAAAATCAATTATATGAAAAATGGTGAAAAATTATAGAATACAAATTTGCAAGAGTATTTATAGTAGTACTAGGTATATTCATGTTGCATCATATCATTCATGCGTAAAGGATTGTTATCTTTAGTGAATTTTCCTTCAGCACCAAATCTTCTGGGGGGGGGGTAATCAAATAGCTTTGTTCACTACCAAATTTGCTTGATTTTGGTCTTGAGAAATGGCAACCCTGAGTAGAAGTAGTACAGAACTTAGTGTTGTGTGGTAGATCCAGGAAAGCAGAAAAAACACTCATTTTTTTTTTTTTTTTTGCTTTCAAAGCTTTTTTTTTAAAAAAATTTTGCATTCCAGAACAGATGTGTAAAGATAGCTTTGAAAACCTTTAAGATAAGATAATTGTAACTGTTATATTTTCCTCTTTTAAAATTTTAATTTTATTGCATTATCTTTGCCATTTTTTTTTTTTCACATTGAAATGTTTCAATTTCCCAAGTTTTCTGTCTTTTAAGATTTAATGGGGGCGGGGTATAACAAAATTTAAAGAAAAAATTTTTTAAGATCCACTTCTCCATCTGCACACTTTAAATATTTTCTCCTTGAGTGACTTCCATTCAGAAAAATGTATTGATTTTGAATCTGATATTTTTAGTGAAATAAGGTTTGGTATTGTAAGGTGGAACTGAAGCTACTCAAAATATTACCCACTGACCATAAAGAACTATATTTATTTAGAAATGAAACTATGAATAGATTAAATCTTGGTTTCTGAATTTTAAAAAATTGGCACTTTTTTTTTCACTTTGTTTTACATTTAAGCATTGAAAATGTTAGAATAAACTAGTTTAATTTCTCTTGAATTTATCCTTACTATAATTTGAGAAACATGCTTGATTAACAATTAAAATAAACACTGAAATAAACACATTTTGTGCCCATTTCAGTGTTTAGAAGAATAATTATACTAAGTTTTTGTTTGGAACTTATTTCTGTGGTCATTAAGTCAGATAAATCTGCATTTTAAAATGTAGTACACTCTTGTTTTAAAACCATGATTTATCTTACTTTATATTGTTCACAGGAATAAATTCCTCAAAAAAATCATTTTTCTTAATTATAAAGTTTATTACAATGAAATTATTCTCTGAAATTTTGATTT
The DNA here is from genome assembly GCA_963457665.1 of Thysanoteuthis rhombus. Lineage (NCBI taxonomy): Eukaryota > Metazoa > Mollusca > Cephalopoda > Oegopsida > Thysanoteuthidae > Thysanoteuthis > Thysanoteuthis major. The sequence continues at coordinate 35,660,754 of OY735206.1, forward strand.
TTGTTGTAAAAAAAAAAAAAGAATAGATAATTTCAGTCTTTTTATGATCATGAAAAGGGCTGCCTATTTTAGCCTGAAAATATTTCTTCAAACTTATTAGAAAGTATAATTAGTGCTTTCTTGTACCATGATTGTTTATCATCATCAAGAAATCTGTAATGTTTGCAACAGCGAGAATCAAAAAAATTTTTTTCACTAACCTTGAAAATGGGTCAATAAATGCCAAAATGAGCTAAAAAAACAAAAACGTTCAGCCTTTTTATGGCAGTTTTAATAGTCTAAAATGGCTAGAAAATAGTTAAAACTAACTTGAAAATTGTGCTAAATGTTGAATTTTTGTGCTCCCAAAGCAAGTGTGAAAAGCAACACATCTTTTTGTACTACAGATGTATATGCCTCAAAAGACAGATTAAATTTCCTTTTTGCATATTTCTGAGGGGAAGATTCTGGAAAAAACATTGAACAGTTTTTTGTCCACTGAAAAAAATCAATTTGAATTCATGGTGAAAACAAAAAGAAATACAGCTATAATAATGTTTAAACTTGAAAATGGGGAGCCAATGTCATTTTTTTTTTTTTGTTGATATGAGAAGAACAGGTACTACACTTTGATCTTAAACTGAAGGCTGTAAAAAGTTGGGCCACAAAACTAAGATAGTGCCCCAAAATGAAACTTTAAAAAAATTGCAATCATTTTAAAGTGCTAAAATTTTGCATAAAGATGCTAAGATATACAGATGGATAAAATGAGAGAGAATAAATTTCTCACCTTTTCTAATTGCTTTTAATTTGAAGAAATTCATTTCATTAAGTCAAAAGCCAGTTTCTCAAGATACAGCAGCATTGATTAGTCAATGAAATGATAATTTGATCAAAGCTTTGCTGTGGGGCTCAAGAAAGTTTCCGACAAGTGCGAATTTCTGAAACTTCCTCTAAAAATGGCTGAAATCAGTGGAAGTTCTTTATTTCCAGCGAACTTAATTGCTAAAAATGTTTTATATACTCATTTAAAGTCCACTTACCAAATTAAAAAAGTCTCCTAAACAAATTAATAATGAGAATAAAATGATTACTTTTCATTTAGTTTAATGATGATTTTCCAAATTGGCCAGATTTTTGGCTATCGTAGATTTTTATCAGATGAAATGGGGAAAGAAATTCGGCCATATCTAGCAGAAAATGGTTAATTTGGCGTTACTGAGTTGTCTACAACAGAACAGGTGTCTTTTCTATAGAGTTTATGCAAGAACATAGTCATATTCTGTGGCTTTATTTGAAGATCACATGATAGGAAATGAATTCGACAAGACACAGATTTATTAGTCTACAGATTAAAAGTAAGGAAGTGTTTTTGTTTTTTTTTTTCCAATTTTTCTCCTAATTTTTCTACCAATGAAGAATAGAGAACTTAAATAATGCAGAGATCTTATTTCATTGTGTAAATGTTTTCACAGTTATAAGAATTTTATCTAGTGGTGATTAGAAATGAATATTCCTGGCCTTGTAGTACCTGAATATGGCCCAGTGTAAAAGTTTTGATGGAACCACAAAAACTTGAATTCGAGATCTATGGAGGACAAAGCAAATTATTGTAACTCACTTCAAAGTCAACATGGCCAAGCCAATTTTGATTTATTAAATCAACAGATATATTAATTAAAAATCTTTCAAAAACAATTGGGCAGCCATCTGATGGTGTCACAACCCTCCCCTCCCCCTCCGGTACGCTAGTGTATTGAAACATGTCGGTTGTGTGTTTGCTTTGTCATCTGCTCTCCAACGGAAAAACGTGTCGAAATCGATGAAAATTACCAAAGGTTATCAAACTTTTCCTCTCAAGTATACGCTGGATGTTCTATACTGGCAAACACTGCAGAAGTGAAATAGCCAAAAAAAAAACTAGTTGGATTCTCCTAATACTAAATTTAGTTTGAATTGATTCCCAGCTGGAGCTGGAAGTTCATCATGACGTCAGACTTCATCACTCTATTTATAAATACTTGCTGAAATTTTATTTTTATTCTTATTTAAATTTTAAATCAAAATTTGACTAATCTTTGAAAATATGTGAACCAAACAGATTCAAAACCAACATACAACTGCAATGTCTATGCATCAATTTAACCTTAGTCAACTTCTTTTCAGACTTGAATGATAAATCACTTTTTAAAAACAAATTATGTAAAACACTGTCTGATTTCCATCTATAATATATTATATTATTTATTGATAAATCTAAATCTAAATGACTTCTATGGCTGGTTGCTCCACACATCATAAAGTCCAAACCTACACCTATAGAACAGGTATGCCTTAGTAATCTTTGCAGGCATATTCTCAAAAAATTAAAAAAACTCCCTTCTTTTCTTCTGCTATTTATTCTATTTTGCTCCTATCTATTCAAATCTATATTAACCCCCACAGTGGTTGGCTGATTACATTATTTGCATAGCTCAGTAATGTTAGTGAACAATCAAGTGTTCGTCTCCCAAGAAGGAACTTGGAAAAAAAGTACATCTTTATATGCAGTAACTTATGGTAGTTACAAATAAGTTAGGCACATTCACCTCTCTTATCAATATCAAAGTAGCTAAACTTGGTATATTTGTAAATCTTTTAGTTTCTTGTTTAACCAGTTTCATCAATTATGACCTTCCCACTGGCAATTTCACAACTAAACAAAAAAAAAACATGAGAATATTTTTTAAAAACAAGTTGTTGGTTTTATGAATTTTTTTTTTATAGTAACAATCGGTAAATGATTTCTGGTAAATGCCAACATAGCTTGAAAAAAAAAAAGAAAAAGAATTTTAAATAATGAAGTTTAGATTCAAAATTCCCCAGCCATACTTTCTATAGAAAAAAATCTTATATCAGGTCATGTACTTTGTCCTAAAAGGATTCTGAAGTGTGTGTGTGTGTGTGTGTGGAAAAGAAGAGGATATGGCAGATCTAAGGTTTACTGAATACATTTGACTCAACCATTGATTGATGAGCTTATTTTTGACGGAAAAAAAATCTCCCATGGAATATAAATAAATGTGGACTTCTGATACACACAATCAAGATGTGTATGTTTTAAAATAAAGTAACCTCTGACGTGAACATGTGCATCAATCTTTCAAGTAGTAGAAGCAGCAATTCTTTTCCTCAAGGTGTAAAGAAAGAAAAAAAATTTGGAAAAAGTCATTGTCTATGAATACTTGTTAGCTTAATGTCAAATAGTGCATAAATATGAGAGAATTTGTTTGAGCTAACTGCAGCCTGCTATTGAACATGGCGGATTTTCACTTATGGTGTGGAATGCATGGCAACTCAATTAAATTTCAATTTACATATTAAATGTTCTTTTATTGTTTAGATCATCATTTGAAAATTGGTGTATATTTGCTTTTGTCTCATTTCTGTGTTATTTTATTTATTTGAGTATACAAGCCTGTATATCTTTTCCTAAAGATTAAGAGATGACCTTGTTCATATGCTGGGTGTTAAAGAATAACTGCCAAGATTAAATTAATGCTATTAAATTGATAAACAAAAATTTTAAACAAAAAATCAAAAGAAGTGCTGATAAGATTTGCCAAATGAATCTTCCTTGTAGTTTGTTCAGCAACTGCCTACAAGAAACTCATACAACCAAACTGATGTTTTGGATTTATTTTTTATTTTTATTTTTTTTTTCTGTTTAAGTCCTAATTCTTAAAAAGTAAAAACTGTTAATGCCATTGTCACTGGAAATTGTGTGAAAATCAGTTCACAAATAGTTACAATGGAGAAGTAAGAAAAATTCCTGAATCTGCACCAAAATTTAATCACTTCCTCTTTAGCCCGTTGCCTACCCTTTGACAAAATTTCATTGAAATTGAGAACTTTTGGGTCTGTCGTTTGGGCTGTCAGACAGATGGAGATGGGTGAACACATATACCTCTCCTAAATTTGTTGGCAGAGGTAAAAAAGTCTTCTACTTCTATCTAACTTGAATATTTCTGTGGATGTCAAATAAATAGTTAATGATCACGCCAGACCACTATTATAATTCTTTGCATTTCTTATTTATTTTTATTTTTTATCATAGATTTAGGTTGACTTGTAAACTCTTAGCATATCTTTTTATACCAGTTTGATTGTAATAGACATAATTATGCTGTAAAGAGATAAAATTTTAGGATGGAACAAATAATTAGAGGCCCTCTGTTACTTTTATTATTTTTTTTGTATTTTCGGATAAACCTTTAATTCTGATTAATCATCTTGGCAATGGATGAGAAATTTCGTTGAAATAAGCATTGTTTTGGCTTTTTTCTTTCTTCCCCTCCCTAATACGCAGAAATAAGAACTCTGCCATTTTTTTCTGTTATTTCCTTTCAGGTTGTTCAAGAATATGAAAGAGCAGTCATCTTCCGATTAGGAAGATTGCTTTCAGGTGGTGCCAAAGGACCAGGTAAATTTTATGATTCACTTATCACTTGGGGTGAGAAATTGATGATGCTTTCCATGTAAGAATGCTGACCATTGAGTTGGCCTAGCAGATGTAGGATTCAATGCTATTGATAGATAAGTTATTGCTGTTTTATATTCTATGTATCAAAATTTAGCTTCAATTGATATAACACATTTATAATTATCCTGTCGGGATTATATATCCATTTCTTAATATAATTATCTGCGTTAAGAAACAATAGAGCAGATGTGGATTGTGAATGAACAGTTTTTTTTTTTTACTTTTGACTTACCAGCAGGTTGTTTAGCTCAATGGTAAGAGCGATGCCATGTTGAGGCAGCTACCTATCAGTTGTAGGTTCCATTCTTGTTGCAGTTCATTTCTTTAATTATCTATTCTATTATGCTGTCGAGGCCAAATGATATATACTGAAATGAAGTGTAATAAAATAGTTCTATTATATATCCAAGTCATGAGCAGAGTAAAAGAAAATCTGGATTATATGATTTTACTTGCTAAAGCCATTTTTGGTACACTGTACACCAAAACACACTACAGTTTTGGATTTGGATTTCAATTTAAATTCACAAAGCACATTCTTTTAAAACTTGAATGTTATAAGATTAGGAATAGATTTTAAGTATTTCTTTGTGTATCTTTAAAAGTCGGATTTCAATTGAGTTCTATACTTATCATGTATGAAAAACTCTAGGCTGTTCTCAGCCTCATGCAAGAAACTAATTTTTTTTTACTAGTTACATTAAATAAATACATCCTAAAATTCAAAATGATCTGATTCAAACATCTTATTTAGATAGCCTTAAGTTCTGATTTTCCAGCTATCAAGAAAGAATAAGTTTTTCTGGTTTGTTTGTTATGAATTAATAAAGTGAAGCAAAGTTTGAACTACGTAGAGAAAATGATTTAATTACTAACTATTAATTACTGAATGTTTTGTAATTGATAATCAGCTTATATGCTTGATAAAATTAATCACTAATTGGATTTTTGACTAATTACACACAGTTCAAGTTGAAATATTTAATAAATGAAATAATTCTGATTCATGTAATCTTAATGAATATCTATTTTGAATGGGTTTTATTTTGATGAATTATAGCTTTAAAAAAAAGTGTGTGTGTGTATATGTGTATATATATATATATATATATATATATATATATATATATATATAGTTAGCATATAAATACTGGAAAATTGACCATGTAGTGAAGTTTTACTCATTTGTAGTAAGTGGTTAACTTTTTGAAAGCAGATTAAAAAATTTTTTTGTACAACAATTTTCTGCCCAGTAAAATGTTCCATTCTATTTTGAGTGTTTTAAACTAATCACATTTTCTTCCTTAGGTCTGTTCTGTATTGTACCATGTATTGACTCATATAGTAAGGTTGACATGAGAACGGTCTCTTTTGATGTGCCTCCACAAGAGGTAAGTTTGACTTCATTTGAAAATTCTTCTTTTTTTTAGATTTTTTTTTTTTTAACTTAGTTTAATGGCCTTTAAAAATTCAAAAAGTAGAATTCTTTTAATCATCAGAAAATATTTTTGTAAAATAAACAAAATATTAATGCATTATTCAAACTTATTCAAAAATGGTAATCTGAAAGCATTGAATGCAAATTAGACTTGTGTTGAGTTTTTAATGATTAATCTGTATAAATATTTTACTTTTATGTAGTTTAACAAATAGTAATCTACTAAAAGATATGAATAATTTGATCTTGATTTATTTAGATACCCTTGTTAAATGGAACAAAATTTTTCTTTGATATAAGTCCTCTGTTCAAATCAATATTCCAACAGGTGCTGACCAAAGACTCTGTCACAGTTGCTGTAGATGCTGTTGTCTACTTCCGTGTCCAGAATGCCACCATGTCCATTGCTAATGTAGAAGATTCCAATCGATCAACTAGACTACTTGCACAGACCACACTCCGCAATGTCCTAGGAACTAAAAACTTGAGTGAAATTCTCTCTGAGAGAGAAAACATCAGCCACACGATGCAGGTGATATATTAGTTGCCTTAGCTTGAGTTACATGCATTACATATGAGCAAAAAGCTTATTGTAGTCTTCAGGCAGACAGAAAGAACTGACTTGGCTCCATTATGTTCCCATTTTTATTTTTAAATGTTTCAATACTGCTCAATCAATATATTTGTCTACATATAACAAACATTAAAGTGCCCGTTATCAGTAATAGAAAAGACTAAAAATATTGCACTTTTTCCCCCATTTCTCATCTTTCTTCCATTAGATCTTTCAACATATTGATTTTGATTGTTCATTTTTTTTCTGTTGTGATTCCACAACTCGCTTTAGAGACTGTTAGACAAATGAGTTGAACTCTCCTAATCCTGAATTCCATGATGTAACCACACTTGTAATCTGTAATTCCTAAGATGATTCTGCCTCTAAGATTGTTAAATAATGATGGTAACTTTGAAACCCCATCAGTACTGTCATGTTAAATATGCTTTCCTTGTTCCTTGATTGTCACAATTTTTAGTTTCAAAAGTATTTTAATGTATATTATGTTAAAAGATCATAGCTGCCGGGTATAGTTTTGGCATGATTTAAAAAAAGATTCATCTTGACTCTTGTGCTTTATATACAAAACCTATTTTATTATTAACATTATAACTTATAAATATTTGTCAGTGATATTTGTACTTGTTATACTATAATATATCCCTTTATGTAGGTCTAAGATAAATAAAATTTAAAGGGATAGGAACAACAGTTGTACATAAGATTGATATTTGATTTCATATTTGAGTTATTGCATTTTTCTGAATATTTCTTATATATGCCATTTAATGCTTGTATTACCTTGGCATGTATATAATAGAAATAAATAGAACTAAAAATGAAATGTAAAAATGCTTTTTCAAAAATTTCACTTGAAGTTCTGTTCATTCATCTCAGATAAAATCAATTTATCTGAAGCATTAAACATTGTCAAGCCGGAAAATTGTAATTCAAACTAAATGATGTATTGAATAAGGTCTAATAGTTAAGTATTTGGGCACTACTACATAATGAATTGACTTTTCTTTTCATCAATAAGATGTAGTTCTTTGAAGAGTTGTAGGGGCTAACTGCTAAATCAACTGTTTCCACTGTTGAATGCACATACCAACTCAAGCATGCATAGATGGGATGAAAAATATTTCACAATATTGATTCAGTCATTGATTAATCAGCTTATATCTTCTATTCATCAAAACCCTATTGAGGAATTGATGTTTTATTTGTTTTTGCTTTTTAATAGAAATTAGTCAGCTGAAAATAAGATGTGATGAACTAGACAAGTTTAGAAAGTAGTGGCTCTGTGTCACCCATAATAGAGAAGTCTGGTGAATCTTGGGAAGTCCAATGACTGACACTGAACGGCTGCTGTTGATGATGAATCTTAACTCCTTATGTGAATTCAAATCTTCAAATATTCATATTTTTTGTTTGTTCTAGATGTTTTCTCATTTCTGCTGATCTTCATGAAATGCAAATTTTGATTAGTTTCTTCTTACAATCACTTTTTAGTCATCTTTGGATGAAGCAACAGATCCATGGGGTGTCAAAGTGGAAAGAGTTGAAGTGTAAGTATGATTATATAATTTGGAAACTATGGCATTTCTATCATCTGTAAGTTTATTATATATTTTATCACCTTCATGATTAAGATTGCATTGTAAATCCATTTGTAATAAGAAATAATGCTTTTTTTCTCCTTGTGAAAAGTTGAAAAATATGATTGCTCATCCTTTGGGTATATTTGACTTCATCTGATCAATCCCATAAGAACACCAGGCACTGTACAGAGTAAACAAATAGCTTTTTACAATGCCTAATCATTTTGGCATTACAGTCCTAACAAACGGTGAAATTAATTGCAATTTCTCATCTGTCAAAGTGGAATTAACCTTGAGTTTCAATAAAAACAAATGAAGAATTATTAATGTTTTAGGTTTATCAGTCTTTTGGAGGACTCCTGTTGATGTTTGTGTTGAGTGATAGGTAGGGTTAGGCCTCATTGGCCATTAGGGTCTGTAGGTATGAAAGATCAAGTTTGAACAAGGTTTAAATTCTGATATGAAAATGGTTAAATTTTTACCAGTAGTTATGAAAAGGAAGGAAGCAGAAAAAAAATGCTAGACTCTCTCACCCCCTAGATGGAAATAGATGAGTCCAAATTCCAGACAATGTGCCACAATCTGTGGGGTGGGAAAGATAACTTTCAAGTTTGGACCAACCACTTGGGAAGAAAAAAAACTGATAGAAAGATTAAAATCTCACTGTGTCTCCCAGAGGTGCCTGGCATTCAGAACTAATTAAGATCTTTTGTGGGTTGGAAGCTTAATATGACTCAAAATTTAAGTTGAGATCTCCACCCCCCTCCTTATGGTGTGCTACATTAGTGCTCTCTGGGGGAGGGACTAACATTTAGACTTGTAAAAGCAAAGAGGAGGGTATGTTCTTCTAGAAGAGGAAAAATGCTGTTCAAAAAAACAAAAGTGAAAGCTGTAAACTGAACATTTATTTGCTGCATGCAAACAAATGGAGAAATCTACTAGGGATCAAACCAGACCCAATCCAAAAAGTCATCGATTGAACAGCAGGTCACAGGAATTCAATAACCTCAATCTGAGATATTTGCATTGTCGCCCACACAGCTATGTAACATATGGAAGACTTGAACACAGCTGTTATCCAATACAAAGATAACAATCTTTGCATTTCAGAGATTTTATTATATATTTATTTAAAGGGTGTTTTCAAAATTGAAAATGACTGTTTCTATTTCTTCTCTTGCAGCAAAGATGTTCGCCTACCTGTTCAATTGCAAAGAGCCATGGCTGCTGAAGCTGAAGCCACTCGTGAGGCTAGGGCTAAGGTAAGAAAGTCTTTTCTCCTCTCCATCCCTTATGAAAATAACCAGCTACAGGTCAAGGATATAGTCTGTAATTATAATGTGCCAGATACTCAACTTTGAAAATTATGAATTGATATCATATATGATTGGTATTATTGAAAAGTATATTAAGGTAAAGGAATAAATGCTTAAAATGAAACTTTGTTTCTATGGTATGTTATTCAATCCTTTATTTTCAAGTCAAAATTCTTGATGTAATTTGAACTTTGAAAATGACTGAATTGAATGTGTCATTAATGCAGGAAATACGGATATTACGATCTATAATAATAATTTGTTTACCAAGTAATTTAGTGAAAGTGGGCTAAAATATACCACTTGATTCTATGGGTCTTTACGTGACTTTTTTTCTTACTGTCATGACATTTTAGTTTTCATTGTTGAATATTGGGTAAAATGGTATATTTTATTCTTGCAAATCATTAGATGAATTATGAATTGTAATATCCCATTCATACTATACCTTTTGACCCATTAGATCATCCTTTGAAAGAAAGTGCTATCTAATGTGACCAGAATGGACCTGGAATTTTTTTTTTTTCATTTTCAAGGAATTAGATAGCCTGCTCTATAATTATCTCTGGTTACAATGTAGTTTCAGCTACATAGAGGTCACATACAAACAGAATCAGACTTTTAGTATTATAGATTGACAGATGGAAATCAGATCATTATTATCAGGATGAGCACAAATGCTGACTTCACATTATCATTACTCAGTTGAAAATCAACTGAATGTGTTTTGAAATCTTGAAGTTAAAGCATTTTAGGGCAACTTTAATTCAATAGCTCTGGCCTACAATGCATTATTTCAGTTAGCTGGAGGTCACATACTGATGAACAGAATCAGAATTTTAGTATTATATGACTTAACATTACTATATTCCATTCTAAGCTTTCACACATTTCATCCACATTAATGAACCTGCATTACACTGAGGCAATGAGACCCCCCCCCATGCAGGCTTCATGTGGATATTTCATCTCCTGGTATACAGTTGCTAATGTTTTTGAGTGCTGGGTGACAAACAGTATCATGTACTCATTATCAAAATAATTGGCCTCTTCAATAAGCTGTATCATCAGTGGTGTAGTTATAAGGGAAACAGGAAAGCGGCCAGTCTTCTAGTGTGGTGCCTTTCAACAATTTTTCAACTCTCTAGTTCCCTTGTACAATTACAAGCCGATTCTCATTATATATATATATATATATATATATATATATATATAATGTGTGTGTATTTATATGTATATACATATTTTTTTTTCTTTTTAATAAGTATTCGGCAACTGTTGCATGGCCTTGGCAGAATTCTCTGGACTAATTACTTTACAACCTATGTTTTGAACTGCATGCCCCATGGATTGTTCATATAAGCTTAGCTTAGTGATGTTTTCTGGAACAGGTTTTATGGTGAATCCCCTTCTCCCGACTGGATTTTTACATGACTTACAAATGTTTATTGTAGTTGTATAGAATCTCCAGTTTATCTCAATATTTATTGAGGCTGTTTTTTAAAAAATTCTTGTTTTTTTTTAACACGCTATTGCTATTTTGTTAGTACAGATATGGAATAGTCTACCCATGTGGACATTTAAACTATATTTTGTATATTCAGTCTGGGACTTTCTTGGTACATTTTCTGGTTGTTCCTCATTTCCTGTTCTCAGTGTATTTTCTTCCCAATCCATGATGAAGCTACCAACCCTCTTGTCATAATGTCTGTTCATGATCTTTTATTACTTCTATCAAGTCTCCTCTTACTCTCCTGTAGCTAAAATTTGGTAGCTTCTTTTTACATGGTCACTCAAGAACTCTCCTACACTCCATATTTACTAATCAGTATTTTGAGTGGCTTGTCTTCTTACTTGAAATTTTGTATATGTTAATATATACAGATCTGTGTCCTGTGTGTAAATGGAGTTTGAGAGTGAGAATGTGATGAAAAATACTTCAATTTTCATCACGTTCTCACCCTCTAACTTTGTATTTATTTCAAGCGACTTAGCACAGGAATAGGAAAGTATGAGTTATGAGGATTTGCTAAAAGAGTTAACATCATAAGAAAATAGGAGGGATCGGGGAGACGTAATAGAAATGTTCAAGATTATACATTGTTTAGGATTAATAGACCCTGATGTATTTTTTACTGGATGAGAGTACAAGGAACTGAGGCCACTCGTATGCAATTGACGTAGACTGAATATCAGAAATTTTTATTTTTATTTATTCTTTATTTATTTATTCATTTATTTATTTATTTATTTTTTCCCCCTTCAATAGTCAGTGCAGGATCAAGATTTTGTTGGCCCGTGGGCTATAGGTACTGTGAAACACCTAGTAATGTTTCTTGAGGAAAAGAATTGACGAAAAATCGAATTTATTTGTACAAGGCCAAAATTTGAAATTCAAACATTCGTTCTGTGTATTTTCTTAGAAAACAAATTTCTCTAAAACATTTGTAAATTCTTGAACATCTTTTGCAAATGATAACAAGTTGGTTTCAGTTGTTCTTGAATGTCACAAACTGTCAAACAGTATATGTGTAAAGTATGGAGTTTCTTTTTACTGTAGTATGTTCATTGCAAATATACATACAATGTATTAATTGAACTTTTTTTCTTTTTTTTTTTAATAGAAAATTTGGAATACTTCTACTTTGATGCTACATCTAAAATATTTTTAGAGCATACCCTAAACTATTCACTATAAATAATCAATAACATGTAAAAAATTCTGACTGCTTTACTTCATTGAAAACAATCTCGAGGCTGCTTATTCTTATATTCTTGAATGTTATTTTTGGTTGTTCATGTGTACATTTAAACATTTTTTTTTTTTCTTTTAATTAGGTTATTGCTGCTGAGGGAGAACAGCGAGCATCCCGTGCTCTGAAAGAGGCTGCTGATGTGATGTGTGAATCTCCTGCTGCCTTGCAGCTTAGATATTTGCAGACACTGAGTACAATCTCAGCTGAGAAAAATTCCACAATTATTTTCCCTCTGCCAATTGACCTTTTGGCAACCTTTGTATCCAGAGGAGCCAGCAGTGGCCAGACCCAATAAATCATGTCTACTCAAGAGTTGCCAGATTTGGTCAGAAGGGGAGATAATCTAAGTTTTATCCCAGAGACTTGCCTAACACAGGCATTGGAATAGCATCAAACGTGGAAAGTCTGGTATCCAACCTCTGCCTCCAGTATTACACAAATTCCAGATTCAGTGCTATTTCAATGCCTGTGTTGAAGTTTAGGATATCTCCCTTAGTAGCTCAATCCGGCGACCCTGTCTACTATCACCTGATAAAAACAGTACATACCTGGAAAAATTGAGTTTTTAAGATTTTTGTTACTGATCATTTTTTTCTTTTACTTTTTAATGTTTTTTTTCTTTTTTTTACTTTTTAATGTTTTTTTGAATTTTTTTTAATGACTTTCACCATTTTTTTAATTATTGGCAGCCTCTTTCTCATTATTCAGTTATTGGTCAACAAAATGTATACTGCTCTTGCTATTACAACAACAGTTACTGTATATTGGGATGAAAGCACCAACAAGTGATATGGCTAAACTGAACTTTTTTTTTTTTTTTCCTTTTATATGTGAAAAATTTGCTTGAAGTGTGTGTGTGGGGGGGAAAATAGTGCAATGGTAAAATTAGGTTTTTCATTGTGTACAAAAATATTTTAACACTTTCAGTTCTTCCTACATAGATCTTTGTTGACAGCATTCCTGGGTCACCACTGCTAAATACAAAGATCTTTGTTCTTCTAGCAGTACTTTACTTCCTATATTTCCCTGATGTGAATGTGTGACCCATTTTCCTGCTTCAGTGATCTCAAGGAAACGGGTAGCATGATAGAGAGTATAACTGCAAAAAACAAGTAGCGTGGAAAGTGTTAATTTTCAGAAAATCTATCCATTGCTCAGTTCCCCAAATTTTTCACCGCCTTCTATCTTGGTTTTCATTTGGGTTTGAAAATGACCAGTTGTCAAGTTATGAGATCATCATAATCTACTACTTGTTGGCTCTTTTAGGCCATTGTTCTTATTCTTTATTGATTTTAATCAGCTAATACAATTAAATAGCTTTGTTATTTTTGTAAACATGTTTAGACAAATGGCAATCAGTCATTTGTATATATACCAGATATGTATACATATATCATGTTGAACTTAGTATCACTATTATTCACAGGTTTTATTTTAACCTCCCGCTGATTACAATGTTTTTATAATCGGGACAAACAATGATTGCATTCATAAATGATACTTCAGTGTTAGAATAGGAGAAACAAGAGTCGTTGACTTCTTCCCACATCAGAACTTCACTGTCCCTCTATTTTTGCCTTTACCTATTGGCATATCTTTTAACAGAATACTAAAGCAGGTTGAAGCAGAGGTTGATACATTTGTGTTTATTCTCTTCATTCAAACTGATTCTCAAAAGTGGAAAGATTAATCTGGGTTAAGTCATGGAAATTCAGTGTGTGTGTGCATGCATATGCACGCATGTTAACCTGAAAGAGCTGCTTTTTGGTTCAGAACCTTACATGACTCAAGGATTAAAGAAAGCCTAATGCAGTCTCACTTGAAATATTTACATTTGCATCTATTGAGGCATAGGAATTTGTACATGGTGAATACCCATGAATTCTTACATTGAAACTCTCTAGGATGGATGTTGTATGCATCTCTCCATTGTTTTCTTTTTGGGGTTGTGTGCTGAAATAAATTGGACAAATAATTTGGGAAAATTGTTAAGAAAAAATTACCTCCTGAAAAATAAAATGGAAAGTCATAAAGAAATTTAGTGTCCTTGAGAAAAGATCCCAGAAAAATAAGAGAACTGATTTGTATGAATTTCACAATAACAAGATTTACTAGAATTATTTTGATTCTTGATTAAATAAGATAATTTGACCCAAAAATGTTCACCATATATGCTACTTGCAATTAATCTTATTTTATTTGCTCCTTAATTTTCTTATGCTCTTTGGATTATCATATACCTCTTATAAACCTCAATATTACAATGTTTATAACACATTTAAAATAAACTTCTGAAAAAAACCTTAGTAAACTAACAGAAAATATTTAAATCATAACAAAAAAAATTCAAGTTTATTCTTTTATTTTTTTTCTCTAAATAAATTTGGTTCAATAAATTGACTAATTCCACAATGTTATGTGTGCACACTGAAGAAAGTTGATTTTCTGTTTTTCTATCTCTTTCGAATGTTCATGGCTTATCAAATATACAATTTTAAAAAAATCTACTCAGTTTTTATCTCCAGCGAGTAAAGGAGTAATCAATAAGAACTGATTTCAATCAACATAACTGCATAATATTCTTATGTAATGATGAAAATCTTATGTAAGAAACGCACAGCCCTGTTCATTCTGTTGTTTACCACTAATATAACCAGTTTTTATAAAATCTTTTTTTTTCTTATTAAAGAAATTTCTAGAGGAGTTAACAATAGAAAATTTGCATAGATAATTTAGTAGCACCACATTTATTGAATTCTTTATTGTAGATACCATTGACTGAAAAAAAATCTTTTCCAATCAAAGAAGTCTGCATTTAAATTTAGACTCTTGATTAATAGTGCATTCCTTTTGCCAAGAAATTAACCCATTATTATTTGTATGTTATAAGGTTGTTTTTTCTTTCTTTTGTCGATTTTTAAAAAAACAAATTTAACTTCAACTGATTTTTTAAAAAAACTCATTGCAAGAATAATTGACTGTTGAACAATTTATTTAAAAAAACATACAATTTTTTGTACCAGCAAACCAATTTGAACTTTTAAAACAAAAAACTACCTTTTCCTACTGTTCAAGTCAGGCGAGAGAATTCCAGTCACTCAGAGACTAAAAAATGGTGACTGAAGTCCATTATCAGATATTCTCATGAATTAATTATACGAGCTACACAATAACTGATTGACTTGATGTCAATCAGTTTTCATTCCAGTGCCTTAACCTGGGTTGATCTTTTACTACAAATGCTAACATGATATCTTAACATTGGAGCCTGAAAAACTAGGCTTTGAAATATTACATGTTCTGTGCAGAGAGGAACCCAATTCGGGTACTACAGAATTTTTAACGTATGTATGCACTTCAGCTTTTTGCTATATTTTCAAAGCAAAAAAAAAATTGGATTGCATATCTTGACAATAGTTATTGCACATATCAGTGGCACGTGCGGCCTCCTATATAACCAGTACAGTTAGTCTATTAGTATAATTGTGGAATACATTTGTTACATGTATGTATACTACAAAAAAATGAATTCTTTTTCTAAATGGCATTGCTCATATGGGAGAACATTCAGTTTACTCAAATGCAGCCATCTTCCTTTCAGTCTTTTCCTCTTTTTTTTTTTTTTGCCTTTTTTTTCTTTAAGCCTGCTGTGTTAGCACACCCGCTAGTCAGTAGCTTCTATTTTCTTTTTTTAAATCATTATTATTATTATTATTTTTATGATAATAATGATTTTTTCTTTTTTTTTCCAATTAATTCCGATGTAACCAGATGATCTCTGGTTTTTGGTCTCTCAGTGCCATCCATTCATACTGCATAGTAATACTGTGTAAAGTACAAGGAAGATTTATTCAGTTTTGCTCAGGCCCTATATAACATGCCTTTCTGAACATTTTTTTTCTTTTTTTTCCACAAAAAAGTCTAAAAAATCTTTTACTTGGTTCTTTTATTTATTTAATTATTCATTCATTATCAAAGAGGCAAGTTTATGCTCTTTAAAATGGCTTCTTAGCAAACATTTTCATATATTTTTGCATTATACTTAAAGGAAAATCTTATATTAATAATCATAATATCTAACAAGGTATCATAATTCAACTTTCTCAGTTTTTTAAAGATTTTATCTTGGGGGTGGGGTCAAGAATTTCTGGAAGGGATAACATCTTGAATATTACCTATTCAATAATCCTTGTTGCTTTTGTTTATGACTATATTCAGTCACCTAGACCTCAGGTAAATATTTCACATCTTCTGACCACTATAAATCAGTATATTTATATTATTTGGAAATACCTTTTATTGGTAACTACTTGTAATTTTATTTGTTCTTAATTCAAACACCTTACCAAATAAATATACTGGGATACTTTTATGTAAACAATACTTTCTCTTAACCAAATAATGATCTATATGCGTTTACTTACTAGATAAGGATATCCTTAATAAAGGCAAGAATATAATGCTCCCTCGCTTGCACAATGAATGTAAACAAGAATTACTAGTACTTGGTAAATACTTGCAAAAATCATTTTTAGATGCTCTATCATCCAAATATTTTCAATAAATCTTTATCCGTTTCTGTGTTATTATGCATGAAAGAATGGCCTTGCATCGTATCACATTCTGAGATACACTAAAAATGACTTTCTTAAAACCAGACCCCATCATTCCCCAATTACTAAAAACCACCTCAATTGCCACACACATAATGAATCTGAAAATAATGGGTTATTGGCTAGTGAAACCATGTGTGTCTATTTTCATAAGTTTCTGAGTTATCAAGTTTCAAAAAGTGTGACAAACTGGTCAGGTCATTTTTTTTCTTTTTTTTTTTAAATCTAAATAAATCTTCAAAACACGTTATCTAAAGGTGAAAACCGTATACTTCTATCTTTCATAGTTTCCGTAATATGGGACAGTTCTGTGACTAATACAAATGATGAGACCGACTCCCCTACAGCAAGGTTGCAATTAATCTACAAACTGGGAACTGGAAATTTTTTTTTTCTCCTCCACCCTCTCTCATGTTCATCTATTTACCTTGGTTAACAATTGCCATATTCAACAGCTTATTTAACAAATGTCTTCAACTCCTGGCCCTTGTGTCTCTCTCTGCACTCATGTATTCACCCTAGTATTGTTCCATGCAGCATTTTAACATGGAATGATGCTCACCAGGTACTGCTAGCAACTTGATACTTCTTCAAATGAAAAACACTACCTGAAGATTTACTTTTTTTTTTTTTTTTTTTTTTTTTTTAATCCTAAATTTGATACTGAGATTCTGTCTCGTAGGAAAAATGTGTATTTTGAAGTTGTACACATAAAAAGGAACATGTTTGTAATGTATACTATGTGGAATTACCATGTGCTGAAGAGAAAGAGAAAATACTTTTTGTGTGTCTGTGTGTGAGAAGGTGAACTCACTCTGTTCATGTTCATTTACATTTGTATATGAGACAATTACCTTCTGCCTTATTTTTTTTATTAGCATTTGAATTTTTTGTACCCTTTTTAGTCGGTTGAAATTATCACTACTTGTGGTATGAGGAATTATTAGTATCTCTCTCTCATTCACATACATATATATACCCCCCCCCCCTTGCAGTGGTGTGAAAAATTCTATAAAAATCTTATACTTTGATGATGATTAAGAAAATACTCCCGTGGGAACTTGAAAGAAACCAAATGCAGATAATTTTTCCTCTACGCATAAGTAAATTATCTATCTATTTTCGTTATCTTCATATTTTGATCCACCACAATCAACCTGAGACTTGCATCCCTGTTTTGCATATTTACATAGATTGTTTCATATGCTCTTGGCATACTCTTCTGTAAAAAGAGAGTACAAATATGATAGTACCAAATGTCAGTTATAACTATGAGGAGAGCAATTTTGGAAAAATGTATTTGTAGAAATGAATGGTAAGAAGCAAACTAACTGCTGTTATGTAGTTATTATATTACCCAATTATTTTTTCTATATTTATTCCTTCATCAATTAATCAACCAGTACACTTGGTTACATAACATCTGTTATTTGTAATCTGGTTATTTTCTCTTTCTCACTCCCTACATGATTTACATGTACAAGCAAACTGCTTCTATGTTGACCTTATTGATATAATTTTAGGCTTGTGATTATATGGAATTACAAAAATATTGTTGCTTATGAAGAATTTATTTTCATCCCATCCCAACTTATATTCTCATTGGAAACTCACTATTTTCTACTTGTTATATCATGGGACCAACTTAAAGCTGTTTAACTGAAACCACCCATTCAATAGTTTCTTTTTCTGATCTAATTTTTCTGTTTTCTAAAATTTCCACTTAGTTTATTCCTTTTAACTCATTATCTGGTCCACTTCGGTCTTTTTTTTTTTTTTTTCCTTTTTTTTTTTCATTCATTCCATGGTGCTGAATAAATTAATAGAGATATCAAATTCCTGGAAAAACAAACTTTCCTCTTGTTTACATGTTTGATGAAAAGTTGAAAATCTTCATTCACTGAATGTAGCCATCAATAAGATCTGCTCCTCATGCTTCTTTTCATCTCCCAATTTAAGAACTTTCTTTGCAGATGCATTACTGAACAATTTCTGACAGCATTGTGATCGGTACCAGAGTACTTATTTTGCATACCCCGGAATGCAAAATCAAACAAGGTCTTCTTTTTAATGTGATATTTTTTTTTTTTGTTCCTCAGAATGTACTCTTGACCCTTCTCCTATTTAGATGTTGTTTGGGAAGAGATTGCTGATCCGCAGGTTATGTCAAATCAACCAGTTTTTAATTTACATTTGAGTCAGTGACTCCATCTTCACTTATTTCTAAGAAAAGCAAAGCCAAGAAGTTTGCAGAATATAATTAGAAAAAAAAAAAATGACAAGCAATTATCACTTTATTAAGAATGCATCTGAGGATTTTTTGTAAACTCTAATCTTCAATGTTGGGATGCCCATACACTGCATATTTGCTGAAGAGGTTTTTTTTTTTTCCTCCCCTATCCGTTTTCAATATACTTATATGGTTGCCTTGACAATTAACTAGTCTTAAGTCTGGAAATAGGCACCTCGACTTGAGCTTATTACAATCAATTCATTATTGTAATTTAAAAAGACACCCCCCCCCCGTACAATACAGGTACTATGATTACATTCCCCCCCCTCCCATTTTGAGATTATTAATTAGTCTTAGTTTCATTCCTCACTCCTCTTCTGTACTAATAATGGTAATGCAGGGTGCCAAGCAGTGGAGCAATGATTAGTAAGCTACCCTAGATGACCATTACTACTGAAGTGAGTAATTCTTGCTGATGCTGTACTAAGCTAAGCTTGGTAAATATCAATAATGGTAATGCTTTTCAACTGTAAACACTTGACTTTTCAGGGTTTTTTTTATATTTGTTGCTGATAGATTCAGCTCTTGACACATTAAGTGACAAGGACATTAATGTATTCAGTACTTCACCTGTTAAATGCAAAAAAAAAAAAATTGTTGGCACTGAAGGTATCAAGTGTTCTGATATTGAACAAAGCCTAACCAAAAGTGGATATTGAGTAATTATTTTAATGTTTATTTTAATCCCTGCTAACATGCCATGAGGAAGCCCTAACTCCATGCCAACTATTCCATTTACTATATATAGTCAGACATTGGAGCCACTATTGCCTTGTGCATCTGACCCACTTAAATGACTGGTCGGTGTTTACAAGTGGATGCAGTTGAACCTTAGCATTACCTTTCAAAATCTTCTTTTTATTCTTCTGACTTGTAACATTCATCAACTTTTTCATTTTTTTTTTTTTACTCTTGAATGGGTGGCATGGCTATTTTGTATTCTCTCTCATCCCTTTTATAAAAAGGCTTTGGTTTAAGCCTGTGTACAATCATTAAAGCAAATACTTTTTCCATTATTCAGTTATGGATTTTTATTGGTATACAAACATCACAACCCCCTTTTCTTTGCTGGGTGATACATGTCTCAACCCGATGACTAGAATTTCAGTCATTATAGTAATAAGTTTCTATCTGCCACCTGCTGCAGTTATTGTGTTAATGAATACAAGTTTTACACCGGCCATGTTTGTCTTCAAGTTTGAGCCACCTAGAAGAAAATGAATTCATTTATTTTATTTATTTTTTAAATCTTCTGCTACTTCACTTACTGGTAAAACCTACAATACCCTAATGGTATGGATATCTATATCCTCTTTTCCCACTTATTCTATCCCTGAAACTACTGCTGCTGCCATTTAAAAAAAAAAAGTTTCTGGGAACAGATATATGATGCTGCAATTTTATTCAATGAATTGTCATAATTAAGCTTTTTCAATAATTTCAAAGAATATGTGATATGTTACAAAGCAATGAGTTGATTATTTTAGTACATTTTGAATAAAATATATCAAAGCATGAAATTATAGTTCGATATGTAGGTATCGGCTCAAACAGAGAATACAAACTACTTCCCTAGAAAGCGTTGATTTAGTCATATGGTTGGCAATAACTCGGGAGACGGCTGGTGTGGGTTTATTTTAGAATGATTTTAAAATCCCTCTGCTGGTTATGTTCCACACACTCAACTATTCCAATCTGCTTTTTATCTCATTGCTTTGTAGCTAATGAAATAACTTGAGTTACTCAATTTCCCTTTTCTAGTTCTCTCTCTCCAGTGCCATGTATTTTCTCCATAATCAACTCTTTCAAAATCTTCATAGTGTGCTTCAATCATTTGTATGTGGAAAAAAATCTGTATCATTTTATAATAAAAACAAATACTGCTTGGACTATTTTATGGTTGTTTGTGATCCTTTCAAACACCTTTCTCTTCAGATTTGAGAAGAAATTTTGATCATGAATATAAAACACGAGATTCGGGGCAATATTTATCTCCTGGTTATTAGTGTATTATAGTTCAATGTTAATTAAATTTGCTGTAATCTTATGGAAAATTTTCCGATGAAATAAATATACCAGAAGACGATAGCAAAGTGAACAACTCTAAGGAAGAAGAGAATAAGGACAGAGCTGTGAAACAAGTCTCCTCAAGGTATGTATATTGCATGGAGCAAAACAATGTGCTGTATTTTCCTTCAGAAGTTCTAATTCATCAGCTTTCATGTTTGGAGATCTTCCAGAGTTTTTGTTCTTGAGCTTGAAATCAATTTTTTTTTCTCAGGCTTAGCAAACTGTTCAACACATTCTTGCACCTACTGCATCAGTGATATATTACCTGGCTTCTGCAGCACTTTTTCCCAGATTAAATATTTGATATTCAGCCAGGATTCACAATAAAATGTCACTTCCAAATTCTAGGTAAAATTTCCACAAAATGTGAGTACTTAAAAGCTGACTGAATTTTGATTCCTCTAACATTGTACAAATAATGGCACTAAAAAGCTAATGAAAGTTATGGTGAGTTACTGAAGGTCCTGGTATATAAGAGCCGAATGCAAGTAATGTTCAGAAGTACCGACCAATGAGTTGGGTTTTTGATTATGGCCATGAAGATTTTTTGATATTGAAATTTGTGGGTTAAATTTCGATCTCTCAAGAGATTTATCTGCCAAGTTATTGATCCACTACACTAAAATATAATTGAAAGACTTGTTTATACAAGTGTATATGGTAACTGAATTGGGTCTAGCACAAGGCCACGTTTCTCAGACATTTAGAGCCATAATTTCTTTGTATGCATTCATAACCCTCAAACTGTATTATTCATTCAAGTGAGAAAAATAATCAAGGGCAAAACTTTACAAAAACAGTTTAAAAGTCTTAGTATCCAAATTTCTTGGATGAATCATTTTCATGTTACAGAAAACCCACGAAGATTAAATAATTTGAGGTCAATTCAGTAATCAGTTGTCTCCCTTGTTTTGTAACCTGTCTACTTCACATATAATTTTCCAACCAATCACTCATCCCCCAGGGCTGGCCATTGGTGATGAATAAATGGGCAGGCCCCAAGTGCTAGGGACACCTGTTATGTCTAGAATATGTCTTTCCAAATACAAAGGAGGGGGTGTTTAAATCGAACAGAACAGTGGCCAAAATAATATTCCAGGATTACCTGACAGATACTTGGTTGTGGCATTGGTATAGAAAATTCTCATGATTTTATTCCTGAATATTAATTTTTTCCTGTGGAAAACAAATGAAAGTATTCTTTGAAGCGCACCAAAGTTCAACTTGCCTGGAACCCAAAGGGCCAGCCCTAATCATCCTTGCCAGTTGAAGTTATGCTGAAGTCTATCAAATCCATGTATAGACCCATCATATTCCAAACTTTATGATTCTTACATTGTGTTGACTCAGTAATACCTTACTTAGTTAATTAGGCACTCATGTTGAACAAGTTAGTTCCATTATCCTCATTAACAAACTGCTCTTCCCTATTCTTTCACATTTTGTAGAAGTACAGGTATCTTAAATCATGTTTTCATCATTAAATAATGCTGTTCACGCTCTCCATGATTTTTATAGCAGATTTTATGACTTCCTTGCCAATTCCTATCTCACTGCTTTTTACTCTAACTAGACATGAATGACCCATCTTGGGAAAGAAAGTTTAAGCAATTGGACTCAGATTAAGGTAAAATTTAGTAAATATGGAAATTTAGATGGTCCCTTCAGAATAAAGAAAAATTCCTTCACGACAAATCTACTTGGCCAATTTTTATAGCTTTAAAGCAGATTTCTAACACCTAGCATTAAAAAAATGGTTTAAAAAGCATTCAATTCTGAGACAAGTACTTAGACCAAGATTAGGTATTTTCATTATTCTGACTAATATTTTTGTTCATCTTCAGTCGGCATATCTTTCAGCCTTTGTCAGTTGGATCTTATATCTTGTGATCTTGGGATTTTGCTTAGAAATTTTCATCTCAATCTAACCAGTTCATAGAAAACAAGTTTTATACATCACATTTAAATACATGTACTACAACTGAAGGGATGTCTGGATGCACAATAATTACTTGACAACTGGCCATTGTATGAAGTTGACATTCACCAGTTATATTAGTCAGCATAAGGCAGTACAGTGTCAAGTTTGCATCAACAGTTCAAGAAATCTAATGAAAATAAATGAGAGATTATAGATCTGCTTTCAGTTTCTATGAATTTTCGCTCTCCAGAATTATCTAAATTCAGATATAAAGTATCTAAATTGGTAATACTGCCAAATTAATTTTTAGCTGCAGTTTCATACAACAGAAATTATTTTATATTAATTACAACTGGCAGCTCCATACACCATGAAGTCTTAGAATGCACTTTTTGAATGGGAATTGTCTTAGTAGACAATGCCCTTTCAACAAGCAGTATTCAATAAATTAAGTTTAATGTGGTTTCTATCTACTTTTGAGTCCCAATTACCCAATAAATGACACCTGAGGTTCAGGCAGAGAAGTTGAAATGCAATACCACCCAAATCAAATATCTCCTTTGAAGAGGAGGAGGCACTTTTACAAATATATACTATCCTAGTGCTACCAGATAAAGGAAATACAATGAACATATTCAGCAAATATAGTGTATGAAGATAAGATTGGCAAACTGTCTCAAACCTAAGTAAGAACAAGTACTTCACACCCCCAAAATGCTAACACTTGGTGCAACACCATAGCAAACTACCCTGGATGTATGGCCCACCAAAATTACAGAAGAGGCATACTGCTAAGACCCATAGTTGAGTGCCTTGGCTCTCAGCATGTCACCCCCAGGTTGCTTCCTGGTTGATATTTTAAAACCTGTTGGGCAAAAGAATATTGATCAGTTCCATGAAATGGGGAAAAAGTTATTCACATACAGGTGTCCATTTCCATGTTATTAATGATGAAGTTCGATGTGGTCAACCTTTTTAAGTGACATGCCAATAGAGGAAGCCTTGCTTATGCCAAGGGGCAAACAGAAAAATGACCAGGAATTCAAGATCTGTATCAGCATCCCCATTAATAACTTTCAGGAGATATTAATGTTAGTGTGTGAACTACACATTTTCAGTTTGGATCAATATGTATCAAGTGTAAGAAGGCCAAGCTATAGGTTTGTTAATTTCTACAGTTATCAACTATATATATATATGTATATATACACACACACACATGTGTACGTAAATAAAGATCAGGTTTAGCTCATCACTATTGAAACCCTTAGTCTGGCTTAGATACATGATCCACATCACCAGGAAGAAGGGAAAAGAAAGTGTGTGTGTGTGTGCACACCACTAAAAAGGTACCAAATACGTTACCACTACCCAAATCCCATACGTAAAAAAAAAAGTACAGCAGAATTTTTAGCTCTTTAGACATCCAGATGACTTGGGAAGTCCTTTCACTCACAGCAACCAGCTCTCCAGAGTTGGTCTGCTTCATGACAGAAATCTGACATGACAAAGCAGCAGTTATAATATTCTTTATAAATATGGAAAAAATTATAAAGGAAACTAGCAACCCTCTGTTAAGTTAAACAGAAGGAACAAAGCTATTTCTAAAGGCAAAGTAGAAAAATCTGGCGAGAAAGGTGAACACTACCCTTCTCTGGGAAGAAATCAAAATTCTAGACAAGGAGCACCAACAGAAAGCTGGTTTGTTTGGGGGAGGGATTATTCAGAAGACACAGCATACATCAGCATGTTGACAGGATCAAAGTCAGACCAGTGTGGAATTCAACTTGACTTGGCTTCCACTATTTAGCATTGAAACCCTTTCCAAACAGGAAAGAAAAGATAAACAGCTTACTCCTAGGTTACAAGTGTTGCTGCTATTCAAAAGAGGGGGGGGGAAGTGGAAAGAAAAAGGAAAAAGAAAAGATAAAGAAATTTCAATTCATGTCTAACCATCGTATTAGGCTGAAATGTCATGTGAACAATACAAAAGTAGAATTAGAATCCAACTCCCCCCCCCCCCCAAAAAAAAACAACACATAACTCTTCATTACTAAATTCCTTTCTGTAAATATAGGTTAAATTCTCTTATCTTTGATATATTCAAGAGCATTTTCAGATTTTTGTTTCTGGATTTCAAAATTTTCCCATAGCCAGGCAAGATTGTAGCAGTGCTGATATTTGTGGCTTCAGCTTTAGCTTCAGTTCTCAGAGATTCTTGAACTAATTTGATTCGTTCGAATATTTGAAAACTGAAAGATTTACTATTCCTGGACTATTTATATAATAGAGACTCCAAATTTGATTCAACTCATCAGGTCAAATCCTGAGATTTAAAAATTAAGGGTAATGTAATTCATTTCAAATTGGATCGAAAGCACAATATTACACGTGAAGAGATAGTAAAATAATCAGAAAATATTGGGGGGGGGATAATATATATTCTATTATCATTTTTTGAAAAATGAGTTACCCTTTTGATTAAATTGAATTTTTCTTTCATTTATTCTTTGTTGAAATTTTTCTTTCATTTACTTTTCAGTGAAATTTCTGATACACTATATGATGTTATACAGAGTGATCTCAGGATTTAATTTAGTGTGTTTATATGTACAATACATATATATAAAAAATAAAAAAAATTGTTCTCTTATACATTTTTCCTGCTAGCTTATCTTGAAATCGAACAACTGACTATTTGGTACAGAAGTTATTTAATTTGGTTCCAAGATCATGCAAATTTGGTCTTGTGCTGCAAAAAACATTTGTCAATCCTGGTGAAAAATAATTTAGTAGTTACAAAATGCTGCTGTAAAACTGGTATAAAATTATCATTAATGCTAAGTTTGAGACATTACCAGACATTCTCACAATTATATTTTCCAAGTTCTTTTTCTTCATCATTATGTACAATGTAAACAGTTCAATAACATAAAAAAAAGTAAATGTTAGAAAATAGCCAATAGTTTATTTTTGAAATCAGTTGTCAACATGGCAGTGTTGACTTCTAATATAAAACTAACAAAAAAAAAATAAATAAAAAGGTGTGCAAAATATATACATACTATTTCAGAAAAAAAATAAAAAGTCTCTAGCAAGAAAAATACTGAGATTAAGTACTTGAATTCTGGCAATAAATACCTAGGTGCCAATTTTTTTAAAAACATGTAAAAGCCAAATTTAGAAAACAAACAAAAAGAGCACAATAAATTTGTAATACACTTATTTTTATTTTCATATTTATTACACAGAATTACTGCCCACAAAAATATATTTATATACGTTTATATATTTTATACTTTATACACACACATATGCACATCTGTATTAATAAATGTGTGCACAAATGTTTTTGTCTTCAAATATTTTGAGGTCCTATACTGATTAAATAATTCATTGATATTCTCCAACTATACATTATTCAAGTTGTTGACTCTTCAAATGCCACACACACTATCATTATATATACATATATATATATATATATATATATATATATATATATAACAATGAATCCAATGTCCTTATCAACTGAACTTTCATCAAAAGTGTCACTAACGATCTTGGCAATACTTTTCAAATAATCTTGAAAAGCAATTGTTAAAGTTAAAATATTAATATGAATTATTAAACAATGTGGTATTTATCTTAATGATCATCTGAACAGAATAAAGAATTAGGAATTTACTTTGTAACCCTCAAGAATTGATGTGTTAACTTTGGAGGAGTCTAATATATTTGGTTTTTGACAACAATTTGAATATCAGACACCATTAAAGTACACAGTTTATTGCTAGTAGAAGGTATTTAAAAAAAAAAAAAATAAAAAGATAAAAAATAAATAGATAAATAAAAAATATAAAAAAATAAAAAAAAAAAAGAAAGAAAGAAATAAAAATGGGAAGATAGAAATGCAGAGTTGATCTACTGAAAGCCCTGATGACAAACTGAGGCAAGAGATTATATAATTATTTACTGATGACAAAAGATGATCTATCAACAATATGGTCCAAAGAGGAAAATCATCAGAAGTCTGACAAATATCAAACATTCAGTTCATTGTGAATATCAAAACTTTTGAGGAATTAAGTCAAGAGAAAAACTTGAGGATCTTGTTTAATGCGATCAGGAGGTAAGTCTCGAAGATTAAGCTTACATTATCTTTTCTTGTAGCCCAATCTGGCGACCCAGGATGCAATTTTCTTTTTTTTTTTTGGAATATAGCAAACCTATCATTTTAATACTAGAAAGTGAATTGGAATAAATACACTTTCATCAAATGTATCAAAATGTTTTGGGAGAATTTCTTTAGTTACTGAAGACCAATGTTTATGTAGAAAAGAATCATTAACAATGAAAGTAAAAAAAAAAAAAATGTGTAGACAATCCATTGTAATTCAGTAAAATGGTCTATATTTCCAATACAGAAGGGGTATATTGAATATAATGAAATCGAAAGAGTTCCATTATCTAATTTTTTTTTTCTTTTTAGATACTTCACATATATCGAAGTCCTTTTGGTCAATGCTGTTATCTCTTAATCTAGTGTTATATCCATGATCTTGTTTATAGTTAATTATGGAGAAGATATGATCAAATGAGAGAACTGTTTTGAAAACCAGTTGTCAGATCAATATAGGTACTTCAACAATATTCTGGCTGAGAGACTTAAAGTACATGAAAAGAGGAAAGAAAGTTATCAATTTGGAAAAAAATTTTTTTAAAAATCTAAGCTACTTGATAACATATACTGAATAATATTGCATGCTCATTTTCAATCTACAAGAAATTTTTTTTTTTTTCTAACTCAGGAATTCCACAATTAGATGAAGAATATGCTAAGTTTTGGACTCTAAAAAGGTGCAAAAAGATAGATAAATAAATAAATAAAAGTGTTTGATCATAGAACAAAAGCCATAAGATTGTTAAATGTCTGTACTATTTACTAGGATAAAAGCTTGAAATTAGCTATTTTTGGCCAAGAAATCGAAAATCACTCAAAAGTGTAATAGAATTCTATGCGATATAACTTGAAGATATGCAGGATATATTTTGTTTGCATTTTACAAAATATATTGCACAAAGATGTTGGTTTTGAATATGGCAGGTATGGAGAAATGTATAAAGGGATGGAATGAAATCTAACAGAAGTTATTAATAAAAGGAGATTCCATTTTTTTGCTTAAGCTCTAAGATGAAAATTACATAAATTTGAGGTAGATTTATATAAATTCTGAAATGGAAAAAGGTTTGATATGATCTTTTAGAAATTAGTTATCTAAACTGAGCATTGGAGATTATACTACTTGACTTGATATCACTCTGCTAGCAAAAAAGGAAAGAAAAAAAAAAAAAAAAAAAAAGGTATTTACTTCACCAATTCTTGATTTAAGAGGCTATTTGATACTGTTAGAAAGATGATACCAAGTGACCTTAGTAGCAAATGGTATTTACAGCCCCAAATAATCAATTTGATAAATGTCCATTAAAGATTAGGTACCTCGCCAAACAACCAAGACCTTAACCTCAGGGCTGTACTTCGAATGGCAAATGTACCAATAGCAGGCTTACCAGATAGGGGTACAAGGGGAATAATCACAGCTCAAAGGGTGTTGGTAAGTCTCGGAATTAAAGCCCACATTATCTCCCCTTGCATCTCAATCTGGTAATCCTGACCAAAAAACGATAATAATAAAAAAAATTCATACTGTTACATGTAGATCTATATTACTGGACAAGACAATAACTGAATTTTCATCATCTCCAAATTACTATAGTATAAAGAATGAACACCATAAAATAAAGAGACATTCATTTCTAAACCATAAGTAAGCAGATATGTGGAATATTAGAAAATTCCCAAGGGGAATACAGATTAAATACTTTCACTAAGTCTTAGTTTTCATACAACCAAATAAATATAGCCAAGAATGTCTAGGTTGAACTAAAACCATAAGGATTTGGAAGGCACGTGTCAAGTTTTGAACTAACATCACAAATTAAAATTTCAACTCATGATGATTTGCTCAAAATAGTGATTATCAAAGAACATATACTTCATCCAGAACTGTTCAAAGTCAAAACCAGAGAGGTTCAATAGCAAATATTGGTCAGAACTCAAAATTTGGTAGTGGGATGAAGATAACAACCGCAATAATTATTTAGATTAATGAATCAATGTCTCATCCTTGTTGGTACACTGATTCATAGAGAATAGGTGATTCTTTGGTGAGGAATTATAAAACTGATTTTACCATTATATTTACATTAAATACATAAAGATAAACATGGATTTGAATAAAGTCAGGATTCCTTGGCTTTTAATTATGGAGATGTTGGTAAACATCAGAATTGATTGATTTTTAGCAGGGGTGGATACAGCTAATGAAAATATCAAACTGATAAACCACATTTAGCGGAGGCAAGGATAACCACCAACTTTTATTATACAACTTTGGATCCTTTTTGGGGGCTGAAATTTTAATATGCTGTAACTTCTTACACATACAGCTTAAAATAAACCATGTTGAATGTAAATTGTTCAATTTCATTCAATTATCCAGGTACACCTTTTAGGAAATTATATATATATATATATATATATATATTATATATATATATAAGAGAGAGACAAAGCTATATTTATATGAAAGATAGTGATTAACAGTTATGTTTGCTTTCCCCAAATTCTCAGCAGTTTAGCATTTTCATTCGCTGTGCCCACCAGAATTTCAACTACAGTATAAAAAAAAAAAAAAAAAAATGAATTGTATCAATGCATCTGAGTTGGCGGTCACCTAAAAGGAGGTTTCTAGGACAATGATGGGAAGTATTTTATAACATTTTCCCCCTCAAAGAGAACAGGGGTGATAATATTGTTTGGAGAAGGAATTCTTAAATTATAAAAAATTCAATAAATAAATCCTTGGTCATAAAATTCAAACATACATGGTCATTTTGTAGGAGATTTTTGAAATTATAGGGAATATGTAAGTCACATGACCATCATGTCAGCACTAAGTGAAATATTCTTATTCTCTTCCTATGTAGTGACAGATGGATATCATCAAAGTTGTGCAATAAGCAGTCCTGTTGTTAATCAATGATAGAAGTTATCTCATAATAAATGAAATAAAGAGGTACTTTTACATTTTCAGCACATTTTCTTTTGATGATAACACGTGAGACTAAGAAATGAAAATAAAATATGATGAAAAAAAAAAATAAATAAATAAAGTCTGGCCAATGGAGAGAAGGGGAAAGAAAAGGAAAAAAAAAGCCAAAATACATTAAAAGAGGTGAAGAAAGAAAGTGGATTAGGTTTTTAAAAATCTTTTGGGGGGGGGGGGGTTACATACATACACACACACACACACACATATATATATAAATGACATACGGAGGATAGTACCACTCACTTTTCTATACTGACTGCATTATTAGACCCTAAATGATATGTTTCTATCCTTATTTTAGACGCAAGTGAAGAGAGTGGCATAAGCTTTCAGTTTGGAATTCAAGGTTATGACAATCATTTTGACAATGAATGAATGTGGAGTGGGTGTGAAAAACCAAGTTTCAGGTACAAAAGGCCAACATTTTTATGGAAAAGGATAAATTTATAAAAAAAGGGTTCATAGTTTTTCTCTGGATGTTGACTAAACCATTATGGTCTCCATAGATAATTTCTAAATAATTTGAAGGATGGAATCTTTCTTTGTGTGGCTGCCTTAAATTTTTCTTTAATATTAAAAAATCCAGACTTAATGGAACTAACAAAACATTAACTATAATCATTTTTTAGCCAATCTAGTACTTCTGGTGTGAAGTAAGTTATCAACATTACAGCACCTGAAAGTAAAAAAAAAATATCAATAAATAAAAAGAATCATTACATTTTTAAAATGAAATTTATCTAAAATTTCAATGTTGAATTATTACAAATTTTAAAAAGAAATTTGAAATTTAGAAAATTAAATATACAAATAAAAAGTTCGTTCTTGTACAATCATTTATCTCGACTCATAAAATTCGATTTTAAAAGTACCAAAATCACAATATGAGATTCTCAAAGAAAACTCAATTTTTTTTTCCTTTGCTTGGAGATGATTATTTCCCTTTTTACCCTCATGAGAAATCAACGAATTTGATATATTTTACATCAAACAATACTTTTTAACTCATGAGATTAAGTAACAAATTTGTCAAAAATAGGAAGCAAATTCTTCCTAAAATGAAATATGAAGTTGAATGTGCTGACCTGCTCGTCTCATGGATGTCAAAACTTCCATAACAACTTGTTGGAGATTAAAGACTCCAGCTTTGGCTCCATGATACAACATGGCATATTCTCCAGACACTTGGTATACTGCTAGAGGGTGTGACGGATACTGAAAACAGAGAAGAAAATTTCAGGAAAGAAAGAAAAAAGAAAAAAAAATGCATTTTGAAAAATTTCTCTCAAATTTAGAATTTTTCACATCCTAAAGTAAAGGGTGATAACATCAGCTAACAATCATTTAGTTGTCAGCAAAAGTAATGTTGAATTTCATATATACTCAACAGGAAATTATATTTTGATAAGTATCAGGATTTTCTATAACTATAAAAAGGCAACATCAATCTGTAAAAATAATTTTTTCTATTCAGTCCTAATTTTATGTTACTTTGATTTATATTGATCAAAAGTAAATTTACCCAATTTTTTTTCTTAAAAAAGAAATTTATAATTCTTGTTTACATGGTTGTGGTTCATGTTTTTCAACAGTGCAATATCAACCAAATAGCACTAAATGTTGCAGTTTCAAGATAAGTGGCAGATTGATCATGTGCCAATTTTCCTCTAGGAATTCATCCCTGGTGTAAAATCAGGGCAGCCTGTAGAGTAACTTGAAAACAAAAAACAAAATCAAAACACTGTAAAACTTACTTTTGTTCGGACCTGTTGCACAATATCAAGATATGGCATTCCAGGTTTTACCATAATCATATCTGCTCCTTCTTCAATGTCTCTTTCCTGGAAACAATAAAAGACAATTATCTTTCTTTCTTGCATGAATATCAATTTTGAAATGATTTATTCTATGGACAAATAGGATCTTTGTAAGATTAAATACACAATTATACTAATGCATAGCTTTTGTTTAACTAAATTTATGTATTTCAAGGAGAAAGTAAAAATATTCTTTTTATAATTCCATAAGATGCAATAACTTTTAATTAATATCTGTTAATGTTGATGAATTATAAGTGATCAGACGTTGATTTATTCATGGACTTAAATATGGTCAATTGATGAACAGTAGGGGGTGGGGATCTGGAACCAGATTCTCATTCTTTCTTGCATTCTAAGAGTATCAAGAAGTAGTTATATGGATTAATATATGAATAATAAAAGAATAATTATGGATTAAAAATCAGAAATTGCTGGGATGAGAGAGAGGAGAAGGAAAAAATGGATGAAATTAACTCAATTTCTTTGATATGCTAAATAAAAAGTGAAGAAAAAGAATTACTTACCACAGCTCTGTCTGCCAATCCTGAGGCACCCGGGGGCAGTTGATAATTTCTACGATCACCAAAAGATGGAGCAGACTTCGCTGCATCCCTGAGAGAAGAGAGAAAAAAAAATGAAAATAATGAATAAGGGTCAACTTGGTTATCTCCTCTCAGTGTCAAGATGTAATGCAGAGAATTTGCAAGTCATTCACAGAAACAATTTGTTGGTATTGTACCATGGGCCTGACACAGTGGTAGTTTGAATTTCGTACACTGCTAATTCTGTTTATTTTCATGAAAAGTTGCTGATTAGCAGGTGATTACAGATGTCTCAAAGTATATTAAAAGATTTATGACCAATAAAAAAAATTCTTAGCTTTTAATGTTACGAATTTGAACAAAACAAATGGTAGATTTTTTTAGTCTTTTTTTACCAAGAAACAAAAGTAGATTGAACATTGATTGAATAGAATTCAAATTCTTTAAATCACCCCCAGCCCACTGCAATGTAATATAAAATACGATACTAATGACAATGATAAATACAATATCTATGAAACTTGAACAGGAGACTGAGAGGGGGGGGGGGTATTTAGAGGAGGAGCTATCCGAGTAGATGAACTAATGAGGAGTGTTATGAAATTTGCATGATAGAAATAGGCAAGTCCTTTTGCCTAACGAAGGAGAGGACTGATGTTGTACAGCCAGGAAAAGATCTCTTGTAAAATGAAAAGATTGTAGTCTTGAGTTGTTGGCTCTATCCCAACCCCTTAACCCTGGGGAAATGTGGAATCCTCAATCCTCCCTCCTTTTTTTTTTTTGTAGTTGTCTATAATTAAGGGGTATTTCAGTTTATATATCTACTCAGCATAGGGAACTGTCCTAATATTCACAGACAGTGTTTGTGGCAACACAGAACTCTTCATAGAAGATGAGGATCCATACAAACTAGTCTTCTGGAAGGAATTCTATTACATATATTTCGGCCATTTTAGATCAGGCAATAAAGCAAACAAAAGATGTGTTCCATGTTTTGTATGCAGCCTGGTTAGATATCCAACAAAAATAAGTGAGAAGTTCAATATTT
Source organism: Thysanoteuthis rhombus (assembly GCA_963457665.1). Lineage (NCBI taxonomy): Eukaryota > Metazoa > Mollusca > Cephalopoda > Oegopsida > Thysanoteuthidae > Thysanoteuthis > Thysanoteuthis major. Next base: position 35,694,404 of record OY735206.1, read on the forward strand.
GAAAGGCAAGTCTAAATATTTTTTGATGCTCTAGTCATATTGGAACTATCAGAAAGAAAGAGTTGAATTTACCTGAATGGACCATAGAAACCAGAAGCAAATTTAGCACTGTAACTCATGATGGAAACTTTATTTCCAAATCCATTTGCTACAAGCGCTCGTTTGATGGCACCAACTCGTCCATCCATCATATCTGAGGGAGCAATTATATGGCAACCTTCAAGAGAAAGTATAGAAAAATAAAATACTTTGAGTATCAAAAAGAAAAAAGAAATAATACATGAATAAGTTAGAAAAAAAATGATGTGGATCAAATAAATTATTCAAATTCTTTTTCTCAAAGTTTCATTTGATAGACTACATAAATAAAAGATTTAAATTGCAGATATTGAGAGAGAAAATTACCTGTCAGAAAATAGAAATTATTTTCACAATTTTCCTAAAATCAATTAAGATATCTAATAGCATATCAGATGCACTCAGAAATTAAAAGATTTAAAAAAAGATTCAAGTATTGCCAAGCATTTTATATTTGAAGGCGAGTGCCAGAGGACCCTAATCTCTCAGCAATACAAATTTACATTAGTGCTGAAAATGGGGAGCACCATAAATGCTTAGGTATCCTAATGTCAAATGAGATGAAAATATCAAAAAAAAATCAACTTTACTATTTTCAATATATCATTTATATTAAAACAATTTTTTCTCAATGTATCTCAAATAATTCAAAATATTCAGAAAGTACTTTTTTCAACTGAAATTTAAAAAGAAAAAAAAGATTAATATGCCTTTTATTTAGATAGTGGCTAAATGGAGAAAAATCTATTCAAATGATTTTAAGAAGCTTATCAAATCATCCTGGCCTTGAGTTAAAGGATCATAGCTGACCTAGGGGTATATTGCAAAAAAAAAAAAAAAAAAAAAAGCTTCACATTCTTTAAGACTGAGAAATAAATCTCATTAATTTTAATGATTGATTTTGCTCAAGTTTTTGCTTTCTAATGCAGATAGAGATAAATGATAATATGGTAGACCCCGACAGAGCCATGAGAACAAAGCATAACTTGAAAGTATCAAAAATAGCATTTTCACATAAGTGAAGAATTCATTTGCTCTTCCTAACTTCATTATTCAAAAAAAATAAAATAAATTCTCTTACTAGTTTCATCTTATTGTGACTTTATATTTTGGGCCAATCTGTTCTTTGTTCATCAAATTAAATCATGGAACTTCGGAACAAAGAAACAGATTTCATAGAGGCTACTCTGCATTTTTGTACCATGGGAGCTCACTCGCTGGGTCACGTGGGAAAATAAATCTAATAAAATCGTCATAAGGAAAAGTTTTTTTCTAATCCAGCCTCAATTTTTTTGCATCTTCATTAGAAGTCATTTGATTGTAAAAGAATACATAAGCCAAAAATAGTGATAAAAAGCCAAAACAAAATTAGAAGACCAGTAAAAAAAATATGTGGAAAACTGGAAATACTTCATTGCGGAATGTGGCCAGTGTTTTCACCAGAAGTGTGTACATTCATATTAAATATGAAACAAATTCAATAAATCTAAAACAGAGGAGATAGAAATATCTAATAACATCTCAAACAGAGAAATGAACATTGAATATTCAGAGTTAGCACTTACTTTAGGCCAAACTAAAATTCTTTTTGAGATTTTTAGGCTAAGACATTATGGGTCAATTTAATGAGCTAAAGTTAGAGAAAAAGGTATTTTCAGTCTTAATTCCTTATTGAACCAAAAATGTAGTTTAGAAATATTACATACCTGCTTTGGCATATACAACAGAAATTTCAGCTAAACGTTTAATGGATTCGGCATTATTTATACTACCATCTTTATTTAAGACACCTGGAAATGAAAAACAAACATTAACTGAGTAACAAAAAGAAGCAAAAAGTGAGTTGAGAAAATATGCAAGATGCAAAACAATTTCAAAATTATTTAATGTTACATGAATAATGATTATAATGAGCATCAGGGGTTAACATCTATAAAGATAAGGACTAATATAAATTATTTATTGAAGACATTGTGACCGAAAATATTTGTAAATAGTGTGTCTCATTATAAGTCACCAAATGTCTGTCTGTACATGATGTGACTAAAGGACCATACAACAGACCTCCCCCCCATGAAGTTCTCTCTAATCTGATCCCCAGGCATGTTTTTACTGAGTCAGTTTTTAAGAATTCAAAAACTTTCTATGTTTTCATTCAGGAGGAAGGGAGAGGATCGATCCATAATGAATCGATTCTAAACTGTATCTTTACTTTGTGACCTGCTGCTGTTGATTTAGGAACTATTTGAAAGTTTTCAAAGATATTTGTGACTAAAATGAATTGAATGAGCTCCCACCAAAGGGGGGGGGGTCAACAATCGCAGGTTATGTTTGTGGGTGCGTTGGTCAGAACCAATGAGAAAGTATACGTATGTATACAGAAAAAAATCTTTGGTAATAAGTACTAAATTTCTAAAGACTCTTTCCATCACATGGCTCTGTCCGAGCCTTTGGCAGGTACTAAAATATGAATTTTGATAATTCTTCAAATAAAAAAATGAACAACCTACTTGAAATTTTTTTTTTTTTTTTTTTTTTTTACAAGACTGACTAATTGGTGTATAGTTAATTCCCCTGCATCGTAGCTAAATGTCCACGTAACAGAGAGCATCATTATTGGCTTGTAGCATCTCTGATGGGATCAAAATCCTACCCAAAGTATAGACATCATACATTTTTTTCGTAGCCCAATAATAAAGGGGGGGGGGTAAAGAATTGGCATACCAAACACAAAGTTCTAATTACAAAATGAATGAAGAGAGCGATACTTACCACAATGACCATGACAGGTATAAGCACACAAACATACATCACAGATGAGTAAAAGGCGGGGAAACCAGCGTCTTAGATGCTCCAAGGCAATAACTACAGGTGTGTTAGGAGTAGTAGCACTTTTTCCTATATTGTCCTGAAGAAAAACAAGTCATCAATTTTGAGCAAATATCAACTAATACACAGATTTCAAAGAGTAAAATGCATCCTAAGAGATGTTCAGACTATCAGTTTTACGGGGTTTGGATTCGGCTGATCCAATCTTTGGCCTTCCTCAAATGTAAAATCTGTATGAAGGAGTGGGGCTTATTTTCAGGTAGTACGCTAGTGGGAAGAAGGGGAAAAAAAAAAAAAAAAAAAGAAAAAAAAAGAGAGAAAGAGAAAGAAAGTTCTTTCCAAAATAGAAGATCAATCATCCGAACAATTGAAATGATAAGGACTCATCTAAGAATTACTGAAAGTAAAATGCATTATTCATTTAGCTAGATAGTTTGCACCGCTCATCCACTAATCCTTATTCAAATAATCATTTATCTTTGGCTGAGAATCAAATATTCACAAATGGTCCAACATTTTTATGTTTCATTCTCTTAAATATTTGAAATGCATATCTGTTCTTCTAGAGTTAACCATGTACCTTGGAGAAATTTATTATTACAAACACTAAGCTTCAGTTTATAAAATTCTCAGAACTCCAGAGATGTCAAATATATATACTATTGAAAACTGAACACATTTAAACGACAGATGAAAAGCTTGGATCGAATAAGATAAGTAGTTCTGGATTAAATCAGATTAAAGGTTTATAAATAACCAGGGGTTACAGCACTAAATATACACATTACATCATTGACAAATGCTCAAACTCGTAATCAAATGAAGCCAATAACATAATTTGGGGAACTTTGATACGTTGCAAAGACTTAGTTAGACCCTAGCTAGACCCATGGAAATTCCATACATGTAGACAACTAAGATTATCCATTATCTCATGCCGCCTCTCTCTTACTCACTCTCTGCCTGTATCCTCTCATTTCCTCCCTAATCTTTGTTGCCCGTCCACATTTTCATTTAAATGAAATACAAAACATGGATTAGATTTATAGTTGGAAATCTTCCCACCATCCCCAGTGAACTTTTTCTCCACTACCTTCTAATCAAACTACCTAAAACTAATCTTTAAATTTATAATAAAATGATTGATATTGGTAATATTCTAAATGGAACTAGATCAGGATATTTTCATTAAGAGCATGGATATAATGCTCCCTCTCTTACATAATGAATATTAACAAGAATGTTTCACTACCATATAGTTAAGTTTTAGTACATTGCAAGTACTTGTGATTATCCCAGGTTTCTAGCATGACGAATAGGTGGGGTCGTTTTTTTTAAATCTAAATGAATCTTCAAAACGTGTTCGAATGATGAAAACAGCATGCTTCTATCTTGAATAGTTCCAGAGATCTGAGGTAGTTCTCCTAGCAATGCATCTGATAAGAGAGGCTAAGCTGCAGGTGGGGTTGCAATATGTGACATTTTGATTTATAGTATTTAAAAAAAAAAAAAAAAAAAAAACAATAACACAAAGATGGAAAGAAAAGTTAGATAAAAAAAAACAAACATAGGATTTATATAATTTAGGATTTTGATACTGGTTTTCAATCATTCTAAGTTAGTAGAATTAATGACAAGTTTGGCATGCAGAAACACACAGTAAGAATACACTATAATGGAATGTTAGCTTGGCTTAGATTTTTTATTTTTCTCCATGAAGCCAGGACTTACTTTTGGTAAATTCTTTGGGACACCAAATATAAGAATTGCTTGTAATCCTTTGTCAACAAGAGGTTGGATGACATCTTTAAGCTTTTTGACGCCATAACGACACTGATTTGGCATACTGGCAATGGGCTCCTCTGTATATTCGCCATCTCTGAAAACAAAAGCATAAAAATAAAAATAAAATCATCACAATTTTGTTTATAGAAGCGGAAAGAAATTTGGAACAACAATGATGAAAAAAAAACACTACTCATCCTATTTGGTTTTAGTTTAGTTGAAAGTATCTTCTCTATGAAGAGAAAAATTTTGCATCGAACAGCTAGAATACAAACCAGCCAACTGCTATGAAAGAAAGTATAAAAGGTTAATTACACCAAGGAAGATATGCTAATGTTTCCATGCAGGGAAATTATTTTAGTTTTTCTTGAGATTGATAACTGCCAACGAAGTTGGAGATGTAAGGTTATCAATGTCTGTTAACACGATATCTCCGAAAGTTCTCAAATTTCAACGAAATTTCGTAGAAGGGAGGACAATAGACTACAAAAGTGACTAAATTTTGGTTTCAAGAAAACACTGAATAAAAACATGCTATAAACCAAACTTTGACATTCTTGGTTCTTACGATCAGGGAGGAATATTACGAAGTAAGATACAAAATTAAAACCAAATCAGGATCAGTTGGTATTGCTAATGAACCCAACAAAAGAGAAAAATTAAGCTTAGAAAAAAAAAAAAAAAAAAGAAAAAAAAGAAAAAAAAAAAATCAAGGTAAATTAGTATCTCTATCACACACACATAGAGTAAGCATTGTTAAATTTCAAAAACCAATATAATTTATTAACACAAATGTTACTTCTTCAATTTGACTAGCTTAAGATTTAACTTTGCATTGGTTAAAAATATTTTTCAATTTAGCAGTGGTTAGTTAAACTTCAAGAGCCTCACATTTGAAATATAATTTTGGAACGACCCCATTTTTCATTTCTTTGCAGTAATTCATTTACCAATATTTTCTTTTTAATTTCAACTTAAATATTGCTTCGGGATTTTGGTGAGATTTGGAAAGGAAAAGATTTCAAATTTTGTGTTTAATAGCTAAGTTTATCAGCAACAATATTTCCATTGCTGTAAGTTTTCAAGTCTAGATTTTTTGGAGAAGAATCAAACAGCTGAGCTTATATATAACAAAACTAAAAGAGTTTCTGCTTATCATAATTGGGGAATCAGATGTTTTGTAAGTCAAAACTTGAATCAGAACAGTCTTTTGAATTTGTTAGATGTAGCAGAGTCATCAATTTTTATTAGCATTTCCTTCATCTTATTTCTGTTGCTTTTCATTGCAACCTCCTCATCATTATTCAGTGACTTTCACAGTAAACAGCTTGGATTGAAAACAGGCTTCTGCTGAGATTCAAACTCACTTGTCCTTAATTTCCGAACTATGCTGCTCTCTCAATCATCATAGAATAGTGACACACGTTGTGATTAAAAGCAAGAAATATAAGATGAGAGAAATACTCGTAAAATATTAATGACTCGGTACATCTTCTGGTCTTCAAGTGATTTTCAAGCATAGACTAACTGAACAATTACAATCTCTTGAAGGTCAAAAAAGACATAGTAATGATTATAAAATCAAGTTTATTGCCGTAAATTAGTAACCAGTTTTTTTTTCTTTTTTTTTTTTACTACCACTGGAAGAGGTCAATTAAATAAACTTTAAAATCTTGATACAATTTTTTCTTGAGATTCACTGCTTGTTAAATGAGAGATATCAAAGTTCAGTAGGCTAAACAGAAGAAATATGCTTTGAGAAAATAAATATTCAAATGATTAAGATACTTTCAGAAAAGTTTAAATTTCAGTTTATGGAATGTACAGTCCTTTTAAGAAGAAAATTTTCAAAAGAGAACACTAGTTTACTTCTAATATATAATTGCAGTAGCCTATGCTATAAAAACTATAGTAGCCTTCTTTTAAATCTTTTCTCATTGAAAATGCTGCATTTTTCATGTATCAAGAGACTTAGCCAAGTACACATACAAATCCTAATGCCAAGTTTTGATGAAGGTCTTGTTCAAATCACTTATTAATTATCGTATATTTTGATGGATAAAGCAACCTTCAGATAAGACAAAACTTCAATATCAGCCTGGATTTCATGGTTTCAGCTAATATCAATGATATCAGACTATCCCTAAGCTACCGAATCATCTTCGGTGAAGTTCAGGTCAGTGAGCAGCTAACAACTAATATATTTATATACTAATACATTGAATCGAATACCTGGAATGTATTACTAGTGATAGGGTAATATCTCAATGTATTACTGGTGAATTGGTTCAACTATCAGCAGATACCGTACGTTAAATATTGTTTGTAGTGGTAGTAGTTCAACGAGGGTTGCTGACCAGTTTGTTTACATACCATTAGTGTCGTGCAATGTTGACCGTGTGGGTAAGTGGCTGAAGCACCAATTCAGTCAGTTGCTAGCAATAAAACTAAAATTTTTGGAAAGTTTTTAGCTTTATTTTTTCCAATTGAAATATAGGGTAGACTTCTGGGATTTATAAAATAAAAGATAAAATTTTTTTATTTAATGTTTATGCTACTTGGAAATTTCTGAAACATCAAGTAATGATAATTTAATTGAGGAATGTAATATACTGGTAGCTTGAAAATTTGTCATAGGATTGAGTCTGGGCAAGTTATGGAACCAATCGAGAAATATTTTGATCAGGATTTTAAGGTCACTATCTTTGTATCTGGCCTATAGAATAACCCAGTTTCTTGGTGTTTATTAGATGTTTCAAGTGTTGTCTTACCACTGAAATCTGTGTATTGGAACATTTTTAGAGTAAATCATAAATGAGCCCAATTCTATTTCATAAAAGAGAAATCAATAACTCAGGATCTCTTGTGAATAGCATCATTGATTAATTCACAACTGCAGAGAAAGATATTATATGTTCCTGACAGGTGGTCTTGCACCTGTAAAAAATTGTTTCATTGAAAGATAACTACTGGTGATCAAACCTCCGATTTTTCTGATAAGCTAAGCTCTAGTTTTCTTCTCTTGAGTATCACCACCAGGGTTTTCATATGCCAGGTTCTAAAATGAGTTGTTAAAATTAGCACAATCAGAAATAAAACAGATAAAAAGTGCATTTGTAACAATGTAAATTTCAAACTATGGCCAGACAATTGAATTCCTCTTCACTGTTTTTAATGTCAACACAACATTTAGGCCAAACCATTCTTCAGAAAAATGGTAAAAGGAAAAAACAGAACAAAACCTGGTCAATTTCAGCAACATTAGGTGCATGAACAAAACCATACTGCCAACCATAAATCATGCTATTATAAACAAGAGAAAAGTTCCAACATCACCTTTTTTACTGAGCAAAGAAAACCCACACAGTATTGAAATCTCGTACATACTAGCCTCAAGTATTCCAACAGATAATCCAATATATGCAGTCAATTATCTGGACCACATCCAAGAAAATGTAATGTGTTCCCTTCTCTACCCCAATAAGGTCTGCCAAACCAGATTTTTCAACTTCCCTATGGCTATTGATTCTTTGAATCTTACCTCAAGGGGATAACTGTTTTCCTCCTTATATTTGAGATGTCACTGACTCTAAATTTATGGAAAATACAAATTTCAGTTCAAAATTAAGATCAAACTAAGCAAACTAGTTAATCAACCTCTGAACATAACCACGCAATTTTGCCTGATACAAAATTTTTCTATTATCACTACAATCAAAACAGTTTATGACACTATTTATAGGAAGAAGTCATGTTTTTTTTACATCCAATGAAAAAGAAAAAACATTTTTCTATAGAAAGTGCTATATTTGTGAAGTTCACTAAAACAAACTTGTCTGACGGGGAAAATATTCACTTCAAAAATTTTCTTTTTTTCAAGTTTACAATATCTTATTCCTTTCTCTTAAATCCACTAAGCCTAGGCCAGGTTACAAATATTATCTTGAAAAATGAAATACAGAAGCACTAACACTGAGCAAAACAACATCTTTGTTACTTTGCTCAAAGTTCAACTGCAGTATACTTACTTCCTTTATAATTGTATCCTGTTTTCTAATTCTTTGCTTTCTTTCAAGTACTTCCTTACGCTGCGCTGGACTCATTCATAGCTAACATTTCAGGATAATGAAAATTCAAGTCTGCCAGTAGCATATTATGGTCAAGGACTATAAATAATTTGCAAAGTTTGTCAACAACAAAAGTATGTGATAACTGTTGTGAATCAGTGAATCTATGTATCAGTAAAAAAGAAGCCAAGAGCAACCCAATTCAATTCCATAAAACGAAAACTAACAGAATTGATGTTTTATACAAGAAGTATTTTTCTAAAATATCACAAATCATATGAACCCAAATGGTTTCATCTAAAATACTTTAGAATTGAAATAAACGTTTTTGTTGTTGTTTTTTTCCACAACACTCAACCTGCCTTTAAGAATCAGAAAATTAAAAAAAACAAACAAACCATTCATCAAAATGATAAGCTTTGCCCAGAACAAAAGGGATTTTAACTTTTCAAGTCCCAAGAGGAATGCACTGATATCATAGAATATGCCATTGTCACACTGAGTCAGTGGCTTGTGTTTTTGCACTCAAAACAATCTAATGAACAAGAATTCCAAATAGTAACTAGGATAAAACAATCAAGGTGCAAATATTAATTCATCTTGATAAAATTCAAGTTATAATATATCATTGGGAAATTCCAGCAAGTTAGTAGGGTTAAGATTCAGTGTGACAAAACCAACATCTCTGCAGTTGTAGTCACTAAAATTTCACATGCCAATAAATACACTACCATAATGAAACGAATTGATAAAGTTTGACACTGTAAAGCATTATACATCTATCACAAGTGCTACATTGAAGAATTCCATTCCTCTTAGGATGTAAACAGTTCAATTCAGAATACATAAAGTGATCCAATTAATTATTTAAGTACTATGGGTAATTTCACAAAAACTAATATCAATTACCTGACGTACAAATAAATTCTCTGTTGATAATTTATGTGTGAGAGTACTGAATAAAAATAAGAGTTGAAAGGGCTAGTTAACTGATTTCTTAATTGCACTAGGAATAATGCAGGGATGAAAGCAGAACAGGTTCTTATGACTTTACAAAAACCATAAACTAAATATCAAAGTAGATCTTTGATGAATACCTTAGTTGTAACTATGCTTAAATTTGCACACATTTTGCATTTCGAGACAAATACTATCTTTTGTTTATGAAGTTTATTAGTAAATTGCATTTGGTTCTACATGTAATCAACTTTGTTTACGACAAGTGAATAAACTAAGATACTCAGGTCAGAGTACAACAACAGGTGTATTAATTTCTTGTGTTGTGGTTATTTACAACTATTCTAGACATTCGATTTATATATGTTGGACTACAAATTATGCTATAGTTGACCAGGGAGGGGGGGGGTCGCATTCCATTGAGGCTTTTAATGTGACTAAATAGAAAACACCAAAACACTACAAAAGCAACTAATTTGTGTATATTATCAAATGTACTCAAGAATGAAAACGAAAAAGAATGTCACATCTGTAATTAAGATGAAGGTGAAAACTAATGAAAATCTGTTCAGTCCACATTTTAGTTATTAATTCGGGTTTTAAAATTTCGCATGATATTTAGGTGCTAAATATATAAACACATACTTCGAGGCCTGACTTCGTAAAAATGGCGTGAAGTATGTGCTCAGTTTCGAACGAATTATATTGTTAATTGGATCCCCACCCATCTGAGATCGTTTAAAAAAAAAACAAAAAAAAAAAAACATCGTTTTCCAAGACTGACCAATTCCTTGGGGTATTTGATTTTTCTTTTTTTTTTTTGCAGCGGGACCTTCGTATTGTCAAAAAGTATCAATATATTTGACAAATGACACGTTCACGTCACTTCAGCTGAACTCCAATCGCGGGGGGGGGGCCTCTTACCTACATTATACCCTCAAAAAACCAACAAATTTCCGGTCAAATGGATTGAAAGCACCCAAAACAGAAAGAAAATTTTTTTTTAGGAAAACAGCATTGTGTGTAAAAACGATTCACACTGAGAAGTAACTCTCATAGGAAATCAGCAAATCAAGTGTGCTAAAATTAAGCAAAACTAAACCCAAATTCTATTGTAGGACGAATTCAATGTGAAACTAGTCAGTGTCCAGCACTTCCAAGTTCTGGTATATTGGGATCCAATGTCAAGTTCATCGCCCGAAGGAGATAACTCACTAACCTGAACCATTATCAATTTTGGACTAATATGACTTTCATCTCGATATATAGCTCTTTCCGTTAAAAGCAAAATAAACCATTTAAGCCAGCCATTCTCAACGGGAGCGATATCACCCCGAGGGATTGATAGATAGTCAAATACAAATGGATATTTAGAAGAGAAAGAATTTTTTTGAAAAAAAAGAAAAAAAAGAAGAAGCGATCTTTCGTCTCATGTCGGTGAAGTAAAATAAGGGGAAGCTATCTCCACTTGGTGGATTGCAAAATGTATCTTTGTAATAAATAGTTAAACTCAGACATCCCTTCATTGTGGTTTTTCATTGTACTGGCTAGGATCGTCCAGATTCTAATTCAATGAAATCTAACCAAGATAAGGAATTACATAATGGAAAGCGAGGTTTCTTCTACAGGAAAAGTCAAGCTACTTGTGAATGAATTAGTTTGGCTCAAGAAATCAGTGCAGACATTGTCAACGGGGGTTATATAGCCCAAGGGAGCGGATGGATTTCATTACCAGGAACAATAATAATCAAATATGACCAATGCTACTTGACACTTGTTACTCTCCTTAGAGGAAAAAGTCTTGAAGGTCAGGGTTACCAAAAGCTTAACAGGTTGTAAATGCTCTATCACTTCAACACTACCTTTGAAAACTGACAAGATTACCAGTGGTACCGTATTCGATCGGGATTTGAACTGGAATCAACAATTCAAATTTATGAAAGAAGCAAAAACCGTGCATAGGTGTCTGCTTCCACTTCCAGGGGGGGTATGTATATCCGGAAATAGGCGGATACCCCGTTACGAGTGTATAATAGTCCTTTAGATGGGAACACCAAGTTGCACTTACATAACAGAATCGTACTGAACCATTAAGGTTTCAACTTCCATTCCCTCCTCATCCTAGGTGAGAAAGCCTGATCCCAAGAAATAGGGGCACTGCCCCACGTTTGCCCCCATCTCCAGATGCCCCTGAAGGCATGTATTGTAGGTTTATTGCTCATTTTTCGCCTTTCATTAGCTAGGTTACTATCATTGCTGTTCGCCATATCAAAAGAATACGTACTAGATGATTATATTTTATACACAGTAGCGTGAAATTTAAGAGCTAGCAAATGAAAGTTTCTATTTTTTATCGGATGGAGTAGAAACACAATTTTGACTAGTTCAAGATGAAGGAGATTAAACTAGTCTCAAGTTCAGTGTTATTTGAAAAGAAAAAGGTGAAATCAAATTGGAATCAATTTCTAACCCTTTAAAAGGTTGAACTAAACATATTAGAACTTTAAAAATAAAGCATGCTACAGTAAACGGCATCGATGAATTTTTTCAATGAAAAATCGCTTCGTTTCCATTAAAAAAATAAATAAAACTCGATATTATGGCAAAATCATTATAACTAAGAAATGGAAAGAAAAAAAAATACAGCATCAGTAGATCATTTTTTAAAGAAAAAATAAATAAAGACCAAGTAAAATATATTTCTGAAACTGGAAACTTAGGTTTTATCGGAACTCCGGCCAATGACCCACGAACTCGCAAGCAGTTATAAGGATACGCACCCTAATTTGATTACCAAAAGAACATCTCAAACTCAGAAGAAAAACAAACCATAGCCCATGATTTGACAGAAGATATATCGGTTATTATTGATGTTAAAGAGGTAACGAATCAAATTAAACACATTTTTCAAAACTATAAATAAGTGGAAAATGAGTTAAACTCGTGTGTTGTGTTAGAATCTGGTCAAGCGAGAAATTTTGTGGGTATTTTATGAATTTTGAAACAAGTTTGAAAGTGGGACAAAAAATATATCGATGCAAGATGCTCATACAAAAACAAAATCTATTCCTTATTACTATTATTGGATGAAGATAGTAATTAAAGTGTGACTTCTAGTTTACCTTCATCTTAATTCTTAGTTGTTCCTACACCCTTTTTTACGAATCCAAATTTGTATAGAAACTATCAAAAATCAAGAAGAATATTACGGTAAAAAAACTAGTCGGAACAGCAGATATATTTCTATGCTAAGAAATTGAAAAAAAAAGAAACAAAAAGGACAGTGTGAGAAGGGCAAACAAGACGTTCGTTCTGTAAAATGAAAGAAATAAAAACGTGGACACCTGGTTGGTGGATTTGTTAATTCCCGATGGTTATATAATCCAAAAAAGATAAAGAATAAGGGGTGAAAAAGAAGATTAGCTGCACTTACGTGACAAATATGGGATAGATGAGATTGGATGCTGATATACTGGTCGAAGAGGTCTGCCACAGTCGTAAAACTGGATGCGAGTAGCCACTTTGTAGAACCTTATGCTCCTTCTCGGATGCCATAATCAGTCTAAATGTTCACAACACAACAGTTCCCTCTCGTTGACGCGAGTGCTGCTGGGAATGTAACGCCTTTGACGTCATACAATATCCACCAATCAGCGGGCGAATACAGATCCACACGCCCACCACCTACATTTCTATATTGTAGGTTTTTCCTTATTTAAAAAAATAAACTTACGAAATTTCATTAATATCATGAATGGAAAGTACACACATACACACACACGCAAAATACCAGGAAGCGACAGAAATGTTTAGCAATCACTTGTGTAGTTACGATCTTTCTTTATTGATCGACCAAGAAATTTGTACAAACTGAGTTGTTTATTTCGTTCATCACATTCATTCACGATCGTGCCATGCGATCTCTCTATCTTTTTTTTCCCCGCATACACATGTGTACTCAGTGACGTAGCCAGAGATCTAGAGATTTGGGGGCTTGGCTCCTTGACGGGCACCTCCAACATTTAGTATTATTTCATGAATAAGAAAATTTGCTGTAAATAGACATGTACTATCATTTAATTAGTGAAAAACAAACCATAAGACAGACCCATTGCCGGGTTATTATTTATGTAATTGATGTCTATACAAAAATATATCCTTATAATGTCAGTCAGTAGAAAATGCTGTAAGTGGGCTTCTGTTTATAAAGCTTTTCGGACCGTGGGGGTATTTTGAAGTATCCCCCCCCCCACCTGGGGTATGCCCCTGCGAATATTGGAATACCCTGAAATGTTCGGTTTTAATTAGTGCATGTTTTGATGTAGTACGATTGAGGTACTGCTGTACACATTTCTGTCTCTAAGTTGTAAGAAACACCTTGAATTGTAATAAGACATAGAACCGTACGTAAAATTTTGGAACAGATAAACCGCACTAATCAAGGTATACCTGTATTTGTAAAATTAATAATTTATTCGACTGTAGTTTCTGTCCATCCAGCTATATTTTGGAGATAAGACTTAAAAATTTCGGAATTGTCTGTAGACTTATCATCCAAAATGTCGGCACTCCTCTGGTGAAGATCGTTTTACCAATTATCTCGCCAATTTGAATCATTCGATCTTTCGGGGCTGGAAGCCAATAATAATTAATTGAATGGTGATTCCTGGGGACCCGTACCCCAGGCAACACCTACCCATTGCTCTAAGAGGAATAGGGTTCAGGGCACGCCTTGATGCCTGCGACAGTAGTTGACGGAACCAGGCAATTTCCGGACAACTTATCACACAACCGTGAGTTGTGTGTGGTATTCAAATCCAGTTTTGCCAATGCCTTGACACTCCATGTTTTCCCATCTTTTTACAAGTTATCTCAAGGGACTATTTCCAAATTATGAAGACTGAGATAGAAGAATAACAAATGAATAGCTTTATTGCCTTTCAAGATGTCGTCGTGACAACGACTTGATAAGAAGAGGACGTGGTATGCTCACTATGTTAATGACGGTTAACTCCAGAGGCTCTGAGAGGGGGAATGTACGGCAGCCCGAAGGCTCGAGAGTTTCTAGCGTACAGTAAAGCATCGAAATTTCTACATTAATACGATAATACCTATTAATAAAAAAGACTGTTGTTAACCGGCGAGCGAATATGGGGTTCTTAAAGGGTTACAGCAAACAAAAACAGGATGACTAAAGGACGAGGTTTTTTTCACCGTATGTGTGTTGGGGTGAAAAACGGCTTCGCATCGCCTAATAAGAGTCTCCTCGGAGGAAATGCGGTAGAAGGCTGGTTAAAGATATGATCATGAACGTCCGTTGTTATATTTCCGGGGGGGGGGGGGAAATCAAAGGCATCTGTATTCCCGGTGAGAGGGCCAAAGGGTATAAACGGAATAGAGTGGCAACCCTGTCACACGATAGGCATCCACTCGCCGTTTGTAGTGTAAGCAAGAACGACCCAGTGTATGATCCAGATGTCAGATGGTGCACTTGACCATTGACGGAGACACATGACCTGAGCCTGGGATGACATAATGGAGCGAGCACCAGCGAATGATGAAAGACTATAGCATGATTAATCTTTTTGGGGATATGGAAATATCAAGTTGAGCTTACATAAAACAATTGTATTACACCATTATCCTCTCTTGACTATGAAATTTCAACTTTCAAATATCCTCACCCTCAGGTGAAAGACTTGACCCGGTGTGTGTGTGTGGGGGGGACAATGCCCCGTTTGCCCCCCCCCCGGGGGACACCCATATACGCGTAGCCGTTTGAGTCTGATGAGAATATACAGGCGGGGATGCGTTTGTGAGTTGTTCACTGAACTGCAGTCTACCAATTGGTATACACTTTCCATTGGGGAAAGCAAAGATACCTGGCGTTGCAGATATAACAACTTAGAAAAATATATGTTCATTGAAATGTCTCTTCTTCCATAACGCCTCCGATAAAGAAGAGATAATTTACAATATTTATCCACGGCTAAGTAGCTGTTACCAAAAAATATTCTGATACTCAAAACGAAACAAATCATGTAGTCCCTTAGTTTGAAAAGACTTCTAGGTACACGACATACGTGCTTCTCCGCGTTTATCAGGGTAATACAACGTTTTACAAACAAACAAAAAACAAGTTTTTTTCACCTCCTAGGCTAAAAGAAGGGTGACCTCCAATGACCTTAGAGGTCACCACCACTAGCTACCTTGACATTTGTAAGGTCAGAAACATTTTTGTACTTCATAGCAAACCCAATATCTCGTTCCACACTTGACTGTATTATATCAAAACCTCACTTTTCAAGGTATTCTTCAGCCAAATGAAAACATCTATTAGAATTTTATCCTTGAATAGTCACTAAAGGGACATATGAAACAGAGCCTAACATGTTTATAAAAGAACTTCATTGCAATCTAAACGATAATCGAGGATGTATTAACACAAATCATAGGTTCATCGAATAGAATTACTCTAATGTAATGACGAAGCGTATCTTTTTTGATTTTAACCACGGAAAATTGTTGTTATTTTTTTAAAAAAATATCATGGAAAGCTTTTACAATCCGTAATTATTTAAGAACTACAGATGAAAATGGGTGACACCGTCAGAATGACACCATGATGTTTTTGCAGTGCGAAAATTCAACATTTACTGCTACTTTTAACGCCATTTTTCAGCGATTTTAGCTATTCTTTGGCTATTTTCTATTTCGAATATGCATCAAGAGTACTATCATACAGACAGACGGACCCAACAACTTTATATATTTATAAGGTCCCGGAAAAGGGTAAGTGCAGCGAAAAACAAATTGGTTATCTATTTTTCGCCCTGGGCTCTAGTTGGCCAGAGTGACAAGGATCCTCTCAAAGTAATCTAACACTACTTCGGTTTTTACTATGTCTCGACCAGGGCAGCAAATCCTACTTTTTTCTTCATGATCTGGGGGTTTCATCAACCATACTGGCTTCTGGGTTTATATTTTGAAAATAGTTTATGTTTTGTTTTTGTTTTTTATATTTATATGAATGTTTTTGAAAATAACCTTTCAAATATCTTCAAGTGAGCTGTTGATAGATCATTCATCAATTAAACGCGTTTGAATTTCGTATACAGTGGCAGACTGACAGTGATCTGGACCTCTAGGCTAGAAGAGTAATGGGCCTTTGGGCAAAAAGTGTTATGGGCTACTTAATTGGGCCTCTTCGTGCTTTGAGCCTGATTACCCGACCGCCCAGTCCGTCCCTGATTGTATGATATGTGTATTTGTAGTTCTAGATATGATCATGCGATAACGATAAATGAAAATATCGATGAGAAATTGACACCTGACAGAAAAAATGGTACAAAAGTTGATTATATCGCCAAACACTTCCAAGAGGAATCGTAGAAGAGAAGGAGTAATTATTGTGATCTACTTGTAAAAGTAAGTAAAATGCAGTTATATTAGAGACCGTCGACATAAGTGTCTCCAGTTTTTAAGCTGGTCTGGTTGGATATGTACATAAATATCGCGCGTACAGGCCGCACCGTTGGAGCTAAAGGGCTGAAAATTCAAACATTTACTCATGGTATTTTTTTTTGGGGGGGGGGGGTTCAATTCGTAATGTACATTCCCCTAGATTGGTCTCTTAGTTTTTGTCCGGTAGCATTCAAGCTTATTTTACGAAAATTCACATTTTTTGTTAGTGATCACTGTCCAGCAAAGGGCTAAAAAAAAGTAACTTATCAATTGATCACCCCTTTTTCCAATTTTTTAATCGAACACCCCTGACACGGCATTCTGCCAAAGGACATTGGTCACGAGACAGTTTCTATTGAGTGACTAACCAGACCTATTTCTATTTACACAATATTATGATGATCTAGGTTTTTCCTTTTGAGTCGAGTTTTTTGCGAGCCTGATGATGGGGGGGATCCTTTCGTGATGTCAAATATCTGTCTCTAATATCAGGGTGGTGGTGTATTTGGTATTTGTGACAGTGGCTTCTGTTCGTTGTTCGTAGCGTTTTATGTAGAATGGGTATACTCTGTTTGCATATATGATAGTTAATTTCTTACAGAAATAGTGTGGCAGATAGATGACCTCAGCAATGGGGCACCAGTTAGGCTCAAAGTCATTTCACTAGCAAAAGTGGAATACGGAACATTGATAGCCAACAGTTGGTAACCCACAATTGATAGCGATACACAATTCATAGGGAACAATTGATAACCGGTCAGTTCACAGCCGGATAATCCCTGAATTTCGTGACCTAGTGTCGTTAAATTAAAGAAACTTATGAAGAGATGTTTTATTTTCATTTTTTTTTTTTTTGTTTGGGAATCTGGTGTCGCTAAATTGAAGAAGCGAAATCAATAGTAGACTACAAGTGAAGGAAATACAAACCGTACAGATGCTTTAAATGAAAATATAATAATTCAATTATAAACAAAAGATCATAAATTAGGAATGCAATGAGAGAGAAATCCATGTTGAGATAAAATACAAAAATTCCTTGGTTAGATTAAAACATGACAAAACTTTTAGTAATTGATGACAGTATAAATGTTAAATCTAAATGTACATAATTATGAGCTGTATGTGGTTCTTATATATATATCTATCGGTAGGAATAGGTAGCGTAGATGTTGGAGACAAAGTGATTTTGCTTCCATGTGGTTTGGTATTAGCACCGACGTCACTGGAGATGTTGATGAAGGATGCGAGATGTAAGGAGAGAATGCACACCAAGTATGAACGTAGACGTGGAAATGAAACTAAGTAAAAAGGATACATACAAGTATTTAGATGGACGAATAAAACGTACATTTAATACAGGAACATTAATGACAAATAACGAATGAAAATAAAATACATGTAATGAAAATATTTATTCGATCGATCGTGTAAAGAGATGAGATAGCGAAAGGTGAAAGGTGAAAGCTTTTGTTGCCAAGATAGTACGGTCGTCGGATGCGAAGCGGAGGTGTCTGAACTGCTTTTGAATCTATAAGGCTTGGTGCGTACCAAGGAATGGTTATGAAGACCGAGTTCAATGTGTATGCTAAACTGCCCAGTTGCAAGTGCAACTTTGGGCGGGGAGGGGGGATTCTCTGACGCTGGAGAACACACGACGGACAGAATATTGTACGGCAGAAAAAAATTCATGAAGTTTAATCCATGGGTGCTTCCCGAAGAGAGGAGAATTGGAAGACAGATCATCATGACTGTCGGGTAGTAGAAAGCATTGCCATTTCATTAATGGGAGTTAGAGGTGTATATGCATGTAGAGTATGTGGTGAGGACATGGTTGAGTGGCTGTGTAGCTGTGAGATGCCTCGACATCGTTAAACTGAAACGGGCAAAGTTAGTTCAGGATAGGTCACGGTGGAAAAATGGTCAAGTTCAGATCGGCCAGGAGGCCAGCGAAATGAGACCGATCTTAGAGAAGAGGAAAGAGAGAGAGAAAGGGTAGCTGGCAACAAGTGCCAAGGCCAAAAAAGGTGTAACCACCTAGAGGTGCTAGCGCCAATAAGCAATTGACCAGGTGTGTTCAGGGTTTTAATAGGGAGACGTCGTTTTAGATATCTAGCTAAAAGATAATTTATTTTTAGTATTTAATTCTCAACTAAAAGTATAGGGGCTGCTACATTATTAAAGCCCTTTTTTTAAGCATCCATTAGGAAGAACACACGAAGCGAATAAAAATTTCAAGAATAGCTCTTTGCTAACCAATAGAATGTAAATCTTGTGAGGACATAACGAACAAAATGGAGAATTACAATTGATATTATTAAAACGAGTTACAAATAATACGAAGTGAATAAAATCTACACAGTGTAGAATTAGAGCCAGGTCATATCGAAGGAATTAAACTTCAGGGGTAATTACATCTGGCGTCTCCGGAAGACTGGAACCGAAATTTTTGTCGGGCGCCATTTTTGAGGACTTCGCTTAGTGACACCAGTTCAGTGAAATCTAGCCATTTAGTAAACGGCTATCGATTGTAACGGCGATGGGTGGTTGGCTATCAATTTGCTACGGCTATCAATTGTTAGCTAAGAATTGTCTGCTGGGAATGGCTGGCGAAAATCTCTTTGGATGCCAGCAATAGCATGCGATATTAGCTTGCTAACCACCACTTTAGTTATGCCATAGCCATGACCGGTCCTGGGGGCCCTGGTTCCCCACGCACACTGGACTTTGGCAACCTTGAAAGTATACTATTATCTTAATCATCTATCTATGTATTACAGCGTGAAAAATGAATATATAGGTACAAAAAGCCATGAAAGTTTCCATGGTCATTTGTTTCTCTTGGTCTCATTTCAACAGAACTTTCATTATTATTCCTGAAAAGTCTGACCTCCTACCAGGGAATTAGCTTATTTTGACTGCTTTTATTCTATTTATTTCTTACATTTCCATTTGTATTTGGGAGTTCTATTGTCTCAGGCACATGACAGGCGCACCCAAATACTTAGCACTCTAGGAGACGGTCCGTATTGCCGGTGACTTGAGAAGGCCCTTGCAATGGTAGACATTTACTAAGCTTGGGTTAGTTCGGCGTAAGGTCAAGTGGAGAAGGAAAGGAGAGTAGGAAAATTGGGTTGTGCTTTTCACTTGGATTCAAGTACCGACCACTTGAGACTGTGGTAAAGAGGCAACTACTTCAGCCACTGCCACATACCCTGGTTTGTTTGGGTCTCATGTGAGCATTTAGTTGCTTGTGATTTGAGTACCGACGAAGAAGAACGATGGGATAATACATTTTTCAAAATATTTTTCTCAAGATATCGATTTGTAAGTGAAAATTATGAATCTGTTTACAGCGCTACTTCTTATACCAGTCATATCAGCTACTTTAGCCACCTCTGCCGAGGAACTTTTGACGAAGAGTGATAAGTGACGAGAAGAAACGTTCAAAACTTATATAAGAATTATGTTTATCATAAGAAGTATTCAATTCAATTCATTCTTCCAATGAATGGAGAATCTTTTGTCTTGTTGTTTAACTATATTAATACTCCAACCAAAGAATTAAGCTGCTGCTGGGACTAACTCACTGCATCTCGTAATATTAATGTAATGAGACTCTTTCGTCCTTTTACTGTGGTGTAACTTACATTCCAACGATGCTGTATTAAATATCTTTAACCAAATACACATGGGTCTATTGTCTTGTTTTTGTCTTCCATTATAATCGAATCACAACTCATTAATACCATGTCCATCAACGTATAAAAGGGTCTCAGAAGTCTCGAACAATCCATCATCCACAAGAGTATGGGATTATTTTTTTAATGGATTTTTTACCACCTCCGAAATCTCCGAACTTCCATCAAGAAAATCTAGTCGATGGATGGTGCTGGTGAAAAAACAGAATTTAAACTGTTTTTGCAAGCAACGGAATCTGATACCAAATCAAGTAGGGTTACCATTCTGATTATCTTTACTTGTATGGAAGCAAACGGTCACGACAATTTTTCAACGTTCACTTTTGACGAAAATGATTACAGACACAATCTGGATAAAGTGATTGAGAAATTTGATTCATACCACCATCCCATGAAAAAAAAATCTTTCCAAGGCAAACATTTTTCTCTAATAAACTGACTGGTCGAAAGACGTTCGACGAATACGTCCGACACAGAGCATCACAGTGCGAATTCAGAGATATTTCCGAATAATTGGATAGTTACCCACGGAATAATTGTCTAGCGTAGCATGATATATGTAATAGATGCAACAATAAATTACATTATTCCAAATTCTGTAATTTAAAAAAAGTCGGTGCACAAAATTCAAATCTCACCAGACATTAATTCTGATTCTACAGACACGAAGTTGATCGTGTCTCACTATAAGGATCCACGCCTGTAGATAAAACATCCATCACTCAAGGTCCACACAACAACTATTGACGAACATTCTGAAAAATAGAGAGTGATATTGAAACTGAAATAGTCGGCAGTAAAATTTAAACTAGACTCGGGTGTGGAAATGAATGAGTTACCTAAAAAGAATGCCATTATAATCGTCATACCCGACCCAAACTAGAATATCTTCAGTGACATTATCAGCATATAATAACAGTAAAATTTCTGTATTAGGAAAATATTAAAAAAAAAAACTTCCACTAATCAATTAGTAGATGTTAAATTATTCAGGATGGACGAATTTACTGGTTTTAAGAAACCAAACTATAGAAGTATATCCTACGATTGGCATAGAAAAATTTGAACTTGATCCGATGTGCATGAATCTCACAAATTTATCTTGGAAAATAATCTAGACGGTATTCTTACTGAAATTACGAAACTGATAAAAAAAATCCTCTTGACAATTCCTACGATGACATCTGAGCCTTTGAAAAGAATGAAACTTTCATGAGACGCACTATGAATTAGTAAAGGCTAAATGCATCCTGACCTCGGGGCGACATTACGAAGCGAGCATTAGCGAATAACATCAAGGTGAATTTACATGAAACAATCGTATTGCGCCATTATTCTATATTGACTATAAGGCTCCAATTTTCAAACCCCTTGCCCACGAAGAATGCCTGATTAAGAGAAGAGAGAGTAAATGCTAACCCCACCCCAATCCTGTGGACGTCCTCGTTTAGCGTCTTGGATATTTCCCATAGGAATAAATCGAAGGAATATAAAATTTCCCCAATGACTCTCTTTTTCGATTCGAAATACTTTATTGGTTCTTTAAGGATGTCTATGAAAACTGATGCCCCTAGAGAACATAAAGAGTCACTGCTAAACGGCTTATGAAATACGCGTGAAGTTGAAGCAATAAATCTTAAATGATCTCATGAAGTTACGGAAATTACTGATTAGTCACTGTGTATTTCCCAGTAAGTGCAGCATATATATACGTATATGTATACCTGTTTTGTTTGGTGAGCACAGAGAGAGAGAGAGAGAGACAGAGAGACAGAGAGGGAGGGAAAGAGAGAGGGAGGGAGGGAGGGAGAGAGAGAGAGAGAGAGAGAGAGAGAGTATGTCCTACTTCGTGAGATAACTCACTTCAACATCATTGTTTATGATTTGTGGATATAAATTCTCTCACTGAGTTCATGTAGTGTCAAGTTACGTAAGTGTACTCTCTGTGTAGTGTGTTCGCATGAAATAAATATTTTTTTATCAAATATCATCTGAAAAATGAACATTTATTTCGCATTCGCCAATGTTCGTATCTTACAGCTAAAGATTAGTTTTTTTAACAAAACAATCAAGAATCTAATCCTCATTCGGAACTGAAAATTTCAGTAGATTGGATAGTGGCAGGAATGAATGATAGCTAAAAACTGAAAGTCTTTATCAATTTCCATAAACCCCAAACAAACAAAGCTTATTTTTAAAGAGATCGTAGTAAATTACACCCACTAACCAATGAAAAAAACATTATAATGATTCCGAGTCAACCAAGCGTTAGTCACTGAGAAAAAATGTAAAAATTCCATATCCCCCTTCTGCTAATTATTCATTGTATGGAACTCTTGGAAAACTTACCCACTTACTTTCACTAAAGTAGTTGTAAAAAAAGATAGTGAAGCATAGAACAAGAGATAAATGGAGAGAGCGAAGCACTCGAATCACGTATGTACGTCATCTTACGTAACGGAATTACTATTACGTAAATGACCTTAAAATGAAACTGAAACTGTCTGACGTTTATGAATGACAATAGGACATCGTCTCATATTACGGATGCACTTTATCTAAAACGTTTAGTAATCTCTACGGAGATATCTAAATGTTTATAAATGAAAAAAAAAAATATTCACATCGACGAATGATTACGGAAAAACATTACGGTTGCTTCCTGTGTGTCACTAGCAAAACAAAAAGAAAGCAGGAAAATACATTTGATTTTCTTGTCAAGTTGTGTATATTTGTACTGGTCGTGCCAATTTCTAATTAATCAGACAAAAAAGGAAAAAAAAAAAATTGAT
Source organism: Thysanoteuthis rhombus (assembly GCA_963457665.1). NCBI lineage: Eukaryota > Metazoa > Mollusca > Cephalopoda > Oegopsida > Thysanoteuthidae > Thysanoteuthis > Thysanoteuthis major. Next base: position 35,718,074 of record OY735206.1, read on the forward strand.
AAAAATAATGATTGATTAATCGGACGAGCTTACAACAAGCGAAATGGAGCCAACATAGAGCCAAAATCTAATCATTTCTTCTTTAGCTCATGGCCAACCCTTCCGTAAAATGTCATTGGAATTAATTGAGAACTTCTGGAGAAGCTGTGGTGACAGGCACGAATACAAACAGGAGTGGATATGTACAACATAAAATATGGAAGGATCAGTACAGGTGTCTACCGTTATAACGTTGGTGTTGGGGTGTAAGAAAGCCACCTTGATTATAACCGAACCGCATTTAGATTTAGCTATTTTGGAGCTAGATTAATATTTTGGGAATACCATTCACCTGCGTTATAATGCGAACCGTGCTGTTGCAAACCGTATTATAACGGGGAGACCCTTTATTATATACAATCTACGATATCAATATGTCTGGGATATGCCCGTACACGCTTAGCAAATTGTTTACAAGAAGGGCAGTTTAGTCTAATACATAGATTTTTTTCCTGTAGTTTTTGCTAACGAATAAGACCGAGAGGATTTTTTGTTGGAAAACTGCCCCCAACACACATCCTCTTTCGTTAGCCATCTAGTCCAGTCAAATTAGAGTTGGACCCGGAAGTAAATAGAACATTATCGATTTTTGCATAGAAAGTTGTACCATTTTATGTAAAAATTGAAAAACAAACAAACAAAACAAAACAAGTCTTGAATGTTTAGGAAAACTTTTATAGCGCATTCAAAATGTAATATTTTTAGTATTTTCAGTCAGTGTTGGAAATTCAGTCAAAAATACAAAATCGTCAATAATGATGCAAATATTGCCCCTGAAGTGGACTAACATCTCCAATAGGCAAAGTAATGAATATTCAGTATCGGATGACACTTCACAAATACTTCATGTAAAAAATGACAATCTGGGGGTCATGTAAGGCCAAACTGACAAATTTTAAAAAATAACAATGACATAATAGTTAACAGATCATTGGGTTGCAATCGTTCTGCTACTTTGAAAGAATGCTGCTGACCGGTGAGAGCATCGTCTCTTCAAGAAGTGTATTGATAAGTCTAAAAATCACTGATTTCAATCCTTTCCTCCTTGGGAACACTTTATTCGGACTCTGTTTCCTACAACTATATCCTTTATCTTCATGACTTCTTTAAGTCCCTCGATCAGTCTATCTTGGAATATACTTTCCTCTATTTTAGTAGATACAGGCATCATTCCCATGTCATGGAATGTACTTGGTTTATCTAATGAACGACTGCTATGGTCCACGTTATCTCCAATTCACTGCCCAAAGTAACCACTAAATGCAATAAAAAGAATATCTTCGATACCTTCCCTACTCACAATCGTTTGTTTGTATTTTGTCACTTCTGCATACGGAATTACAACTTCTGTGTGCCGTTTTTGATATTGTGTGAACGAGTGTGTAAAAAATTCACGAAAAAAAAAAGTTTTTGTATAGCTCTCATTAGATAATCTTCACACTCCACAGACTCTTAAAATGTTAAAAATGGTGCACAAAAGCAGTCATCATCATCATCATCATCGTCGTCGTCGTCGTCGTCGTCGTCGTCGTCGTCGTCGTCGTCGTCGTCATCATCATCATCATCATCATCATTCTTTCAACGTCCGTCATTGGACATAGACCTTCCCCAGGATTCGCCACACTTCTCTGTCATGGGCGTCGTGGAGCCAGTACTTCCTGAATTTGTCTAGCTCGTCTCTCCATCTAATATTCTGCCGGTCTCGGTTCCGCATGTGATCTCGGGGGATCCATGTCGTGAGTCGCAATGTCAACCGGTTGTCTGCCATTCGTGCGACACTTTTAATATCGAATGATCAAATGTGTGGAACTTCACAATTCACAATCGAGGTAGCCAATTTGTAGCCGTTTACAATCGGGATAGGCATTGATTGTATAGTCACTTAAAGTCAGTTTAGCCATTTCATAGCCAATCAAAAATCTGTTTGAATGAACCACAAAAAAATAAAAAATTGGACCAAAAATCTTTCCTCGACACTTACCGTTGCAGTAGATCATTCTGAATTCAAGATGGAGGCAACGTAGTTTTGAAATTCTCAATTTTTGCAAAAATACCACCCTTTACTTTTGAGCCAGGAAAAAGATTTTCCCCAAAGGTTCATGTCTCGTTTTTTCTTCCGTTAGTCTATATAGAATTGCACTTAGATTGATACCAAATTTATTTCCAGGTTTGACCTTTCTTTGCTGATATTCGACTTGACTAATCCTGATTTTATCTGCTACGGCAAGGGATGGGAAAGAGTGTGTAAGTGAGCATTTTGTGGACATCTTATACTTGAGGTATAGATGTTCTATCCTTACTGCAATCTCTATGATAACAGAAGATAGTTTTAGGTAAGAAGCATCTTATCAAGGAATACTTTTCTGTCGAGTTTCAAATAAATGTGACTCAAAACAGAAAGTTGGTTTTAAAACATGAAGTTTAAACGCCATTTTAGCCAGATCATGTGACCCTGAGTGAAAGATTTGTTCTAGGAAGAAAGCAATTTACTAAGGGACGCCTTTCTGCCAAGTTTCAAGAAAATCTAACATGAAGCAGTTGAGAAACAATGTGGTCATTTGAAATACTGACTGCAGGATACAGGCTGTTACCTGGATAAATTCTGAACTCGGAAAGCGTCTCTAATACATACTTCTTGAGTTATAAGAATAACAACATACATACATAGCATACATACATACATACATACATACATACATACATACATACAGTGCAGCTTATTCACTTAACGAACTGAAAGGAGTTTCCTTGATTTTTTTCCAATATGTTTAATGACAACATCAGAATCTATTGTTCTGGCAATATTTGCTTCAATACTCACCCTGGAATCATTAACTGTATTTGTTAAATGCCACAGACATTTGGAAACAAGTCGGTAAGTTTGTATTCTGTTAATACGTTCAACAGGTTTAATGGCTTGATGTGTGTACCTCCTAAATTTGCACAACGTACAGTGAATGTGGTATACTTCATTATGAAATTCTGACCATAATAGTCTGCAGGATATTGTTACGCTAACGACACAGCTCCCCCCTGCATTACTTGCAGGCATGGTGAGATATTTTCACAATAAATCAAACATTTCAGACAGCTACTTGACAGCATTAAAACATCGTCAACCAAAACTTGAAAAGCAGACTTCCAAAAGTAGGCACCTTCCGACGGATCATATATGTCATTAATTTTCGCCAAGTTAGCATCGGGTGTTTATTATTACCTCTACCGACCTATATTTATTTGGTCGCCCCTTTCCGTCTTTCCCACACGATATCCCCGAAACTACTAAACGGATTTCAATTTTGTGAGGGGTTAGTAATTGGTGTAAGGAAGAGGTGGTCAAATTTTTGATCGAGAAATATTTTCAGTTTTTTTCTTCATACATTTAGGTATACGCTCCTTATTGTCCATACGATATCTCCAAAGGTTGTTAATTATGTTTCCATGCAACATAATATCACAAAAAAATTTCACGTCTGCCCAAAGTTCTCCGAAAGTTCTGAGTTCTATGAAATCTTGTGGAAGTCTGAATGATTGGCTACGGATGAGGTGATTAAATATTGGAGTGGGTCCATGCACAATTACCTTCCCTGCGTTGTAGTTATATTTTATATCCTAAGATTTGACGCGATTACCTTGGTTTCACGATTCCAGGTCAAAACATGTTAATCCGAAAGGCATCAGTCAAAGGGACAACTGCGCAGCACGGACTACTACAAGTTACAATCGTGTTTGGTCAAAACGCATCAGTCAAGAATGTCAACACTGTTGTACAAATATCTTAACTGAATTTGAACTAATATCAAATTCAAGTGATGAAATAAATAATACTTTAAATGAAATGAGTTATATTTTAGGACAATTGTTTTTTTACAACTGAAATAAGAACGATCTGTTTGTCAGTTTTAAAGTGACTCCAAAAATCATACAAAGTCACTCAAAAGTATGATTTTTAATTCAAAGATATAATTTGTGTCTTTATCAGATTTTATTACCATATGAAATCCTAGAATATTTGGGGGGAATTTTAATGGATTAAAAAGTTTTAGTTCCATTTTTGCATTAATATCTTATGAATATGTTATCTGATTACATCTTTTGACAAAAAATATGCCTTTTAGAGCTTATGTATTACTTAGACTAAATGAATAAGTTGAGTTTCAATCGACTATTTGATGGACAATCTTTCAGCCCCTTGAAGAAATGCTCAAAAGCTATTTATCTTCTCTTCATTCTTGACGAATCCAACATCGCCTTTCATCAACATAATATGATAACAATGGGGTATAATGGGTTTCAACAAATTTTCGTTGTTGAAACCTCTAGGAATCTCAAATATTCAAAGAATTGATAGATAAATCAATTTTAACATCTTTTTGTTAGTTTTCAGTCTTCGAATAAAGTGTAGATAATTTTATTTTAGAATCTAAATTTGATCTATTTTTCGTTGAACCTTTTTAATGCACCATTATGATTTAGTTTTATTTCCTGCAATAGTGAAACTAAACATCTATCCATTTAAAACAAATTTGAATGAATAAAAAGATTTAATTCCATTTTTGCGCCATACATAGGCTTTAAAATGTATATCTTTTTAACTAAAAAGTATAATCAAACAACATATTCATCAGACACTAACATAATAATAAAAGAAAAAAAATTATTCATTCAAACTTTGAAAAAAATGAATTCTATGATTAAAAATTATACTTTTTAGAAACTTTCATATGACTACTGGGGGCCAGCGAATTTTATAAATTTAGTATGACTTTTGGGATCATTCCAGAGCAAAGATTAACAGACATTATTTTAATAGTTGTAAGTAATATCCTAAAACATTACTAATTTATGTGTAGATATTATCATTTAAATATAAAAAAGATGATTATTTTAATTCTTCCTTTGACATATAGTAAGAAATAAAAAAAAATGAAATCATAAAACATTTATTCATTTGAATTTACAGCAAAAAATAGTGAATCAAATTACTTGAATTGAGCGAATTCAGTTGGAATATCCGTGACTATTGTGGTCCTTCTGATTGAACGCGACTGTAACTTGCAGTAACATGTACTACGCTGTTGACTGATGCCCTTTTACATTTCCAGTTGTTTCGAAGTTTTGTGAAATACGTGAGGAGTGTTTCAATATTTTTTACATCGATATCCAGTGTGCCATTACTGGCTTGGATGACATCGTTGCAGTCGTCTATGCGAGTTGATATTTTGTACCTCACAGCTGACATTAACCTTGCGTGTCATTTCGATTCAATTGTCAAATCTAGGTTTAAGGGGTCTTTCAGTGCTAATTTAATGCCAGGCAGGTGAGCAACAATCGTTTTCACACTTTCAACGCAATTTCTCGTTTCAGATATACCCTGGAGAAAACAACCAGTATGCTTCTCCAGTATTTCCCATCGCTTAGGACTGGGACTGAAGAAGTTGAAGGCAATTTGAATTGACCCCCCCCCCAAGGTTACGGTTTCAAGTACGCATTCAGCAACGCCATTTTCAGAAAAGTCAAGTGTGTGACAACTACAGTAAATAAAAATTGCTGTTGAGCACTATTCTTATATTTTTGCTTGTGCGCCGTTATATCACCCTGTCACCTGGCCCATTATCACAGGCTTGAGCCCTACAATCAACGAGTGGAATGGTTTGTTCTTTCAAAGTATCAGTTATCAACAGCGATTTCTTCTCTTTTTTTTATTTTTATTTATTTATTACGATCTGATGTATTTCTTGGAGTTCTTAGTTTCTTTCGCAATGACGTATCTGTGAAGATATGTTGCTCGTTCAGTATGGAAAGTATCTAGTGTGGCATTTAGCATAACTGTAATGTACTTTGCCAGGCAAAATATGTTGTTTCACAGGATTCGAGCATTCTGCATAAAATCCATTTTGTGAGTCAGGGAACTTGAAGCCATTCACCTTCTTTTGTGCATCCTTTATACGTATCACATTTTCATGGAGGATAATGTCCCACCCGAATATAAATTCTATGAGTTCTAAAACGTTTTCATTTTCTGAATCACAAATGTATTGGGAACAACCATCAAAAACCAGAGTACGTTGTCCCAAGATGAGTGCAACGTGGATGATGTGCTTTTAAACATTATTTTGTTTTACAGCTTCAGTTTTGATTAATGCTTCTAATATGGTGTCAATTCCTGTTCAAGGCATTAGGCATCTTTCTAGTTCTCGCCAAACCAGTTCAGGCCACATTCTCTGTGGCTATTGCTTTTTCCATGTTCTGGAGTACTGTTGTATGGCTTCCACCACTTTTCACCCGCCGACCATCTTTCAGCTCGTGCAGAAAACAAAACAAAAAATCAGAATTGTTGGCAAAAGTTTCAGTACCAAAAGATTGTTTACCACTGCGTAGGCGTCTTTGAAATGTAAGAAAAAATCAGACAATAATTTCGCTTATTTTCGGCTAGCCATCGTTGAGTGTAGCCCCTCTGTATAACAGAGGTTAAGAATCCACTTCTAATGACTCTTATAATTGATGAAGACGACATCAAACACGAACAATATTTACACAAATTTTAAAGGCTGTTTCAAATTGAGTTTGTGAGTACATTCCGTATGGTTGGAGAGCTCCAAGATAATACGTGGAAACCGGGTTCAGTGTGCGAGCCTTACTGCCAAGTAAGTAAGTTAACTTGGGGATTATTCTCAGACTCTGTTAGACTCTCGACGAACAGACTATGAAAGACAGTGAACATGGAGTTTTATTCATGCGTGTTTCCTGAAGTGAGGATGGTGGTTAAGATCAGATCGGCCAGTTGGTCAGCGAAATGGTAACGATCTTAGAGAGAAGGAAAGAGTGTGTCCGGCAAAGGCCGGGGCCAGAGGCATGGCCAGCTAGGAATACTGGCGCCAATGAGCATTGGACCAGGGAGAAGGGAAGAGAGATAATGGCCGGCCGCAGAGGCCTGGGCTAGAAGCATAACCAGCTAGGAGTGCTGGAGCTAATGAGCATTGAACCGTGCGTCCAGGGGTCTTATTGGGGTCGTCGTTGGAAGTGACGTTTTGGATATCTAGCTAAAAGAAGGATTTCGTATTTAATTCCTAACTAAAAGTATAGGGGGCACTACACTATACTACCAGTTCTGCTTATCACAATGAACGATCACTACACACCGATCGGTCAAAAAACAACGAGAACAGTTTGTAAAAAATCTGGCTTGAGATTTGATCTTGTAAACCAGAGTATTTTTCCCTCGTGAAAATGTATCATATTACTTATTTTATTGAAAAATATTACTTTATTACTATAAATCATGTACATTAAGTCATTACTCATTTTATTTGAAATATTCCTTATTTTGTTAAATCAAATTAAAATCTATCAGAAATCGGAAGCTATCATTTGGGGGGGGGGTAGAAACTTGGCAGCCAGATTAAATTTTATCTGAAAACCATCCAGATAAAGAAACAAATTGTTGCCTTTTTCCCAATGAACTTTAATGATGGTAATTTTAAAATTCAAAATGGACGACTGTGAAGGTACATTTCTGACAATCATGACTAAGTCATTGTAGATGGAACTGTCTCGAAATTTAATCACTCCTTTTCACTATGTGGATTACCCTTCCACAAAATTAAATTGAAATTCATTGAGAACTTTTGGAGACATTGTGTGAACAGACAGGAGCCTATACAGAAAATGTATGAAGAAAAAATCCCTAGAAAAATATATTTTAATCAGAAACGAATTCCTGGACCCGCCCCCAAATTCAATCACACCTTCCTAACCCCCTGGCTCGATTTTCCGCATAAAGTTCACTGACATTCATACAGAACTTTCGAAGATATTGTGTTGTGTTTTTCTCCAAATAATCTCGGTATTCACCCCTGTCTGTCCTTACAGATCTCTAGAATACCTTCAGAAGTTCTGCGTGAATTCCAATGAAATGTAGTGGACGGTATGCCGTTAGAAAAGAGGTACTAAATTTTTGAGCAGATCCAAGAATTCATTTTGATTGAGACATATTTTTGTGCTATGATATTGCATACATTTCTGTATTTGCTCCTGTTTCTCTTATGGAAGGGTAAGCCACATTGTAAGGAAGAAGAAATTGAATTTTGGGGTAGATCTGGAAATTCGTTTTTGATTGAGATATTTTCTTCCTTCATTTCTGTATTCGCTCCTGTCTCTCCAAACGATACCCCCGAATGTTCTCCATGAATGTCAATAAAATCTTTTGGAAAGGTGGGGCCTTGGGGCAAGGAAGACCTAATCAAATTTTGGAATGTATCTAGAGTATTCGTTTTTGGTTGAGAGATGATTTTGCATTTTTTTTCATACATTTTTGTATCTGCTTCTGTCTGTTACCACGATATTACCTAAAATTCTCAATGAATTTCGATGAAAATTTGTGGAGTGGTGTGCAATAGACTACAGAAGAAGTGATTCAATTTGGGGGCAGATCCACGCACAATGACTTAGCCATAATTGGAAGAAATGTACTTTCACAGTTATCCATTTTGGATTTCAAAATAGCCGCCACTAAAGTTCGTACTTGATTGTTCTTATCTGGATATTTTTTTAGATATGATTTAACCTGATTGTCGAGATTTCACGTCTAAAAGAATGACAACTTGAAAATTATGCTTGAAACCGACACACAGTTATATAAATTGAAATATAACTTATTCTATTACAAAAATCCTATGACGTTTCTCTCGGCAAGGAACTAACGTTATGACTTTTCTACTATGTTAGAAAGTTAGGTATTTTAATAAAAGAGTAAGAAAAGAGAGGGGGAAAAGAATGATAGGTAGTTCACGGAGGAGTATCAGAAAAATGTTCACCCATAAAAAATAGTGTACGTCTGTATGGTATTTAGATAGAATCATAGACAGGTAACAAAGATCGGAAGGGATAAGGGAGAGAATGAGAAGATACTGACTTAAGGTTTGAGAAGAGCAGAGGTACGAGATAATAATGGATAATCTTTGTTTTTCAATGGCCGTGGAATTTTCACGGGTCCAGCTAGTTTTGTCGATAAAGCTCATCACAATCTGTTAAATACTCTCCTCGGTAAAATACATAAAACCAGAAATCTTTTTTTCCCTTTGAAACCTGCAGAGATATTTCATGAAGAACTTACAAGAATCGGTAAATAGGAAAGAAAAAGCACTCGACGGATCACATGATTGGTCACATGACTTCATTGCTTACAATGGCGGAAGCTTCTTCGCGTGTCAGTTCTGCACAACTTACTTCTTCTTCATCTTATTCGTCCCCAGAGATGTCCAGCGGAAACCCCAATGGTGATCAGTTGGATACAAGAGATGTTGTCACAGCTGGACTTGTGGATTTAATACAACCTGCCGTGAAAGAGATTGATTGTAGAGTAACCGAAGTCAGGTGAGACAGAGAGAAGATTATTACGGCTTCAATGCGTATTGTATTAAGTTGTTTATGTTCATACACCTCTTATGGAGAAAAATTTCCTAGTAGTCTCTTTAGAAAATAAATATCTCGAGTTTTGAAGTTGTTCAATTGATAATAATCAATAGATTTCAATGATAACCTGAAAATAACAGTAAAATTGGGTTCATCACTGAAGTAGGCGCTCGGGAGTTTTTCTTTTTATCACTACCCCCTTGCCTCTGGTTTATTGACATTTTGTAAATATACACTTTATGTGTAAGCCTCTCTTTTCTGAGATTAGTTATTTTGCCTGACATTTTTTCAAGTTTAAACATATATAAATTATGTATTTTATGTATTGAAAAATAATAATAATAAAAATATGCTCGGTCGTTCTCTTTGCTTCGTCAAACTGCTGCTAACAATTCTGATGAGTCGCCGATAATTTTTTTTCATTCATTCATCATCTGTTGTTGGCGTGGAGACATAATGAGAGTAATACCTTGATTAATGCAGGTTTTGATGTACGGTAAAGATATATTTGTACAAACTGGTACCTACCTGTCGAGAATAAGTGAGAATCGTGTGACCCTCCCCTCTCTCTGAAAGAAAATTCCGATAAAATCGAGAATGTCAACAACACTAGTAAGAACAGGATTTGATCTAATTCACTAGTTTAGTTTAGTGTTTTTTTTTGATAAATTCAAATGAATAAAGGTTTTACTGCGATTCTATTTTTTTCATTTCGTACCATATGACACAGAATGAGCTATAATTTAATTTATAGTATAAAAAAGTAATATTTTTGGTAATAATTTGAAATAGGTAAGATTAAACATTAAGCCCATTTATTAGGTACCACTATTTTGAATTTGGACATTTTTGAATGGCAAAAGATGACCAGATTTTTTGAAGAAATTTTACGGAAAAAAATTAACGCCGAAAACTATGAACATTTGAAACTGTATTTTTTCAAATATACGGTTGCAGTTAACAACATGATATTAATTTTTAAACATACCTACTAACTCCAACCCCTAACCTGCCTACCAACTCTAACACGCCATACTGACTCTGAATTATTAGATCGAATGTTATTTAATAATTGGTTGCTGTTAACAACATAAGATTCATTTTTAAACCTACCTACTGACCCAGACACCAAACCTACCTACTGACCCAGACACCAAACCTACCTACTGACCCAGACACCAAACCTACCTACTGACCCAGACACCAAACCTACCTACTGACCCAGACACCAAACCTACCTACTGACCCAGACACCAAACCTACCTACTGACCCAGACACCAAACCTGCCTACTAACCCAGACCCCAAACCTAACTACTGAGCCACCATACTACATGCTATGTTGGATCTAAAGTATTTGATCTTTAGATTGAACATAACTTTATCTGATAATCGGTAAAATCAAGCTTCTTTCAGCCATTCAAAATGGCCATAGTGTCTATTTTAATTACGTACCCTGCAAAATATTGGTATGATGTTTAATCTTGCCTTTTCCAAACAGTTACTGACCTGTGGGGTATAATGGGTCAAAAACGGTTCAACCAATTTTAGATTCAAAAAAAAAATTCACACATGATTCAAGGACTGAAAACCAACAGAAAAATGATTAATTCATCTATCCTTGGGATATTCAAGATTATTCAAATAACGAAAAATCATTGAAGCCCATTATACCCCAATGCTATAATATTTTGTTGATAAAAAAATGATTTTGGATTCTTTATAAGAACAAAAAGAAGTTCAATAGCTTTTGAGCACTTTCTTAATATTTTAGGATAATTTTTACAACTAAAATAACTAATATCAGTTAATTTTTGCTTTTATGTGGCCCCAAAAGTCATATAAAGTCTATAAAAAGTATAGTTTTTAATTATAGGTATGATTGTCTTTATCAGATTTTACTGCTGTAAAATTGTGGGATTTTTTTCTCAAAATTTAAATGAATAAAGGTTTTTCATTTCATTACTTTTTAGGGACTTCGTATAACTTTTGGAGTGATGTAAAAGCAAAAATTGATATCACTTATTCTAGTTGTAAAAAAATTGTCCTAAAATATTATTTTTTCATTCAAAAGTATTACTTTTTCTATTATTAGGAATTAAAATAACATTGAATTATTACTTATTCTTCCTGTAACATATGGTATGAAATGAAAAAAAGAAAAAATTGGAACAAAATCTTTATTCATTCAAATTTACAAAAAAGTAATAGATCAAATCACTTAATACTAATTTAGTTAAAATATTCATGCTGCGATGTTGACTTTCTCAACTGATGCCTTTTGACCAATCAATGTTGTAAGTTGCAATAGTTCATACTGCTGTGTTTGCATTTTAACTGTTATCCAATTGTCCTGATGCCTTTTGACCGGTCTCTGAATTGTGTGTTGTATATGCTCGTGCTATAAAAAGGTACTATGATAAATTGTCAATGAACCCAGAAATTGTTCATTGATGTCTTTTGATTAAATGTGACAATGGAATAGGCAGTAAAAAAAGAAAACCTGTAACTGGTAATTATAGATCAATTCATTGAGAGTAACAGTATACTGTGTAATGGACAGCATGGCTTCAGAAGAGGAAGGTCCTGCTTGATAAATTTTCTCATAATGCTTGAAGAGTAAGTGTCTGTCTTAAGACGCTCCCGTTGGATTATGACAAAGTTCCTGTTTCCTTTACCTGTGTCAACTCGGTGATCTTTGCAAATTTCAATAGTGTTTGAAACCAGGACTTTTAATCTCATTTTGTGCACCCTCAAATAGTAAACCCTGATCATTCAACAGGGTCCACTCTTGGTATGAGCAAAGAGTGTAGACAACTCTTCATTGAGACAAATTTCCCAGTGCTCTTAGCTGCTAATTGAGTACAAAGCTGTGTGATTAGAGTGGAGGTATCCCTTCGATGGACTTTCATCCTGCCAAGGAGGTGCTCATAATGTTTTGTGTTTCTAGAACCTGTTTCATGTCACTCATGAATGAGGAGCAGGAAAGGTTGTGTTATCTTGCTGCAATAAATTATCACAACTAGAAAACATTGCGAGCATAAAGTGGTGCAAATCTGCAACATGTTCTGTGCATGTCACACCTGTCAAGACAGAAGACTCTGGTTTTACTAGTCCTTGTGATCTCCAACAGAATACATCCCATATCATTACAGAGCAACCACCAGCTTGTACAACATGCTGCTGACAGGCTGGATCCATCGCCACAAGTAGTATCCTCCACTTAAAAACTCTACCATCTGCCTGAAAGAGCTGGAAACTTGACCTGTCTGACCAGGCGACACAATGCCAGTCTTTCACGGTCCAATGATGATGTTCTCTGGCCATGGTGAGAAGCAGTAATCAATGCTGTGGTATCAATGATACCATTGTTGGTTGATGACTATGAAACCCTCATGGAATGTTGTGTATGCTGTACAGTGTATTGACTGATGGGTTGAATGGCGCCAGCATTGGATTGGGATGCAATTCAATGCTATGTTCCCCTTCAGAGGTGACCGTCCTTGTCAGTTGCTGGAAGTCCTGTTTTTGCATCACCTGTGCGCACTTGTGGTTTCCACAAGCCATTGATGTTTCTACAAAATTCACAAATTTTGGGTATGCCCTTGTTGCTGATGCCTTAGAAAAACCTAGAGCAGTTGTTGCCACCTAGATGGATTGCCCCATCTTACTGGCCCCAACGATCATGTTAAATCCTGTCCATATCTCATGGTTGTAATAGTTACCCTACCTCTTTACCTATCATGTCATATGTCATCTTGCTGTGTCTATTTCCACGAGTAGGGCAGGGAAACCATCCAGTGTATAGCTGTCTCTAATTTTTTGGCACTTCAGTTTGAAAGGCAAAGGAAAAGTTATCATTTTCAGAAGGAAGATTTTTCATAAAGTTCTTGAAAAAAAAAAGAAAGAAAATTAGTGTACTAGTGTTTCCCTCAAAAATGGATGAATCAGTATTTAGATCTGAATGATTGTTTTTTTTCTGTGGAATTAAAATATATAACATTCCTATTTTTTCTTGAATTGCAAAAATGCAAGCATCCAGTTACAAATTAAGAAAACAAATTTACAAAAATTTTTTAGCCACCATTCAGAAAATCTAGAAATTCTGTCAAGTATTGTTAATGAAAACTCGTCAGTATGACATGTGAATGTACTGGACCATTTTTTTGTTTTTTATAACAGTTGACAAAAACAGTTTGCTTGTCTTCCTCCAAATAAACGCTTAATTCATTTTTGTGCCTGTAACTTTTAATTGCCTCATTTTGAACAATATACATTTCTGTAAATGTGTACATCTAAAATATGACCATATTTATGTCATTAGCAATAAAATTAAAAAATGTGTCATTTTTTTTAAACTAAAGTATCTACTGACATATAAAAACCTTCAGCTTGGGGAGTATTATAAACTGTGCTCCTCTTTTTTTTATGTTGAAATTAGCTTCAAAACTTTCAAGAATAATTTTTATATGACCAGAAAACATTCATTATATTTTAGTTAATGTGTAGCCATCATTTACTCTGGAGCAGGGATTTTTTCTTTGTCATAGGAAGATATCTACAAACATGAGATAACAGCAACGAAACTTTTATTTTAGTTGTTAATGACTTTTTTTATCATTTTCTGATGGGAGACAGTAGCCACACAAGCCAACTAAGTGCTTATTGGTAATGTGTATAAATACTTAGCCAAGTGATGGCTAACTTTTTTAGCTCAGTATGTGAGAATTTCACTGTTTTGAATAATCCTATTATCTGAGTGTAACATATATGTCTTCTACTTATAGATCGATACTTACAGATAAGACGCCTATTTTCCTTATATATTTATAAAACAAGGAGTTCAATAAGATATAACTACAAATTTCAAAATATAGTTGAAGGACTAAGTTGATAAAATAAGATTAAAAATTTTTTTTCTACAAAGTCCATTGCATGTCGTCTAAAAACCTGCATTGTGTCACTGCTTCTGTGTCACTACCCTCGTCCAAGTGATCAAGTTTGAATTTATGGTTACTAGATCACAACCCAAGAGCATCCTCTTAGTTTTCTGATTGGAAAACATGGACTAAAGGAAGAGCTTGATTTTAAAAAAATTTTTTTTTTTGAAAAGAGGAGGAAATCTACAATTGGCTCCTTCTGTGAAAATTTTGGTTAATTTGGTTACGTAAAAATCCCTTATTGCTAACTCCCTCTTTCAAACAAGAACAAAATGCAATGTTTATTACCGTCAATTCGATCAAAATGTTCAGGATAGAGACATGGGCGTCCACTGCCATTCTTCCAGGGAGGAGCAAGAGGATATATCAAGGACGGGGCACAAAGAGATATGTTCGAATGTAGCTTGACGTGTAAGGGATTAGAGAGTGCCTAAACTGTGACTTGTTCTAAGCTGTCACTGCTCATTGACCGTTGATACCAAGCTTTCAAACAGACTTGTCCTCGGTGGGAAAGCCTGATCCAGGGGAGGACAAATTCCACTTGATTATTCCATTACCTTTTATGATGCCAGGCAAAATCTTCTTTTTATCCCATTGTTTGACTGCAAAATGGAGCATTTGTCATGATAATTAATGTGAAGATTTTAGAAAGCTTTTCCTTTAATTTCAAAGCTTCAGGAAGAAAGTGGCTTATTTTAAATAGGTCCTCTAATTGTAATGTTTCTAATTCTGGTACATCTAGAGCAGTTGTTCCCAAGGTGGGACTTTCATCTCTTTGAAGGCACTAGAAAAATCAAGGGGGTCTGTGGAAGGCAAAGGTGTGGAAGAGAGGCGTTGGAAGACAAGAAAATTTAGTCTCCTCACGTCAGGCCCATCATTCGCATTAATTATTTTTATGTTTATTAATCAAGTACTTTTAGATACTTAATTAGATTTTTTTTAATGAAAATAAATACTCAAATACCAGGATTTTAAAAAAGATCAATTTTCGATGGACTTTATGGGGGTGTGGGTGTGACAAAATATGCTCTGAAATAGTCTGAAAAAGTTTATGAATCACCAATCTAGTCAGGGACATCATAGAATCCATTAAAAATCTCAAATAGCAGTGGGCTGGCCATGTTGCAAGAATGGCGTCCAACTGATGGACATCGCAACTCACGACATGGATCCCCTGAGATCACATGCGCAACTGAGGCCAGCAGAATATTAGATGGAGAAACGAGCTAGACAAACTAGAAAGCACTGGCTCCGCGATGCCATGATAGAGAAGTGTTGCGAATCCTGGGGAAGGTCTATGTCCAATGACGAATGTTGAAAGACTGATGATTATGATCTAGTGTTATGAGCTTAGCTGGCTGACTTCTGCTAGTCAGTAGATATCTGCAGACTGTTAGAGTGTACAAACTTTAGTAAAAAAAAATAATAGAAGCCATCATGTGACCAACAGCTTTTGGCAGCATACCATGTTGAGGGTAATCAATTGAAAAATTGGAAAAAGGGATGATGATTAAGTTACTTCTCATAGCTTATGTTGGGCAGTGATCACTAAATTCTGATTTCTTTTTTTAAAATGTGGATGCTGCCAGGCACAAACTAAGGGATCAATTCAGCATAAACTTACGTTGCAAATTGAACCCCCCCCCTTAAAAACCTATTCAGAGGGAAAATAAAAAACAAAACAAACCCAAGAACATTTTTTCTAGACATTATAAAGAGTACATGTTGAAATTTACAACCTTCTTTTGATACCTATTCTTATAATACTCTACCTAATTTATAGGTTTTATGAGTATGAAAGAAATGAGAATATGCATCAGGGACAATAAAATTTGGTTAAGGTAGATTAAGATATTTACCAAATGTGATCTTAATCAAATATGTTTATAACCGATAACTGATAAACCAATTATTTTACCAAAAGATCCGCAACAAACATTTCAACTTACATTTACTTTTTATAGTGCGGGAAGTTTATGATATACTTGCTCATTCATTCTGTTCCATGTCACATTTTTAGAATCCTTTTAAGGTTGTATTCGTGGGCAGAATTGAAAATGAATATATCCATTTATATAATCTATACATGGCAAGGTAGATATTTTTCAGTTTGGTACCTTCTTCTATATTTTGGAAAACCAATGTTGTAACTCTTTAACATGCTTGGAGTAAAATAAGAGCTGTTACCTCTTCTCACCATAAATTTTATTTGTTCTAATCCTCTCTTAGCATATCAGGAAAGTTTTCAGTACTGCTTTTTTCTTATCATTCACTTATTGTTTTTTGGACTAGTGTCCTCATCTTGGTTGCTATTGCCATGTTTTGGCTGTTCTGGTCATCTTCAGGTGTCTATTGTACTTGGTAACCTTGGAATTTCAAATCAAACCCTTTATTGAATCCACTGGGATAGATTGTTCACGTTCCATTGTCCATTTTAATCATATATGCTGGTTCAGTGGAAGAGGTAGACAAGTGACACTACAAGATCTAATTGACAAGGAAGAATAACTTGTACGAGATATCTGCCATTGTAATGGAATAAAAACAATCTACTCCAAATAAAGGGTTTGGTTTGAAATTCCAAGGTGGTTATTGAATACAAGAGATACCTGAAGAAGGCTGAAGAGTACAACAACTAATACAGTGTAACAAAAACCAAGTCCGAATAGATGAGTGAATAATAATGATAATTCCTCATTTCAGAAATTCGGCGTGAAATTCTTTTTTTCTGTTTTTCTGAAGCAAGTTGAAGATCATTGAGGTTGTTTGGCCATCAAAGTATAATATTGTCTGACTTGCCTGTATTGACTGTTTGTTCCATTTACTGATAAGGAAACATCATCTATTTTGCATTTTCAGTGTCTGCTGAATCAATGAGACATCCTTAACTAAGACGACAATGCTTTGCTTGTATTCTTAGAAATAGTTTGAGTGTGTCTTTTAGCTTTGTTTTACTTTTTTGTCAAGTCAGGTATTAGACTTGAAAATGCAAAATTGATTTATTACTGACCGAAAATTATTCACAAACTTATAATTTTACTATGAGAAATATACATTGGTTGTAATTAAATATCCGCTTTATTAAATGTGTGTGTGTGTGTGTGTACATGTAGAAAGAGATCAACGTAAGGAAATATGTATAAGGTTTGAGTCTTTGTCTGAATTTCCAAGTCGATATGTTGTTAATATCATACATTTCTTTTGGATCAGTTTCTTTATCTCTGTTGCCTTCATTACAACATTTAATCTGATTTACCCTCTGGCCTTCCTTGGATGTCTGTCACATTTGTTAACTTTCTATGGATATCAAATGGAACCCTTTATTTGATCCATTGGAATATGTTGTCTCAAAGGAATTTCAGAACCTTCCTTCCAATGCTGATCTGCCTCCATTGAGCCAGTGTATTTCTACGCAATATCTGATCTCGGTTTTGAACAAATGATTTTCAGTTTTACTAGCATGATGGATTTTTAAATAGGCGAGCATCTCTAATACAGATTGCTACCACTAACTGACTGATGGGCTGACATAGCGAAAAACTCCCACTTCTCATTTTCTCCCACTCCTATATATGTCTGGAAGTGTAAGGGAGAGAACTTGTGCATATATGGCCTGACTTTCAGGCTCTTTAAAATCTCAAATCTAATGTCTGTACTTTTTATGGGAGCAAATAATAATTCATCCTAGGAAGCACCTTCTAATTGCATTAAGGAGAAGCAAGTGTATGCCTGGATGGCTCTGGCAATGGCCCGAGGGAACCCAGGCAATCTTTGGATGATCAACTTAACCTATATATTTTTTTGCTCTGTAAGCTCTGGAATGAAGTAAAAGATGGAGAAAGACTTGTAAGGAGAAAAAGAAATAAAATAGAAATAATTGTCAGATAGTCAGTTGTTTGGGGTTTTTAGTTCAAGTGAGTAAATGATCGTTTCTATTTATTCTGAGTGCTTGACATTTCAGAGTCACTACATGAAACCAACACTAACAGCAAACTAAACAGATACAAGTTTATAAAAAGTGCTCCAGATCAGCTTCTGTGTGTGGTGGTTAGGTGCAATTAGGACTTTCAGTACAAATAACTTTGGAAGTTCAGCAAGGACATTTGAAGATATGATGGCTTCAATTTTACACACTAAAAACAAAAAAGTCATTTTTTTTTTACCTAGTTTCATACTCCACAAAACTTTTTTCTAGATTTACATTTAGAATCATCATACTTGGGAATTATGCATTTTGATTTTGTGGAAGAAGTGCTTTTGTCTTTAAACTTTGTTTTTAATTCTGTGAAATAATTTTAGATGTTCATAAAATTAGAGAAGCCCTTACTTTAGATTATTTGAGATTTTAATTATTGACATTTCAGAATGTGTTGTTGTTCTTAAAAGTATGCACAGAATGAGTTACAAACTGTACACTCATAAATACACTATCATCCCCAAACCATTCTACATAACTGCTTTATCTTGAAAAATGCACAGCCATAGATTTTATATGTAACAGAGTAAACAATATTACAGATAAAGTATGTACTTGTGAATAAGTTAATTTTGTGTATAGGTCAACCTTTGATTCATGGTTCACAAAATTATTAATTCATGGTATGCTTTTTCAAAGCCTGGGTTGCACCTAGTCCTTTCCATTATGTTTGTATTTCAACCTTACAAAATTATCACTTGTGTATAGATCGATCCTTAATTTTTGCATAAATTTTGTTCTTCAAAATAAATGAATGAAACACTTGTCTAATAGTGTAGTAAAATATAAAAAAGCATATTTGATCATGTGACTTCATTGTATTCAAGCTGTATTGAAGATTTTTGCTTAGATTTTTGGTATGGAATTTTAATTTGTTTCTTATAGTCAAATAGAGAAAACTGCCTATATTGTATTTCTCCTTCTGTGAAGACTTGTTAGAAACATTCACTGGAATCAAGAGTCTCTACTGAAAAATAAGCTTCTTTAATCATAAGAAGACTTTTATATACATATTGAAAGCAAAATAATAAATTAACTTGTGATATATGTGTATATATATATGTGTGTGTGTATGTAATATATATATATATATATATATATATATATATATATATATATATAATGTCAGTAACTTTAATGTTTCATCTGAGCAAACTATTTTCTACTATCTGAACCTGTGGCAATTCCATGGGTGTTGACAACTGAGATTATCCATTATTTCATGCCTCAGTTTTTTTCTCACCCTTTGCTTATATCTTCTTATTCTCTCCCTTATCCATTTCAATCTTTGTTACCTGTTCATATTATTATATAAATGTTATACAGGAATAGATTAGTTTCATCTGCAAAAATCTTCCTTCTGCTCAGTGAACTTTCTTTTATGCCCTCTTTCTTCTCACACTCATATTAAACTACCTAAATTTTCCTGTCATCTCACTTCCTAACTTTTCCCTCATGTAACTACTGTAAGAGTAACATTCGAACGCAAGTAGAAAGAAGCAAGATGATATTATTGATGGCTGTTCCAGGATTTGCACATTCTGAAAAAGTTCCACCCTCTAACAATTGACAATTTGTCAGTAATCGTTTTCCAAGTTATATTTATGAATTTTCACTTACATATAGATTTGCTTGCTCTGTAACATTGTTAGTATTCATTATTGCATTTGGTAGAGCCTGGATATCTCTAGCTGGTTTAATATGAGTGATCGGATCAGAGATTTCTTCTATTCATGTTACATAGTACAAACAAATGTCTGTTCGTGATCAGATTAAAATTTAGATTTTAACCAGGAAACTTGTAACAGCTGCTAATGAATGCAAAAGTCACTCAGTATTTCAAGACTTGAATAAATGTTTTAATAAAAAGATAAAACAACTCCTCAGCACAGTCAGTAATTGGACAAGCATAGCGTCAAAATTGAATTCATATAGAAGGAAATTCCATCAAAGAATATCTATGGTCTGAATCTTGACTCTCCAGAATCTAGATATTATTAATAAACCCAACAAAGTAAGTTCCAAAAATAGTCAAAAAAGTTGGGTTTATTTGAAAAAAATCAGAAAAAAAACATCTTTAGAAGGAGTATTATGGAGTACTGAAGCCAATTTTCAAGTCAGTTGACAAAACAGTATGGCTAGGAATGAAACACACCTAACATGTAAACAAGCTCATGTAAATATGAAAAAAAGAATGAACAACCGTAGCCATCTTTGATGTTGTTCAATTTTCCCTTCAGATATATTTATTTGGACCTTAGGAATTACTTTGATCTAATCGTGGAATATAACATCCTAAAAATACCTTCCATTTTCAGCTTCACATATTAATTTCATGTGGATCAGAAATTAAGGGGCTGCCACATTAGCTAGATCTCAATTTTTTTTGTCTTTTGGAGTTATCTTAATAGAAAAATTTATGTAGACAAGATTTCCAACACTCTTGGAACTGAAGAAAGATATTCAACAAGTAATAAAGCATTAGAGTCAGTGCATTATGAGCTGTCATGGAACATTGCCTAGGAAAGGTTCCCCTCTGTGAAACTGAGAAGACACTTGTGGAATGTAATAATTAATAATCACTTCAAAGTAATATATTCCTTTATGTTGTAGTACCCCGGGCCGGTCTGTACAACCCTTCACTGGTTAGGCTGTAGTTGACTGGTCACTGTATCTCGGCTTCTAGTTGCCCCTACCTTCCCTATGTCATGTTCAGATCTGAGGGGGTACAGCTGTCGGCTAAAAGACTCAGCAGCACTGGAACAAAGATACCCAGAGGTGTCACAAATTGAAAAGGAACAATTGACACTTACTGTATAACATGCAACAAGATTTATGTCA
Organism: Thysanoteuthis rhombus; assembly: GCA_963457665.1. NCBI lineage: Eukaryota > Metazoa > Mollusca > Cephalopoda > Oegopsida > Thysanoteuthidae > Thysanoteuthis > Thysanoteuthis major. Next base: position 35,739,283 of record OY735206.1, read on the forward strand.
ATATTATTACAGGATGACTGGTCAAAATATACACTGATGTGGGTGAGGACATTATGGAATGAATATCAGTTTGTCTTTTGGGTTATGTATTTGATGTCTCTTGGTATGTCTATTGGTATAGCTCGACCTAAGTTTTCAAGTTGAAATTATAAGTCTTTCAGGATATCGACTTGATGTCTCTTGGTATATCTATTTGTATAGTTTCACCAAAGTTATAATCTTCTGGGGTCAGGACTATTCGTGACAAAGAACGTGAATTCCTCAGCAGTACCACAGCGTCTTCTCTTCTGCTGCTACTCAAAAATAGCTGGCTTATATGATTGTTGGCTCCCTTTGTGTGTGGGGATGATGAGTGATTTTCCCCTCTCAGCTTGTAAATATTGAAATCGTGCTAACTTCAGCAATCTCTATTCCACTCTCACCGATTTTGGAAATCCATAATTTTCCCTTAGAATTAGGCGATGAGCGGGGCCAGATCCTCTGGCAATCAATTTATCTGCCTGAAAACTAGAAGTATTTCCCTAAATCAGGGATTCTTGAACCTCTCGAAGAAGGACAATCAATCATACATCTGTATTCTGTTACAGGCCTCGCTTGTCCAACCTTTTTTAGTACTTTACTCTTGGATCCAATATCAATTGCTTTACAGTTTAGATTTTTATCTGTTCCCTGTCCAAGTCTGGTTTTTGTAAACCCCCTGGGTGACTGTTCTGCTCTTGTAAAGAACACTCACCCTCACCCTTTTATTTATCTTTCTCTTTCAGATTTATCTAATTAACCCTTCATTTCCATAGTGTCAATGTCGTGAACTGCTTATAACTGTACCCTATATTACCTTATGTTGTAGACTGTTCATAATGTAATTATTTTTGTTGCAGAGTAATCATCCTATAAGCTAAGCTTTATCTATATTTTATTTGTTGCAGAGAGAGTCAAGTGGAACTACGCCAACAAATTGATAGCCTTGCTGTGGGTGAGTTAACTTTCTAATTTTGAAAATTCCCTTTTCTGAACAAAAAAGTATTTTGTAACAGCTTAGATTATATTATTGTTTGCTGTGCATCTTCCACATGAGTCTTACAATACTGACTTTCGGCCACCCATGGTTCCAAAGCCTTGCTGGATTAAGTTCTACCAGATCAACTTAAATTCTTATTCAGTATCATAGCTCTGATGTACAATTAATAATTGTATTTTCTGAAGTTCTTGAGTAACATACTTTCATTATTCCACATATTTTCTCACTACTGGAATATTTTCAATAGTGAGGTTTTGTTGTGGTACAATCAAGTTATTGCTGTATAAATTAATGTAACAAAATTCAAGCTGAAAAAAAAATCTACATTAAATTATAATAATAATTTAAACAGTATGATTTTGAACAGTACAGAAAATTTTGGAATGAAATTACCACACTATCAAGTTATATCAGTATTATTTTTGTTGTTCCTAAGACAATGTTGTGTACGCAGTATCAGGTATTTTTAGAAGTCATTTAGTACTTTTCTTTTCCAACAAGAGCATCACTGTCTGATGGAAGTTGTAGAACTGAATGCCAAAGTCTTGTGTTGATACGATAACAGATGATATATATGAAGGATACTGTTCAATTTCTTTTAATGAAATTGTTTTTGTTTTTTTGTTGAATCCTGATAAAAGAGGCCTTATTTGCTGAAATTAGTTTTTCTAATCACTGGTTTCCATATGTTGTAAAATCTTGACCATACAGACAACCTTCATTATAACCAAACCGCAATAAGTAAACAAATAAACTTAGGTATTCTTTAATGTTTATTTTATACAAAATAATGCCACCAAAATGACTATAATATATTACAATTACAACATATACCAAATCGAATTTCTGTTTTCAAAAACGAAATATTTGCATATCTAATTTCATCAATGATTTAACCCTTTGGATCTTGAAGCCTTGCACCTTCAGATAACCTGTGTCCACGCTCCTGTAGGGAAAAGCTTATATTGATCTTTTTTTTTTCTTTTTTTTTTTTTTTTTTGTTCATTGAATACTGCAGTGTTTTTGCCGAATTCATTCCTTTTTTTTTACAGTCAAATAAGTATAGTTGTGTCACCTCTGTCATAAAATGGACTTTTAAAAATAGTGCTCTACGCAAAATATTAGGCTCACAGGTTCTAAAGGAATTACTGTAACGATTTTTGCCTGATCACCAAAGAACCATGTAGTCTCCCATTATCCTGATGGAATATTACGCTTCCACTTTACTATTTCTAGATGCCTCTTGTTGGTCTGATTGCTACCTGTTGGTCTGATTAGGTATACTACTTGTTTGAATCAGTTGTTTGGTTCTCTGGAAGGAGCTCTTAGTGGATGACTCCCTTCCAATCCCACAATATACACAGCATCACATTGTTCAGATAATGACAAGCCTTTAGTACAGTTAGTGGTAGTTCATTTCTCTTGCCCTGCAATCTCATGCATTCCATGTTGTTTTAAAGTATTTTTATTTTCCTGCCATAAAACAGAACATTTTCTTCTATTTAAGTTGCGAATTACACGCAGATATATGGTCCAGTAATTTTGTTCCACTCTACTGCTGTGGAAGCCACACATCAACATGACTAACATAACCAAGCTGGTGCAAATAGTTTTCAATGCTTGATTAGGATATCTTGAGCATGTTTGCTATCTCCCTCATTGTATAATATTATTCTCAAGTAATGTCTTGATTTAATTGCTATCCACCCAACTGGGGAGTATCATAAAACTTCACAAACTTCTATTGACATTCAAAGAGTTTTTCAGACAATGGAACTCCTTTGTGTTGTTTGTGTTGTTAACTCAACATTTTGACTGATCCATTCTATGGTTGAAATGTTGACACCCACAACAAGGAGTTCAATTGTCTGAAATACTCTTTGAGTGGTAATGACTGTTCTCAAAATTATAGACAGCACTTTTGATATTTGATCATTCACTGTGCTTCCTCTACAAACTACACAAATCTATTTTTGCATTCATTATCATTTTTTTAACCGTTCTTAATCTAAAAAAATTTGACAATTTAAAGAAAATGTACTTTTATATGACAGCATTTACAATACAATCAAAAATGATCTTTTTGAATGAAGTTAGTTGAAATCAGATACTCCTAATGCCATCTATCAACAAAAACTGAAAAAAGCATCTGCATTTACAAATATTTGCTTTGGTAATTATATGTGAGAATAAATTACTTTGTCTTGTCTACTAAATAATGAGAAACAACAGTTTGCTGAAAATATTGTTTAAGCTAAAGGAGCTTGGTTAGTCCTCAAATATACGAAATAATATGTCAATGTATCAACTTATTTTAATGAGAATCTCTTGGGAAATTTCTTTGGAAGCTTGACTCTGCTGCTTGGACATTAGTTTTTTGTTTTGTTTATTTCACTTGAAAATCACACCATATAGTCAGGCCAAAAGGAAAAGGTCAGTGGATATTTCTTGTGAAGATCTTGAAGAATTAATTCTCAGGGGCTTTGAAATAACCAATCCACAATGCTGCATCTGGGATTGATTTCAGTAAAGTAGCAGCTGTTAGCCGAATGCCTTATCAGCGGGGTTTAATTCAAAATTCTTTCTGATGTTTATTTTCATACCTAAGCTATTTTCCTGACTTGGGGGAATCTACAATTACAATCAGAAGAATGAAGCTGAAGTTATTTGCAAATTCAGGAATTCAAGTAGTTTGTAATCTACCTTTCAGTGAAAAAAAAGAAAACAATTCAATCTCTTTTAATTTTTATCTTTTTAAAAAGTTAAAAAAAAAACATATTTATATTTAGAGCTAAGTGAGAAAATTTGTATTTATTTTGCTAGTATTGATACTTATTTATATCATCCTCAATAAAAACATTTGTTTAAGTAAGCATTGTCGGGTTAACCATGCCTTTGTTATTTGCTGATATCTTAAAATCATGTTGTGACTTTGTAGGTAGTGAAAATATCAATTAGAGCCTCTGATACCCCTGTAGGTAACAGTAAGAAGCAGAAGGAGAAGGGTTTGTCATTATTCATACATCAGAAAGTAGATTTGCTGTCGAGGCTTCATCATGGTGTATCTGTGTGTTATCCTCCTAAAGATTACCATGTTGGAACCATTGCCTTTAGTTTTCAAACTTTTACATTGACAGTGATGTCCAGAAACTAATGAATCATAGGAAAACATTAACATATGAAAAAAAGATAAAGATCTTTACCATGTGTTGATTGATTGAATGAGGCATAGGAGTGAATGTATGCCACTGAAGGGTTTGATGGTCAGGTAACAAGCCAGAAAAATACTATGAAGAACTGAAAATTGAAGGGGAATGTGAATATTCAGAAGGTTGACTACAAATATTTAAGAAGTGTCATGATGGAAAATATCAGAAAATCTGAAAGTTACATTGACTGTCAGAGGTGTAGATTAGGGCAGGGGTATTTGAAAAAGCTCCACCAAGCCCCCAATAGCTTTATGAATAATTGTTCATCTACTGCATTTCTACTGATAAATCTCACTGAATGTTGGAGAGGGTCCCTCAAGGAGCCAATATCCCACTCCCCCTACCCGGCCTGAAAATCTGTGGCTACGACTCTGTTGACTGTCCTGATGATATCTTATGAAAACCTTAGTCTTGAAAATATTTACAATATTGATGAAACAGCTCTCTACTGGTGCTACATTCCCAGAAAAACTAAAGATTCACTACAGCTGATGAAAGGGCACAAACAGGTTTCAAGGATGCCAAGTTGTTTAGCTTAGTTTAAGATTTTTTATGATTTTTTTATGATTGAAGTTTTACTTGGAAATATCAAGTCTACCATTCATTTTATGGTTTGACTTCACCCACTTTATTTACCTTTTCATTACTATACAAATAACTGTAATATTATCTATAGTCTTTATTGTATAAGAAATATGGTTCTTATATATTTATTGGGGTCATCAGTTTGTAGACTTATGGTTCTAGAGAGTTCTCAATGGAGAATGGACACGCGCTGTATTAACAGGCCTATGTGGACATCAGTTGAAAAGTTAAAGGAGGAAGAGAAATGTATAGAGAACATCCACGCCAAATACGAAAGTGGACACAGATATTAATTGGAGTAAAAAAGACACATACAAGTATATATATGTGTGAATGATAGGTACATTTAATTCATAACATTTATGACAAAGAATGTTAATGAAATACATGCTATAGAAATATTGATATGATCATTTGTGTAAAGAGAAGAAAAGAGGTCTGTTAGGTTTAGGTTATTCCTATGCTGATGAGTTGTGTCTAGATTATAAAAAGGTGGTACTCCAGGTTAGGTACAAGAAAGAGCTAAAAGGGATAAAAAAGTAAGTGCGGCGTTTGCGTTGTTGCCAAAAATAGTTGTTGTAGTATTTGCATCCAGTAGCTATAAAGTTCTCACAAATTCTCACGTTGAGGAAGATAAATGACAAGACAATATATATACATATATATATATATATATAGTCATGGTCAAGGATAGAAACCATGCTGGCCGCAAGTTTAGAGAGAAGGAAAGGAAGATAAGGTAACCAGCTTGGGATGCTGGGGCAACAAAAGTGATTGATGCTCAGGGCTCTCTCAGGGAGCTGTTGATAATAAGGAGTATTGTTGAAAATTATCAACAAAAAATCATTTTTATAGACAATGTAAATTCAAAGATAATTGTTGTTGAAAACTTGTTCACACTCAGGAACTGATTACTCAAATGCTCTTTAGATATTCAATTTTTTTTTCCCAATTCACTATACTGAATGAAATGAAGGTTTTCATTAATTAACTGCATATTTTTTTTTACTATATGCTTTATGATATCTATTTATTTGTACATTTACAATTTTTGAATGGTACAAAATCTATTGTTTTGGGAAACAGAAGAAAATTTTTGCAGGGTGTAGCAAAAATCATTTGTGGATTTTGTGCTTAACCCTGGCAAATGGCAAGAGATTGTTGTATTACCGTTCAGAAATGCATCTGGTCCCAACGGTGATGAATAAGAAATTGTATGTGTGTACCTGTATACAAAAGTTCATTCATATCATTTTAAAAGCTAAATGTTCTGAAGATGAGGTAATAAAAATATCAACTTATAAATATGTTTTTCAGACATTTTTTTTTTTTTGTCTAAAAATTTATTGAAGAGATCTTTTTTCCTAAATATCCCATGAATTTCACAAGTATTAAAACTTGACTGCTTAAAAGAGAAATTCAAATTTTTTTGGTAGATGTGTGTGAATATTTTCTACTAGGATAGAACTTTGATTGTAAAATGTGTAAATATGGATACTTATACATGTATTGGTTCCTTTGGAAGAGCTTTAGCAGTAATTTGTTGGACTAAGCTTGATTTTTAGAAGTGAAAAGCTAATTTTCACTCGGGCCATAGTTAAATATCTGCACCCAACACTAATTTGTTAGACAATAAAATATTAAGTAGTGAATCAACAGCAAACAACTGACACCCACTTTGTGCTAACTTTAATAGGATAAGTTGGGTCAAGTAAAGATCATCACCATTATTCCACCTTGTGGTACTTGTCTTTACTTGGTCCGATTGGGTGGTACTAATCTTTACTTTGTTAGATTAGGCTATTAAAACATTCAAAGAGATCTTGGGTACACTCCCAGGTAGACTTGCACAGGTCCCATGAAATAAATTGTTGTAAAATGTGTGTGTGTATGTATATATATATATATATATATATATATATATATATATATATATATATTTCATTGGAAGAATTCTATGTTAATCTAGTTTCTATGGATTTGGGGATCTTTTTTATTATTTCATTTGGATGGTTAGAACTGGTATTGATGTACTTAATCACAGAATTTTCTTTTCTATATGGTTCATAAGTGTTATTCATTAGATTAAAGGTAATGCCTAGGGAATGTAAAATTTTTATGTTGGCCTTAATTTCTACTTTGAAGTTCATTTCTTTTTCATTTCTCTTATATATTTTTTAATATTTTCGCATTTTTGTACATTACCATTCTCTACAACTAGTAGGCTATCATCCCTGTATAATCCTCTCTCTCTCTCTCTCTCTCTCTCTCTCTCTCTATATATATATATATATATATATATATATATATATATATATATATATATATATATATATATCTTTACCTTCAATTCTGACCCTGTTGGTTCCAATTTTTACTTGTTCTCATTGAGTAGTACTGATCTTTACTTCATCCATTTTGTTGGGTTTGATGCCCTTCTGGCATCTCCTGCAGCCAAGCTGATGCCAGCCTCATCAATCTTTGCTTTCTTCTGGACTACATTAGTGAGGGGGATTCTGATGATTGGGCATCCCAGGATCTCCATATGCTATGCCCAGGCATGCGCCCTGGAGGGAACATTCCTGTGTCGTTCATTTGTCTGACATAGTGACAGAATGGACACCATTCATTCATTCTCAGCTCAACATGTCAAATGATCCTTTTAGCCCACATAGGTAGAAAGTACAGAAAAATATGTTTTAGATCTTGGAGGCACAGCTGGGAAGTTGGGGGCCTATTTGAAAACGCTCCCTTGATCCCAATGGAGTGAACCACCAAAAAGCTTAATAAATAGTTCATGTACTGCATTTCTACTAACAAATCTTACTATATGTTAAAGAGGAATCCTCAAAGAGCCAAGCCTCCAGGGCTCCTACCCCCCCATCTCTAGCCACACCTCTGAATCTTATACAGGAAATGAATAAATTCATAATACTGTATTTGAGAATCTTCCAATTGGCTAATTTGAAAAAAAACCCAGCTTTTTTCTCAAAATTTTATTTTTTAATTGATAAGGTAATTTCGTTTAATTGATAAGATGATTTCATTTTAATATTTTAGAAAACTTCCCTTCATCGGTCTATCACTTTTTCAGGGAAAATATTTAGCCTGTAGGCTTTTGGCTTTACTTCGTTCACTGATTAGGTTGCTCATTGTCTGAGTATTAATATGAATTACAGTATTCATATTAAGCATTAACTGTGGTAATAAGTGACATTAGACAATAAACTCTAAATCTCTTGCATGTAACTAGATATTTTCTCTATAAGACTTTATTTTGATCTAATATCAAGCATGTGCATCTGTCTCGAGTATGTGGCTCATGAAGTGTACTATTCATCATGAATGACCTACGAGTCAAAATAACTACCCATCGCTGCTGTATAATTTAATGTGTCTGATTTATTCAAAATATGGCAAGAGAAAGATAGCAGTAACATTTACTTGCTTCGCTCTCCTTAAGCTGCACATTACTTTTAAAAAACTTTTTTTTTTTTAGTGCGGTAGGGCTTAAGGCAGGCAATATGTGGATGATTTTCCACCATCAGGATTGGTTGCATATAAAGGCACCTCCAAAACTTTTGAGGAAAAAGCGATATGTGATGAGAAAAAATACCCAGAACTTGTATAAGTATTATTTTTATTGTAAATCTTTATCCTATTCATGAGAGGAATGAACAAAGAAATTTTTTCGTATAAAAATTATTTGTTCTTTATGTTCAGAACCTGAAATTTTTTTCTTTTTTGAAAAAGTTGTTTATACTGTAAATGGGGCATAATAATTTACATGTAGAAAATTTGTGTACAAAGTACTTGCAGATTTTGAAATTCTACCTTGACGATTTGATTATTTTTTTTATTTTTTATTTTTTTTTTTTAAAGCATTTCAAATTACTGATTTCAAATTTGTCTGTCAACAGGGTTAAATCCTGGGAAATGGCAGTATTAATCTTATTTTCTAATCTATTTCCTTTTTTTTTTTCATCTGTGGCAAATGTGTTTTAAATGCACTTAAGTAATTTTTCTTTTACAACTAAACTGAGGTTATTTTTTTGTTGTTAGGTCCAAAATTAAAACTTTAAAGAAGATGCATTATTTAGGGTATTTGTTGTTCTTTTTCTTTTTTCGTTTTTTTGGTGTGTGTGGAGAGGTTATCTCGTGTTGCTTCCTTGTCAAAAGTGGTAGGTACCTAGCATGGCTCAAAGTATTTCCAAGTTTCCAACGAGAACAAATTCTTCACTGGAAAATTTCCAAAGCTTCCTTGATCAAGCATGAAGCATGTGTTACATGGGGAAGAAAAACACTTGAGTTTGATAATAAAGGGTTTCCAAATTAGCTATTTTTTTGCTACATCTGGCTGACTTTTTTTCCTCCAATCGAGCCAATAGAAATCTATGTTCAATTTCTAATGTGTTTTTAATGATGGTTGATACAATTGAATTGAACTTCTGGGTTTCTTTCGTTTTTGTTTTTCTTCTTCCAGTTCATTCAACTATTTTATTTTTGCTGCATTTTAAAATAACTTGATAGGTTAACAAGGTGGATAATTAGCTATATAATAGATTCATATGTAAATAGCCCTATAATTTTTTATTGATACTGTGTTCGTAAGGCTGCCAGTACTAGGTTTTTGAACCAAGAACTGGGTTTTTTTTCATACCTGTCTGGATTTCATTGTTTTGTTTTTTTGTTTTTTTTTTAGTAGAGTAGAATTAGTCAGGATTAATACATGGCCCTTGAACAAATTTGCATAAAGATGGAAGCATATAGATTGCATATAGATATAACTAAAACATATCAAAAGTCCTCCTAATTCTGAATATAGGTTATTGAGAAAATTAAGATTCCTTTGTCATAATTTCAAGTTATAAATTACAATAGAAACAAAAAATCAATCAGAAGATGCATACCTCTGGCAATGCCTTTGTCAGGGAAAGTAATTGCGCATGGATCCACCCCAATATTTAATCACTTCTCCTATGGCTTATTACCCACCCTTCCACCAAAGGTCATACAAATTCATCGAGAACTTTTGGAGATATTATAAAGGAAAACATGAATTTTTGGCAATATCATATGGTGCAGAAGTATAACTGAGATGTAAGGGAAGTAATTGTACATGGATTCACCCAAAAATTCAATTACTTTTTCTTGACCTATTTACCATCATTCTACTAGATTACATTGAGATCCATTGTAAACTTTTGGAGATATTGTGTGGACAGATCAGAGTATATACATAAATGTACAGGAAAATATCTCTGGATTTGCCCACAAATTGAAATCCCCCCATCCCGGCAAATGATTTCATTGGATTCCATTGAAAACTTTTGGAGAGAGAACTTTTTGAGATATTTTGCGGTTGTGGACAAAATTTCTAGAGATATTTAGTGGTTGCTGACAGTTGGCTATGATTAGCTCCAAAATTTCCTGACTCCTTTTGTAACCCATTGTCTACCCTTCCACAAAATTTCAGGTTGGATTTTCCCAATCCTAGCATCATTTTGATGAAATAACTCTCCCCCCCAAAATACAGATTGTCTGTATCCTGTTTCATCAGTTTTTCTTTACTATTTTGCCTACTGCCTTGAGTCTATCATGTTACAATTATTTAACTTCTGGATATTTCACGTAGAAATGTTGCAGTTGTAAATAGAATTATCTGTATCTGATGGAATTGTGAATGGTTATTATTGTGAAAAGAATATAGAGCTTGACAAATACTGTGTTACATTTTATTCTTCGTTAGATACAGTCAAGTCTAACTACTTCAACCCTTTATGACCAACTTTTGTAGTATTTTTTTTATTTACATTTGAAGGTTATATAAAGACAACTAACTTTGTATGATAGAGAAACATTTAGTTAAGCACTAATTTTTATTGGAAAATGAAAATTAAGACTTACAAGTACAACCAGACATTGACCCCACCTGGATCAGACCTTCTCACTGAGGATGAGAGGGTTTGAAAGTTAGAACCTCATAGTCAATAAACAATTATGGTGCAGTACAATTGTTTTTGGTAACCCTCACTAGATGTTTATGTAAAAAAAATAAAAAGACATAATCATTATTGGCTGGTAGCAGGGTTACTACTAAGATATTACGAATATATCCTTTTTGCCCCCCCCCTTCCCGGAAAAGTGGCAGCGGATATCCATGCTGTTAGACACTTTGAACACTCTATGTACTGTCATTAGATATGCGTGTGCTGTCAGACATACTTTGTAATTTTTCTTCTCGTATTTCTGTCCACTATAAAAGTGGATTTGACATGCAAGATGATAATATCTTTTCCTCCATTAAAGAGATGCACTTAAGGAAAACGTGTGCCTCTACCTACAATAAATCAGTTAGCTGCTGGGTGAATGGAGATGATCCATTTTTTTTTTTTTTACTTATGACTTATTTGCTATTCTATTATTGTTAGCGCCTGATGATTACAAAGACAACAGCAGCTTCTACTGATGTTGGCCCATTTTATGGCTTTGTATCTATAATTCGCCAGATGTCTGTCCGTCTTAGCTCTGGCAATTCTTGACTTTCACTATGGCTACCAAATTTTCTATAGTTACTAATGCAACCCTGAAGCATGTTTTTAGTATAATAGTATTTCTAAATTCTGAATAATAATTATGTGGAGTCTGCGTTCGCGCCCACTTCTATAGTAATGAGTTGATTTCTATCGATCTTACAGCTACTCTGCAAATATCTATTTGTACGTTTGTGTTGAAGAACGGCTCGAGTTATGGCTGCTGAAGTTTCTGTGATTACTAATAGGACCCTATTAGTATGTTTTTAACATACTAGCTGAAAATCTCAGCTCGTAAGTATATCCACATAAGTAAGTCTGGATGTGTGTCTGTACACTAAAATCCCTTAACCAATTGAAATAACTTTCTATAAACACATAATTATAAGGCATAATTATTATTGGCTGGTAACAGGGTTACCACTAAGATATTCCGATAGAGAAGATATTTTTTTGTGTTTTGATATGAGAGGGATAAAATCAACAATGCAAAAACTCCATTGTTATCTTCCATAGATTCTTACAAGTACCATTTTTTTTATGATTCAAAAAGTTAAAGATGACAGCATGTCAGCTCAAAAAATTCATTGTGTCCCTGAACATTAGCAGTGAATAATTTTTGGTTATATACAATTTAATGTGTAAACATATTGGTATTGGAACATTTTATTAAATTAATTAGTAGATAATATGTTGAAGATGTAATGACATAATAATTGAAATCTCTTATACATACTACCTTGACCTAGAATTCGCTGTAGTTCAAAAAATCCGGAAGGAGATTTTGTACTACTATTAAGATTACAAGTAGTCTGCAATTAACATAGTTAACTGAAACTTAACATACATGTTCTTTTGAGTTCACATACTTAAGTTTTTTTTATTTTCCTTGTTTGCAAATAAATTACTTACTTGTATTTCTGTTTGTAACTGAGATAGAAAAACCACTTGACCCATTCAATGATAATAAAGACTAATATTTTGAACAGTGTGATTCACTTGTTACCTCACTATAAATACATTCATTTCTGATTCTAGCTGATATGAAATTAACTACTTTACTTATTCAATGACTATAAAAGCTGAAAAATTGTCTGTTGTGATGACTGATAAAAAATAATGTTCTGAAAATGACAACTATAACAAGTCCAAGAGGCACTTGTTGTCTGTCACTGATTTCCTTTCATTCAATTCTATGGATGAAAAAATATCGCCAGAAAAGCCCTGACCTTGTGTCGCATTTTGCTCTGGTGGGAGAGTAAATAAAGAGATGCTTAATTTCAGTGATCTCCAGTGAAAGACGAGGAGTGATGAGTGGGAAAGGAGTAAAAATAAGACCCATTACATCAGGCCCATCCCTCACATAGATTATTTTTATTTTATGACGTATATCTCTAAAAGGGAGCGTATGAGTTTGGAGACCTGTTTATTTTTTACATCAGGACTTTTCGTTGGAGCTCATCCCAGAAAAAGAGAACATATTTTGTAATATTCATTTTCTGTCGACCATTCAACTAGATGAAAGAGAAAGAATTTATGAATATGAGGATGTGATGAAGAAGTATCTCAATCAGGACAATATTAGATTAGTAAGGTCAACCTATAGAGTCCCTGTCTGTGGTCTACTATTTTTTCTTATTCTTTAAAGATTTATATCAGTAGATGAAGTATTATAAATCATTATTATTAATTTTTGCTATTATTTACCTTCATCTTAATTGTGGATGGTAAATAGCAGCAAAAATTAATGATCTATAATTTAGTATGAAAATTCACACTCAAACATTTGGTGTATGAGATCTTTTCTAAGTTATAATGTAAATATTTTCACGTTTAGAGAAGAGACTGTGGCGTCTGATAGCCTGTTCGAGGTAGGAGCGGTTCTGTCTGAGAAGAAGTGCTTCCTAACCTAATGGTTGTTTGAATTTGTAGCTTCTTGCTGTGTTCTCTGGTTGCACTTTTTAGCTAGGCTGTAGCATGATTTTATCCAGATACATGTTGCTCTTACTGTCTTGGTCATGACATGTAGACCTGAGGTAATCCTATATATTTCCAGTAGACTAGCACATATTCTTCTTGCCAGATCTAGCTCTTTTAACCTCTCCGAATATGGCTGGTATTTGATGCTGGGAATCATCTTTGTGGTTCTTCCTTACACTCTTTCTATGGTGTTTTTGTTTAACTTATTTTGAGATGACCAAATGCAGGAGCTTAATTTCAAATCCAGACTGACAAATGCTTCATATAGCATTTTGAATATTTTGGTGTCTGTTCTTAAAGGTGTGGTAGAGACGACCAAGTGTTTTATTTGCTGTGTTGATCTTCTGTTGACTGTGTGCTGTGAATCTTAATGTTTTGTCAATGTGTACACAAGGCGAAGTTGATAGATAAACACATTTGACAGCAGAAAAAAAACATGGGGTGGCTCTAGTACAATCTGTAAATAATAGGTAAAGATCCATGTAAGCTTTGCTATTTTAATACTGTATCTTTCAATTTTCTCTAAATTGTGTCTAATTGCAGACTTGAAAAAGATTTCTGACAGCCAGCAAGTTCCTATTGATCTGGAACCATATGTGAAGAAACTGAGTAATGCTCGTCGTCGTGTAATGCTTGTCAACAATATCTTGCAGAATGTACAAGTAAGTAATCAGGGCGTAATAATTCTATTCCACGGCTTTAAACAATTATGGCTCACTATCACTTGAAGATTCTCATCTTGCAGTCTAGTGACTACACTATTTACAAGTAAATTCATCACTTCAAAGCAAGATGAAGATTTCTCTTTCAATTTTAGGTACTTTTGATCCTCTAGACTCCACATTCACTTTTGGTACCATTCTTAACATGGGGTTTGAATGTGTCATCCTGTGAGTGTGAAAATAACATAATTAGGTTAGTTCTAGATTGAATTCTCTTAATAAGTTCCAATCATTAGACAGAAGAGTTTATCTAACAAATTTAATATTAAAATCCAAGAAAATTAATCAGTTTTTATTCCACTAAGAAAATGAAAGAATATTGATATTATTTGAATACGTTGCAATGAAATTGCCTAATTGGCCAAGTTTCAACTTTTTTAGCCAAAAATAAATATGTAGTTTCAATTTGATCAAAAGTTTATTTAATCAAAACAAGGACAATGAAACTATGATTACAAAAAAAAGTGTATTTCACCGATTCTGCATAACATATGTATCATATTGTTTCTTTGCAGCTCAATAGCACATGCTTTGTGTCCTGGTGGTTTGGAAACATTGATCCATAGAACCCAAATAACCCCAACGATAAAGTTAACACGTGTAATAAGGGGTTGAATGTTCCCCCAAAAGTATCCTGGTGTCCATTAATTTTTTGAATAGACCGATGACCAACAAAATGGCATAAGTTTATACTCACCATTAGGACTGCCTAAATAAATTTATCAAGTATCATAATTATTGTAATTCATATTTGATGCATAAGTATAGAGTGCATAGATTTTGTATGTTTGTAGCTGTAATATTGGTATTAGTAAATTGATTATATTGAAAGCTAAATTTTTTTTTTTTTTTTTTTTTTTTTGTACAAAAGAAACACTTTTTTAATTAATTTGCTCTCTGCTCTTTTTTTTCACATCTGTACCATTTTTGGTGGATATGAATTTCTTTACATTATTTTCTTCGTCCAAGACTTCTTGATCTTACTGATAGACTTATCCATTTACTCTTAGTTTGCCGATTCATGTCAATATTGTGATAGAATTTTGATAAACAAAAATTGGTAGATTAGCTAGAAATCAATGGTAAAATACAAAGTAGACCAAATTATTTCGTCAAAAGATGTAAAACATACTGAACAGTTTGTATCAAAATTGAAAGTATCAAATTTGGTATAAACATGCCAACTTGAGCAGCCCTGCTCTTGATACTAATCTATTTCAATTGGAGGTTTACAAATGGAAATGTATCAATTTAACAAAAATATCTCATTTGGATGAATGTAGTCTAAATTAATTCAATGTTTCTTTTTTTTCCTCCTAAGGAGGCACTCACCTCACCTTGTTTGTATTCTAAATGTTTTTCTTACCATTCCATTTTTCTGTTTTTCAAAGGAACGCCTCAACAAACTCCACAACAATGTGTCTAAAGAGACAGCACGGAGAAAAGCTCTGCTCGATCCTCCATCTCCTGGACATCCCAAATGACTAATTCAGCAGGATCATTGACTGCTTCCTAATCATATTTTAACATTCCCAGTTTAATATTTTTGGCATAATTGGTCAGTGAGGGGTACGGGGGGGGGGTCTTCTTGCTATATTCTTGGGTATCTCCAACATCTTTCTTTGGATTCCTTGAAATTTCTGTTTATCTGTTTTTGTTTTCCTTTTATTTTTTTTCCAATCAGTAATCTTAGATCTTTCTTGTATAGGGGGACAAGGAATAAAAATAGTTTTATTTATATTTATATATATATATATATAAGTATCTACTGTTCTACACTTGATTTTGAAATGGAAATAATGAACAGAGGGACTAACATTGTTAAATACTGATGAATTTGAGAAAGGTTGATTTTTTTTTCTCTTTTTGTTTCAGAAGTAGGCAACAACAGAGCCTATTTATAGTATTGATCCTTCATGAAGAAAGTGTCTATGGTAACTGTGATAGTCACATGACTGGTAAAAATCAATGAATATTTGGCTTCTTTTAGAAGTTGAGTTGTTGCAAGTTTCTTTCGAACATACTCCATATGCCAGTATATAAGTTGACTAAACTTTATTCCAACATCTGCTGGATCAATCTACTCTCCAACATAAGGCAGCATTGTGTCCATCTGACTGTCAAGTTCAAAAGGTCTAAAGAGACTAATATGATCCATTAGGGAAAATTATTCATGTTTAAAATGTTGACTTATATATCGGTGTATATGGCACTTTTAAAATTTTCACTTTTAGATTGAGTCTGTTAGTTTGGCAACCTTTTTAGATATATTGTTTAACATTTCCTAAAATGGAAGCAGAAGCTTCTAATTAAAATCTACTCTTAAGAGATAAATAGCCACTATTGTTTTCTTTCTGATACTACTTGTAAAGGGTTTATCTCACATCTCTAAAGCAACTTTTGGAAAGCATTGGACAGGATTAATATTTCCTTTAATGTTGGAAAAATTTTAAATAAAATTTTGTGATAAAAATCTCTTGAAGCTTTAATTATTTTGAAAATGATCCTTTACTAATAATAACCTGTGTGTTTTCATTTATTTATTTTCTTTCATATCGAGTGTAACTGCAGTGGCTTGAATGTTCCACATGAACTTCACCAGCCTGAAGACTTACCAATAGGCCAAAGGTACACTGATGATTGTGTAGAAATCATAAGCATCTCATTCAGATACAATACAATCCACCACAACCTCCAACCAACTTAATGTACATAGTGGGATTGGAAGAGAGGAAAGTTCATAAAAGTTCTACTAAATTGAAAGGCCATCTTCCTTTTATGTCAATAGAAATCATAGATGGACTTTGAACAAATTAATTAGTTTTGTTGTAATTGTAGCCTATTGTATGCTTTCAAACTGTCAATTTCCATGACATAGGTACACTATTATTGATTAGATTAACCTCACTTGTAGGTCACATTGATTATGTAATATGGGTTTTTTTTCCAACCCAACTTCCAAATTGGGTTTCTTCTGCCTCAACATATCTCTAAAGTTAAACAATAGTGTTTTCAAGATATCTAATACTACATGAAGAAAGATTTTTGTTTATTTGAATAGAATTTTAAAAATAAGTTTAAGATTAATCTGTATATACTGTTCCCTCTGCAAGATGAGGCATTGTTAAAATTTTATGAAAGAAAATTAAGAAATTGAAAAAAAAAAAAAAATGAAAAATAAAACTGAATAAACAGTTGAAACTAATAACTTGTTCTTCATCTTTGTTATTGACTATCTCCAATTTTACAAATATAAATATTTGGAAAACTGATTTCATTGATTTTTTTTTTTAATTTTAAAGCATCAAATTTTACAAATGCTAGACTGACTGCTAAGAGGAAAAGATTTTTGTCTAATTTTGAGAACTTATTCAGTCTGAAGAAAAACACTCTGCCACTTTCTATCACAATGGCTTGCAAGACAGATGATAACCATAGTACAATAGGATGTCACAAAAGTACTGCCCAATCTGAAACTGATGTCTTGGCAGTCTATTTAAATATATCTATATCATACAATGCTATTTTTAGTAGCATTGCATTGATCTGTGAAATAATATGGTATGTATTGATGAAATATTTATCCTACTGAAGATCAAGTCTACTAATTGTCTGACTACTGAACGACTAGTTGTAGATAGGGAGTTACTTTTGAGATATCCTGTATTAAAGGTTCTAATAGTTTGAGTTTGAAAAAAGAAAAAAAAAAAAAAAAAATGGTAGATTTTATTAGATGTTGGCTATAAATCCATCTTTTGTGTGTTCAGAAAAGGATATTTTGTCTCTTCCAATATCGGACAAACAAAGAGTAAAGGCAGTACCCTCTGAAGAAACAACTATCCATCCCATATTGTAAAATGAAACTTAGACACCAACTATATTGCTATAGTAGAACTGTAATGTTACTAAAAATAGCATTGTATGATATAAATATGTCTAAATAGGAATATTCTGAAACATAAATCTATTCCTGGATAACATAATAAATTCCTTATTACTATGTTAGACTTAGGAAGCTTCAGAAAGCTATGTTTAAAGTTGATGTATGTCAAGGGAAAAGGGATCACATTACACTTTGAGATAATGTCTCAGTAATAGAGAGGGAGCATCACTGTTGGGTGAGAAAATTGAAAGTTGATGTGTACAATAACCTTGTGGATAGATCTATAAGTCAGGCTAGCATGGATTTTTTTTCGTTGAGCAAGGAAAGGACTGGAGAGCAATCTAGTATATAAAACACTAGCAGGGATACCCAGCATATCCTGAATAATTTCAGAGATTTCATAAATTTAGTGGTGGTTGTGGTGAATTGAAAATTATTTCCACAACTTTTTGTCAAACTCGTAAAGTTGACTTTTTTATCTAGTAATGCCATGACGTCATGTGTTGACTCACAACCAGGAAGAGAAAGAAAGGGAAATTGGATTTTTGATAACAATGAATTTGTTTGTTCTGATCACACATTCTTTTGGAATTTTTGTTCTGACAATGTTTTTTTTAGCAAGTTATTTTTTACCTGACCTCGTTCATATTTAAGTTCCAGTAAGAATGGAGTTTGATTCTAAGAAGCAAGACTTGTTAGTATTATACTCTTCTCATAAATAAATTCATAATTGAATATTGAAATTTTTTTTTTTTTATTGAAATCCAATAATTAATTGATTTTTGGCAGATTTTGAAAATCTTAGTTTGGTTTGCCTGCCAATGTTTTTAGAAGTGTGCATATATGCACTGTAAAAACATTTTGGAAGAAAACTAGGAATGATAGAAAATTAATTTCATCACAAACTTGGTCAAGATTAGGTTAAGGTTACATCACTATTCCCAAGGATCTTTTTTTTTATTTTAGTTTGTGCTTTCAATCCATCACTTTCGAACCTTCTGGACATTTGTCAGTTTTGAGTGAAAAAAATTAAAGGTTTTAGAAGGAAGTGGAGTGGTTCTGTTTATAATGTAACTATAAAGCTAGACCCTTACTTCCTGTCCGTTTTTTTTTTTTCTAAGAGAATGTCGATTCCATTATCTGTGTTGCTAACCGCTTGGCAACCAGTACATACACATATTTGAAAAGAGGGGAAAAAAAAAAGAAGGTTAATCAGCTTTGGATAGAGCGCTTCTGGTTTATAGTTTTGAGTAAAAATATGTCCCTTTTTGCAGGAAATAGTTGTAGGAACCTCACAGGTTAGCACCACGTCTCATGTTCATACTGAGGTCAAATTACTGTCATAGACAAATTTTCAGCCCCCAAGGTGCAGCCATTTGGGTAGCAATAAAAGTTATACAAGCAAACTAACAATTGCTGGCTTATAATAATATTGATGGAATTGCCTATACCACATCCATTGCTATAAAGTTTGGCATGATAGACTGATAAGTATATGTCATACCATTTTCTTCAGTTTGGCCACTATTTTCCTCTTTTATTGTATTGGAAGGCACTACCTAAACAAAAAGATATCTCCAACTCTTGCAAATTAATTGTTCAATCAAAGAAGACTGTAAAATGGATCGGCTAAAACAATTATGATAAGATCAATAGTTTGGAAAACTTATAGAGAGATAATGAGTAATCTTACAACTACAGAATATACTAATTATCATTAATCCTCATGATAAAATAAAATCATAATTATATAGGTATATCTCATATAATGTAGTTAATTTGTTCCAAAATTTTCCATTCTGTTCAAAATTGCTCTGTTGTAATTTATTGTATTTTTTTTTTTCCAACTTATACTTTAATTTTTACAGCAATACACCTTGACCATACTACATCAAAACGTTTAATAATCAAGGTATTCCTGTACAGGTTTCTCCCACAATATGAGAGTAGAATGTTCCCATTAATGCTCTTTGCAACCCAAAATGGTATAAAGTGAAGAAGCAATTACCACTAATTTATATGGGAAAGATTTTAGAGCATTCTCAGTTACAAAAAAATGTTGAGGATGGTTATAACAGACTGACTCATTGGATATCGTATTGGTGGGAGGTGCAGTAGACTGTGGTTTACAAAAGGGAGGAAGAGGGTTAGAGCTGCTTCTATAATGAGTCACCGTGAAACAAAAGCTGAATGCTATTTTCGCTTTACACCTTCAAAAAAAAGTGGTGTAAAGTGACTTTTGAAAAGCAGTCTACCTGTATTTGAATTTTATCAGATGATTTTTTTAGAAAAGAAACTGAAAAATGCATTTCGGTGGAAATGTCCATTGTTTCAAATGGTTGGTAGGAGCAAACATGTTACTTTCAAGTGGAAGAATCCAGGGTTATGAGCAGAGAACAAAGAAAATACTGTTCATTATATAAATTGATTGATTTTTAAATCAATTTTTTGATTTCATTCTTATGCTGAAGTTCAATATGGGATACAGAACTTTGAATTCTGCACAATGGGTTTCCTGCATGTGAGTAATTCTTTATGTCCAGAGAACTGACCATTTTGAAAACTGGATGTAGGAGAACCAACTAGTTAAATAATCTATGCTTTTATTGAATGGGCAACAAAACTCTGCCATCACTATTTTGTTGCTACAGAAAAAAATATTAACACACCCACAAAAGCATTAGGAAGACATAAAATCCACATGAGGCTTACTGGTCCCTAAATCTACACGAAATTTCATCAAAACAACCAAGTGTTTCTTTATTTTCTTGAAAGATGAAATCTTGATTAACTTGCATCATACAATTCCACTCCAAGCAGAGATTCTGACACAATAAAAAGGAATTGGAAGTTAATCTTTCAAACCTTTGGATAGGAGATGCATTCTTGTGGCTGTAACTCCTAAGGTGGAAAAGGCTTATATTTTATTATAACTGACCCCACTATTTAATAATAGATCATTTGATCTTTGAGGGACTTCAATGGAAAATAGTAGCTATGTGATGAACAAGGTTGATAGCCTCACAAAATGAGAAAATGAAAGAATGAAGAATTCATTCAAATTTTGATCACTAATCGTCCAGATTTGAATAATTTCTAACATCAATTTGCTTTCTATCAGATTTGGAGTGACTTTGTTCTCTTCAAAGTACCAAACTCTTGTCAAGTTTGCATTGGGTAATTGAAGTTTCATCCTAAACTTTTCATTTAGTTTCTATAACTCAAATAAGTGGACCTTGTTTAGATGGACCTATCCTTGCCTTTCCTGCGTGGTCAGAGATATAATCAACAATTTTACATTTAATATTTCCTACATTTTCCTGTACAAACATAGAAAACATGAACTTGTATAGCCATAAATGATTAATGAAAGCCATGTGGAAACTACTATTAAAAATCTTTTTGAAAATCCATGGATGAAAAAAAAAAACAGATGATTTTTTTTTTTCCCAGCTCCAAAATAGCAACATTAAATATAACAGTAGAAAAATAATTTTATAGGCTTTATTTGATTTGTTCCAAACTCAAGCTTACATAACAAAACAACAATTGTAAGAGAATACCAATGTTTCCAAGACCAATCTTATAGTAGAACTTTTTTCAAAATTGGCACCCGTCTTGAGCCAAACCAAAATGAAAAATAACAGAACAATTTAAAACCTGTCACTGGTTCTTAAGTACTACCATTTTAATGACTTCTTTTGACTATACCCTTTTCAAAAGACACAAGTCTATAACATTTTGATTGGCAAAGCTTAAGATCAGAAGACCCAATGAAACTTCACTGATGCAAAGGATCACATTTTTAAATGTCTTCCTAAATCATTTAGACAGGCTATCTGTGTTGAATTCCAGATGATAATTTTTTTCCCCTGAATTTTTAACATCCCTTATTGAATTCATACATTCATCTGGCCTGAAAATTTTAAGTTCATCACAGAAATGTAATTTTATGGATAATTACATGATGCTTAGTTGACATGAGAGTCGTTGAAAGAACCCTAGCAAAAACATTGTTGATCAGCCAACTGTTTTGCATTATTTAAAAGGTAATGTACACACAATAACTTTCTGCAATGTATGGAAAGTTTGAAGTTGAAAGGTCTTTCAAATCCCTCCTTTTAGATTAATGAACACAAAGTTTAGTTCAGGAGGTAAAACAAATGGTAGAAATTTTGGGAAAAACTTACAGTGAACAAAATTAACAGGTTTTGTTTATTTTCTGCTTTTTCCTCGTTTTTTGCTCACTATTTTATAATTTGAAACTTTTATCCTTTTAAGATTAATATGTAATAACTCTTCCTCAATATTTTTTTCATATCCCTCTCTCCCAATACATGAATATACATCATAGCCACCCCAGGGTCTCCAAAATAGAGCAAGGTCACAAAACCCCCAAGTTAACTCTTAAAATTCAAGCTTTGATATTCTCCCAACAGCAAAGAGGCAAATACCTTTTACAGAATATTGTCAGAAAATTGATTATTACAAGCACTCCACTCATGCTTCTTGGATGAAGTTTACAACATTTTGATCATTTTAAAACTTAAACTATCATCTCTTCTACAGCAATAAAGGCACTGCTTCATTTTATATAGTTTAAAGGAGACTGCAGAGTATATCATCTGAGAAAAATAGTATGAGTGGAGGAGTTGAATAGAACAAATTTCATACAATATGAACAAATTCCCTATAAGATAAAAAAAAAAAAAAAAGATAGATGTTCCGGGGATACAAATATTTATTTGAACTATTAAACTCCCCCTTTGAGGTTAAAGTTCATAATATTTCAATGTCTGTATTCCTGGATCTCCATACAGAAATCAAGCATATCTTTCTGTACCACTTCAGCTGAAGACAAAGTACTGTCGGACAAATATGTCGTACGTCAAATGACAGTGCAAATAAACAAACATACAGTGCTTTGAAATTCCACAGCTGAAGAGTGCCTTATACAACAGGATGGAAAGAAAGATAATTTTTTTTTGTTCGAGGGGGGGGGGTGTCAAAGGAATTAACAGCTTCTCCTAACGCAAGATGGACTGATGATAATCATGAAAATTTAAATCGTGTTAAGCATCTGTTTTGCTTGCCATGCATTGAGCAATTTCATGACTGATGACATGGACAAGTGGGGCATCAGACTGCACAACATGGGAAGAGTTGGCTTGCCTTTCACAATGATCCTTGACAATTCTTGTGGGTGGGGGATGTCGTACCAAAGAGCGAAGGCAGATAGCTGGCCATATGGTTCATCCTTCAGACATTCACCCTGGAAGTATTTGAGCAAAATGTGCATGTTGTTTCCCTCCCATTCACCAAGTACCTTTTCGAGTTCATTTTTTAATGACAGAACATAGTCTAGCTCAATGAGTGGAATCTTTTTGGCATCCTCGTTTGCCTCAAATTGGTACTTGCTCTGGTAGTAGTTCAGCACAATCTTCAGCTGCCAGAGACCTAGCGGAATGGTATTTGTCTGGGACTGCCAGACCTCATAAGATAAACTAGTCTGCGTTGGGATTCCTTCTGGCTTTTCTTTAAATGCACAACTGTACACGACTGATGCCAGAGCATCACGACTGTTGTCTTCGTTCTTAGAGAGGAAAAATTCAGAGAAGGCCAGGATCCGAGCATCTGATGTGAAAGATTTGATAGAGTTTGGATGGAGTTTTGTGGACTCGAAACTGGACTCATTGTTGTTCAGAGACTTAGCTAAGTGACCGTGGTAGCCTTTTGGATCCTCACTATACGACAAGTGACCAGCCTTCTGCTTGACAAACACAATACCACTGTTCTTTAAGAGGTGCTCCAGTGTCTTCCAGTTCTTTTCGACATCGAAACGAATTGGCCAATAACGTGGACCCAAAATTCGAACCTCTTTCAGCAGACTTAATTCTGGAATCAAGCATGGTGCCATTGTCTTGTAAGAGATATCTTTGTAGAATTTGGTATCTTTGAATCGTATTTCCACAGGGACATAACATGGCTGGCGTGTGATGACATTTTCAGGGATCAGGACACGTGGCTCCACAGCCAACACATAGAGGTGACGGAATGCTTGCAGATGGTAGCGGTTGTCAATGCTGTGGGTTGGGAACTTTGGGAAGAAAGCACACAACATTGCAGCTATGGCTTCAGGCTTTGTGCTCAGTGAATAGCGACCACCTCCAAGGAAGAGCAGCCCGATAGCCATGCTGACAGCCATGTGGGAGCCATAAGTGGCATAGGAATGCTGTGGACCAACACGCTTTCTTAAAGCTCGGCCAATGCGTAATACATCCAGGTCACCTGTTCCTGCCATGACCATAGCAAGTGACAGAAGTACCACAACTGTACAGTTCTCAACAGTACTTTTTCCAGCTTGTTCACAGAAAGGAGGGACTGGCAGCAGATACATACAACGTTTCATGCAGTCCAACAATGTTTGATAGGCCAAGGCATTAGCTGTTCCGGCAAATTTCAATCCCATTGCCATGCATGCCCCGGCAACAATATTGCAATATGCCTGGCTCATTGTCTCATAATCAATGTTGTCCTCATCGCGGCTATGAGTTTCTCTCTTGAAGCCATACTTCTGGACAATGGTTGGAAGGTTGCTATCAATCCAGGTAGTTGTAGGCAATACATGGTCCCACATGACCAAACCATGTCCCAGAGTCCGCAGCATCAAAAAGTCTGGCCTGACATGATCCAGTGTGAATTGTGTATCAGGCGCCTTGAGCCAATCTGCTACAGCAGTATTGTTTGTATTGAAATAAAGCATCCCAAGAGCGAGAGTGGCACCTGGAGAAGTGACATCCACATTCACACTGTCTCCCTCCTTGATCTGATAGCTAGGAGACCTGTACCGTTCACGGTTGGGACCTGTTATGGGTCGCTTGTGACCTCCAATCATAAAATGACATAGAGTGTCGGCCATGCCTAAATCCGAAAGGCCTGCAGCTTCACTTCCTTTTCCAAACATTACCAACCCCAAAGCAAGTCCAGCAGCAGTAGCATATGACTCCCTATTTGTACAGTTTTCCATCTCAGGGCCAGGCGGACGACCAATCTCAGAGAGGAGCACTTCTGCAATGTGTCTATGACTCGTCCCTTGATAAACAAGGCCAACTCCCAAGACAGCTGCCACCTGTACGTTATGGGAAATGTTCAGTTCAGTGGAGGTTGGAGGTAAGAGAGCTGGAACATGTATGCTGAGAACCTTGGTTATGCCTTGATCCATTGTGCCTCGTTTGGTGGCCGCCAGCCCTAACAAAACTCCGATGGTGGTCATATCTTGACCCTTGCTTAGATATTCGTGAATGTTCAGGGTAGCCAAATGAGCCAGATGACCATTCAGACCAAGGGCCATGAGAAAGCCTGCATACTCAGTTGTGAAATCACACGTCTTGGGACGATTGTAGTTAATCCATGTGGAATTGATTTGAGAGGAGTTGGCAATTCGCAAGCCAGCAGCTACTCCATTGTGAAAGTGCGGCCAAGTGGCCATATTAGATGGGGTTTCAATATGAGAGAGGTCCACTGTTGTGTTACGGGGTGGGGCCTTCCCAGTTAGGCATAGCTTCGGGATGGGCAGTGCTTCTGTTGGGAGAGGGTGAAAAGTGCACAATGTGAACATGCCACGCCCAACAGGTAGTGCCATCGTTCTCGTACAGATAGCATAAAGATAGCGTTCTTGCTCTTCAATAAACTCATGGTCACTGACTTCAGGTTTTTGTTGGAGAGAGATACGCACCGGTTTTGATGACTGCAGCATGTGCCGGACTTCCTGTACCCTCAGGTCTTCGCTGAAACGTAATCGAAGCAGTTCTTCATCGAGATGACCCATCCCATCATCATCCTCTTTATTGGCTTTGTTCAATGATGGGCATTCCTTTACATACCTGCCTTCGTTGGCAGAGGAGCCTGCATGGCACTTTGAATAAGCACTTATTCGTGAGAGGTCCTTCCGACCAATCAAGATGTAAGCCTCCTCAGGCCAGTCAGATGGTGGATCATATCGACACTGTAAAATGGCTTCCCTTAAAGGTAGTGCAACACCAACTGGGAAGGACTCCAAATCTCGTTTACTGATTTTGAGTTTTGTCATCAACAGAACAATATTTTCAGCAGTTGATAAACTATTCGTTTTGTCGATCTCCTCAGTGGTCAATCGAAACACAGAGCTATTTTTATTGGCTTTATATCCAACTGGAGGCAGTTTCTTGAGATATTTCGGCTCAAGCTGACAATTTTTATCAACAAGTTTAGCATAAAGAGCAACTACATTTTGTGTTCGCTTACAGATGTTGGGCATATAAGGAATTGGTTCACAGCTGAGCCCAGAGAGTGTCTTGCAAATCCAGTGGAAGATATTTGGAGCAGTCTGTGTGAAAGCTAATGGAAATTGGAGCTTGGCCCACTGTTCTGGGTGGATTTGGCGGGCTTCATTGATCGAACTGAAAAGGTGGGGGAAATCACGACAGTAGTGGTCAGTATAATGGAAGCATTTGAGGTCATTGGCCAAAAGAAAGAGCATCAATGACAAGTGTTCTAGTTGACCAGAAAGGCAGGAATTAAGCTTGAGTTCTTCGTAGACTAAATGCAGAACAAAGAGAATGCTGGGAATGTAAGAGAAGAGTGGAGCTGACACATTAATGGTGCAAGGTTTTGAGTAGTAGGTCTCAGAGATGTCTTCAACAGGAGGGAGACCAAGTGAAGAATCAAAGTATTTTGTCATAAACTGGTGGTGATCAGAATTAGTCAAGTACTCCCAATCAGCTTCTCGACCTTGGTTAGATGGTTTCGCTCGTTTCACTTCCACAACAGGTGATGTGGTGTTATCAAGCTCGTACTTACGGGTCAGAGGTAGACGACTGGTGTCAAAGCCCATCAGCCCAAGAAGAAATTTGGTAAAAACTACCCATTCCGATTGGTTTTCTACGCCACTGGCTACATTACGGGTGGTGTACCAGCGAGATAACATCTGCATACCACAGTCCTTGGGTAAAATGTAGCGCAGGGCCTGGAGACAGGTTTTGATACCAGGCAAAAGAGTAAGTGGTGGAAGTGATGTACGAAGGAGACCATCAGTTGTTTCGATTGTAAATCGAGAGACAGTGTTATCTCGAATGGATCGAATGGTGCTGTCATGACAAAAATAATCTGAATCTCTCGAAGGACTATCCAAGATGTAGTCTTCATAGATGCCTGGGGATGCCATCACAGGTGACAGGTGACACACTTGGTCTTCAAAGTGTGCATCCGAGACAGTTGATGGACGGCTTGATGTAATGATGCTGCTAAGACCAACAGGATTGTTGTGAGGGGTCATTGGTGTCATTGAATGGAGTACAGCTAATGGCAACATTGGAACAAATAATTTGTTTATCTTGGTTGTACCACTGTAGATAATAAGTGAGCCCGAGATATCAAGAATCAGCATCAGATTAAGAGATTCTATAGGAAGTGCATCCTTTGCTGGGATGGTGTTGATGGCCCCAAAAATGAGGTGGGAGCTGTCATTGCTCTCTTCAAATCGAACACACCGCAGCTGCTGCTTATGACAGATTAGGTAACACAAATAGTTTTGTTCACAGAGGTCTTTTGAGATAAAAGCTTTGTTGGCTTTGCCAAGGAACCCATCTGATTTTGAAGGCCCTGACTCTGTCCAGATGTGGTCAAGACACACGTCAGGATTAACTGGTTCAATGCGGTAATTCATAGTTTCAGACATAACAGAAATGTTTTGTGAGCCTGGTGGTGATCGCATGTATGTCATGGGTGAACGCGACATTGTATTAGGGCTGTAAAAGGGGCGGGCTTGGGTGGCTGAAGCAAAAGCCAAAGGAGATTGTGTACGGCTACTCGTATTGCCTGAGGTTGTTAAATGGCCACTGAGGACAGGGCTAACTGAAGCAGACCCCGGGGAAAACGTGCGACTGGAGAAGTTATGGAGTGGAGACATACCAGGAGACATCCCACTCATCCGCGATTGGCTAAGGGAAGAGGCGCTCAGCTGAGGGGTGCTTGGCCTATAAAAACTGGACATGTCCCAAGTTTCGAACAAGGAATTGCTCTCCTCAGCCTTCACACGCCGGACATTCCATACTGAATGGATGCCAAGTATGTTGTCATAAATGAGCAATATTGAAGGGTTTATACAGCTGAAGACAATGTGTTGGGAAGTGTCTGTGAAATAGCTGATTTTGTTGTGAGTGATGGAGCTGCGAGAGATGACTGGAGCAATATCATTGAGGGGGTGCAGCATACTGAATAGGATAGTCTGGTTGGGAGCGCTGCGGGAGGACTTGGGAGCAAGGGTCTCGGATGTTGACAAAGACCTTTCAAAAAGCAGCCCATTCTTGATAACCCAGGATTTGGTAACCTGGAAAGGTAAGGCTACACTATATTCTTCACCTCGATTAGTGAACACTGATGCTGTTGTTGACTCAAGCACGCAGATACCTTCTTGGAGATCCCCTGTTGGAAAGAGTAAAGGAAAGGATTACTAGACTTCTTAACAACATGTCAAAATGAATGAAAAGAGAAAAAAAATCTCTGGCAGAATGACTCACAAAAGCCTAAATTGTTACATAAATTGTGCTTTATAGATTTCTTGACAATATAAGACCAATCTCACAAGGTTTACATAAAAATCTGAAAATTAAAAAGAAAAAAAAAAAAAATTTCTATTTGGCTAATCTTCAAAGGAGGAAATTTTGCTACAAAAGAAGTTGGTTAACCAAATGAGAGTAGTTGCCACACGGATTTCCCATCCGCAACAACATCAACTGGCTCTTTGCCTGACAAAAAGAGAACGAAGTATCATTACTTTGTTAAAATCAGTTCCCTCTAAGCTCCGTATGCGTATGCACATTTTGCAACCACTGTACAAAGGAAATTAATGTCCACACAAAAGATTAGTTAACAAAAAAAAATTTTAGTAATTGATTACTTATAATCATAAGTATAATAATAGTATAATACAATTATAATTAATCTCTTAGCTAACTGTTCTGTTAAGTTACTCGGTTTTTCAAATAACATATTTGTACATCACTAATTTCTGAATAAAGTGGAGTAGAATAAAATCTTAACTAAATGTGTTACTTCATAGAATGTAACCATACTTATAGCCCACCAATACAATTTTATTAGCCAGGAGAGATGAGCTATGTCAAAATCATGTTGAAATGTGACACTAGGGGGCCAGGAGTCCCCCGTGTCCTGAAAATTACTATGGCTGTTACCAAAAATTACTATGGTTATTACAAAAGGAGTTATCTGTGTTAAAAGGGATAATGTGTTTTTTTGAGGATACTGTGGAGGGTGAGAGTTGTGTGCTTCCAGGTGGGAGTCACCTGTACTTTCTCAATCTAGTGTCTTGTGTCAAGTCCTTGGGTTACAAAAGACAGATACTTTTAGAGAAAGTTTTCTTCCCAATTCGATGACCAGATAAGGGCTTAATATGTTTTTTGAAGATACTGTAGGAAGTGAGAATTACATGCTTCCAAGTGCGGGCACCTGTGCCTTCTCAATTTAATATCTTCTGTCATTTCCCTGGGTTTCAAAAACAAGGCCAGATAAGGGCCAGTGTCTGGGGTCTTGAGAGAAAGAGTAAAGCTTATGAAAGAAAAGTTATTTGCGGAGTCCTTGAGAGAGGGGGAGACTAATTTATGATCTTGGACGGACTTGCGTCGCGAGATGGATGAGGGTCAATATTTGGGGTTTTCTGGAAAGATCGAGATAACAGGAAAAAGAAAGAAAGGAAGTCAATTACAAAGAAATACAGTGTTGATACCAAGGGCTTAAATAGGAGGGATCTTCGTAACAGCAGCAGAGAGTAAAATTGGGTTTGGAGAAGAGAATCACTGCCAGTCTTTCTCGTGTTAGACGCCACCCTTAGTAACCGTCAGCCGCTGCTACCATTCAGTAGACTACCGTTCGTGACATGAGAGACCAGTCGTCAGTTTGACTTAGATGAAAATCGGCCTCCTCTCTTTTCAACTGCGAATAGGCATTTCCCGTCTCCAGAGATATTGATAATCAATATTCTATATAAAACATTTAAACGAAATTCCGACTTGTTGCCTTCTTTTACTAACCCAGAACCACGGCTGGTTTAGTATAGTTTGTGAGGCCATCACCATAGGTGAAGTCCCACAGAAACAATTTCAAGTTTACATTTATGCAAGCATTTCAGGGTGCACATACTTTTCTCACAAAAAAAAAAGAAAAAAAGAAAAAAAAATTGTACAAAAAAAAAAATTGTACTAAAAATTAGAGGGAACATTGTTTGAGAAAACTTTGTTTTGACTTCTCATTTCTACAGATCAGTTTACTCAAAACCTAACAAGCTTGCTTTGTGTTCCAGATGTTATACGAGTTTGGAAAGTTTTACCCACAGAACCACTGTTTCATAACATATCTAATACAAAATTATTATAGATATCTGTCACATCAGGAAATATACAAACACAATCAATCTCTTTATAGCAATCATGCTTGGAAGAGGTGTTTTTGTGATAATAATAATAATGTGTAAAACTAACAATGAAATAATAAAAGTGAAAATTCTTCTACAGAAAAACAAAAACATAACTATAACTAGGTAGGTAGTAAAACGAATAGTGCAGAGAATCAAAGAGGTGGAGGTGGCTGAATGACTCTGTGGTCCGCATAATTTACAATATGTCTGTGGCTGAAGTAGTTGTAGAGGTGTCCATGAGAGACGGATTCCACAGGTATGGAATGCAATTTTGAATGTTGTTGAAGCTCCTTTCTTATATCTGATTTTTGTAGTTTGTTCTAGCCGTCAAAAAGTTTATTTATTCAGAGCATTGTAATAAAGTTCCTGTAGAGTATAGCATTCTTTGAGGCAGTTAAATGAAAATTGTTTTAGGGGGTTGATGAAGACATAAATACAAAATAAGGCCTAATATCAAATTAAAATCAACATTTGTCATCTTGTTGAATTTTCCTCTAAGAATAAAGATTTTTTGTACATAAATATAGATGAGACATTTGTGCTACCAAATTATTTCCTTTATATTGGATAGAAAAAAAAAAAATTAAAAAAGTATTCCCCAATTAAACTATCAAAATGATAATTGTGAGGATTATTTGAGTCAAAATATGACAAAATGATGAAAATAAACATTGAAATATTAACACTTGGGGATAGCATGGATAAATATCAATAGATTTTCTTGCTTATTAATGAAGTATTTGCTAAAATTGTTCGAAATTCTGAAATGAGGTGTTGAGGTGCTAACCCAAAAGTTCAAGGAACTTGGAGGTGAAAAATGTCTTTCTAAGAGGAATAGAAAAATCAGTAGAAATAACATTCTTTATTTCCTGATGAAATGATTTTTCGAGACACAAAAAATGCTGGGTGATTTGACAGATGAACAGATTGATCCATTTGTTCAAATTCTCCCAAATTTTTGTCAGCACCTTCTATATATTGATTGTTTAGACTATTATCCTCATTTTTAGACGCGATAACATCTCTAGTATTGATAACCTTCACTGACTGACTGACTGGGTGGCATACCAAAATATATGTTACGTCCCTTGCTCAGGGTTGGTAATTTAGTTGTTTTTCATCTAAATCTAGATGTCAGAAATTGCCATTCAGATGAAAAAATATGAAGAAAAAAATGAGTACACCTCAACAGGTAGTCCTGATTGGATGTTGCGAAGATATGGCATTTGTCAGTAATTTATGTATATGCCCTTTTCAACATCGATTGTGTGCAGATGTGAAATTTCCACACACACACACACGCTATATGATGTTAGCAGAATTTAAATTGGGACAACCTTTGCTAAGTTGTGTCAAAAAAATGATAGCATACTCACCAGGGAGATCCAAGTTGGTTTGTTCAGGAGCCTCAGGGGTATTGGAGTGAGACAGTAAGAAACTGCAACACATAGCCTGGATAACTGGAGACTCAACAGTAAATGTCTTGAGGACTTGTTTGGCCTCTTGTCGCGTACCCACACTCCAGATGACAGTGTTGCCAGATACATAAAGCTCCTCCTCGACTGCTCCACACACATCAGTGGCTGGCCTGCAATGCAGTGTCCATTGCTCCTTTGGGCTCTGTTCACTGATTGAGATGTCACGGAAAGATCGTAACAGGGGCAGCCCATGGTCAGCATGGTGACTTCTCTGTACCTGGAAAACGTAATAACCAACAGGGTCAAAGTGAAAGATTATACCCAGAGGTTGGGTACGCCTATTCAAATTTGATGTCAGTCTCAGAATTAAGCCAGCATTATCTAATTGGAAGTGAGAGGTATCAATTCAGAAAATGGAACCAACGATTTCTGGTTGAGGCAGCTTGAAGTATCATTCATTTATGAGTATGACTTTTTTGGGGGACTGAACAGAGTTTCAGTGCTGTAGAGTTTGGTCATAAATAATCATACAAACCTGAGAACTGAACAGTTAAGCAAATTGGGGGGGGGGGGTATTTTTTTTGATGCTGGGATTACCATCCTTCCTCTTCTGATATTACAAAAATAAACAGACAGAAGGTCAAACATAAGGTTTTTTTGATATTTGAGATCCTTTAACAAAATTCATCAAACGAAGAGTCCGATGGTAATACAATTTATTTTAAATCCTTGACTAAAGGAAATGGGCCATTTCACTATTCACAATATATAAAGAAGTCATTGCTCATTAGTAAACATCGAGAGAAAACTCAATGATATGTGTGATCTACATGACCCATATAGGGCCATTCCAGTACAAATCATCCCCTGACTAGGGAAAAAAAAAAGAGTATAATCAAACCCATTCAATTTTGCTGGCATATCAGTGGATTTTGAAAAAAAACAACAACAAAAAAAGTTCAAAACTGATCTACTTTTCAAATTGCCATAACTTTTTTCCTAGCTACATAAAAGTATATATATTTGGAATCAAATTTGTTTTTATGTAGGCTGAAAAATTTCATTAATTAATTAAGATTTAGTTATCATATTTATAATAAATTGTAGGATTTATCATTACGTATTAATGGTTAATCTGACATAAGCAAGTAAAATGACAATGTTGAAAGATCATTTAAGACAAATGACACTTTATTTTTACATTTTGTGTATGAGCTTTGTTCAGAATTATGGTGCTACAAAAAAAAAAAAAAAAAGGAAAAAAGTGTGAGTATATATATATATATATATATATATATATATATATAAGTTGGACTGTGAATATTGAGGTGGGTGGGAGAGGTGGCGTGTTGGTAGATCATGTTTGTGGCAAGCTTGGTGATATACATACATTTATATATTATCAAATCAATAAGTCCATCACAATACCCAGAGATAACATCCAGAAATTGACCAATAAAAATAAATCAGACCACATGCCTCTTATACCTACATTCCAGGATACAGTACCCCACTTTCCAAAATTATCAAGAATAGGTGGGGCATCCTGACAATCAAACTAGAATTTAAAGAAGTCTCCCATCACCCAGGCGTTCTTTCCTACTATAGATCCAAGAACATTCTTGAATACTATGAAGATATCAATAGAATGCCTTGAAACACTCATACCTAATGGACTTGACATCAAATTAAACAATGCAAGTTGATTATAAAAAATATCAAAATAAACAACCCTATAACATAGATCCCTACCAGATATCATAGAACAAGGAAAGGACTATCATATAGAACACATATGAGTGATCAAAATTCGGATGGATATAACCACAGTCCTTCAGGTCCCACAATAACTGTTAAAAGTTTTCTAAAGAGTTTTGGATTTTTCATACACTTAACCTAATCATGCCCACAAGATCATAGATTTTACATTTTCCCTGATTTCTTCATTTCTCTTAGATACATAGGATCCCTTTCTCTCTTCCTCAGCTCCTACACATACACTCTAGAATGACCTATATTCCCACACTGCAAAATCTGAGCTGGACAGAAATTGGTTCCCATGGTTACCTACACTTTGAACCTCCTGATTCTTGGAAAACACTGGTCAGTTGATAATCAAGAGTTACAAAAACACAGGATTGACACATACACACACCAACCATTTATATCACCTTACATGATGGCTCTGGTATCGGAAAAATTGCACATATCTGTGTCTGCACCTTCTAACAATGTTATAAGTCAAGAACTGCTGATGATGAAACGGAGCTGAAAAACACGTCCAGATATTACACATTTATAATAGAGATTCCATGCACACCATATCCACTTATTCTGTCTTGAGTACATATACCATTTCCTGTTCAATATTTGGAACATCCGTGTCTGATTTTGAAAAAACTAAACAACTTTATCAATTCAGCTAATATCAAAATTTTGCCAAATCCCCTTAACTTCAGGGGAACATGTGGACAAATAAGGTTGAAAATCTGTGTGATTTAATACGCAAAGTAAAGTCATTTCTAACCTCACTAGGTATCATTTTACCAGTAAATACCAAGCAGAATATTTTTTTTTTAAAATTGAAAAATAACATGGGAGGAAGTTTTATCGCACATTTCAGAGAAGTATTCTTTCATTGTCCAGGATGCTGAGCAAGGTTTTCATTGGGGAAGCTCTCATCGCACATGTGCATCCATTTGTGTTTTACATGAAACAAATACTGTGTGTCATCAGAGTTATTGCTTCATTGAAACATAATACAGTGACGATGCATTCTTTTTTTTCAAGCGCTAATACCTGCTATACATGCAAAACATCCAAATCTGATAAAAACTTTACTGATGAGTGAGCTGCTTAGTACAAGAACAAATTTCATTTCTTAAACCTTTGTCATCACTGTGCTGACTTGGGAATAGATGCAAGGGGAAATTCTTTTGCAAAATGGCATTGCAAAAATGCAATTGACAGAATTGGAGCTACTGTCAAGAGAGCAAAAGCAAGTCTACAAAGATACGTAGAAAAACAAATTTCAACATCTGAAGACATGTACCACACTTGCTAAAATTTTATCGTTGATTTCATTATATTTTCTCCTTTGTCATCAACGAAGATCAAGCGTAACAAAGTGACCCCTTCAGATGGGGAAAAAGGGCCAATAAGCAAATAAATAGTAGGAATATGAATCGATAATTAAGAAGAAGAAAATTGTCAGAAAATTTTATAAATCTACACTAAATTGGTCGATGGCAATTCATCAATGATTTATTAAATGATCTTAAAATAATTAAATTAGAGAGAGTCATATGTATATATATAAAAAAAGTATGTATGTGTATGCAATGTAATGTTAGATCATGCTATCTCAACAGGGTTAGAAGCTGGAATTTCAAAATAGGGACTTTTTGTTAAAATGTCAGTAAAACAAATGCATTGTTGTTGAAATGGCAAATTTTGAATTTTGGAAGATGAATGGGAGTTACAAATGGTAAAATCATCATCATCATCATCATCATCAGTCTTTTAGCGTCCGTCGTTGGACATAGACCTTCCCCAGGATTTGCCACACTTCTCTATCATGGGCGTCACAGAGCCAGTACTTCCTGAACTTGTCTAGTTCATCTCTCCATCTAATATTTTGCCGGCCTTGGTTGCGCATATGGTCTCGGGGAATCCATGTTGTGAGTCGTGATGTCCATCGATTGTCAGCCATTCTTGCAACATGGCCAGCCCACCGCCATTTGAGATTTTTTATGGATTCTATGATGTCTCTAACTCTTGTCTTTTCCCGGATGTGTTGTGCTGTTTTGTGGTCTCTCCATGTGAGGCCCAGCATTATTCTTTCATGTGCACGTTGCATGGTTCTCAGCTTACGGGTCTGTTTCTTGGTTAAGTTCCATGTTTCAGCTCCATAAGTGACTATTGGGAGGATGCATTGGTTATACACCCTTCTCTTTAGGATTAATGGGATCTTATTATTTTTGAAGGTTGAGCTAGCTCTGCCAAAGGCTTGCCATCCTAGTGTGATTCTTCGCTTGATTTCTTCTTCTTTTGAGGGTCTCATGGAGATTCGTTGCCCTAGGTAGATGTAGTGGTCTACTTTCTCGAGTTCTGTGTCCTCAATTTCGATTTTAGTGTTCTTATCTCCAATGTGGTTGTTGTACATGATCTTCATCTTGCTGAATTCCAAATAGTTTGGGATTTAGAATGTTTGACAAAAATTTAATGATGAACAAAGAAATGGACTAATCAAGTTAAGTTATGCTGATGCAATCGGGATACCTCTCTATTCATAACTGAGAAAGCATTAATAGAGATTGGATTTTAGAATAGTAGGGATATAGCCCCAGGGAGCGAATCAGGTTACCCCTGCCACGTTGCCTTCTTTCCCTGTTAGGGATGGGGGAGTCAGTCTTTGGAAAAATATGAAAAATGTTGAACCCAGATGCAACAATGAAAACTCCAGCAGCTACAACTTATGATAAGTATAGAAAACAGAAATCAGGAAATGTAGAGCTGCTTCACCCTTGATTGGAAAGGTATGCAATTCAGTAGCAATAAAGAAAAGAAAGAAAAATCATTAGAAAGGAAGAAAGACTGAGGAAGTTTTAACCCATCTAACTACCAATAAATTTGATTGACAGGTTTAGAAAACAGGCCTCATGTTCTTAATAAAGAAGTGAAATTCCCAGCATACTACAGTTAATTCCCAATGTACTACAGATTTGTAAATAAAAACATGAAAATATTTGCCAATTTTGTTTTTAATAATGAAAATGAAATGAATTTTAAAAACTTGTCAACAAAAGCCACAGCATAAGAAAGAAATAAAACCAATCACACACCAGTCTTCAATTTTGTCTCTCACCGTAACAACATGAGTGACCAAAGGATCAACTAAGAAATACCAGTCATCAATGAATGTTATCGCACACGTTTGGTGACCATTTGTCTCCCCCTTCCCCAACAATATTATACTAAGGTCGTCTAGGGGTCACTTTGTTACACAAGGTGATTGAGAAATTAGAGAATTGCACCAACCCTTCTATAAAGTCAATAGCAGGTACCCTAAAACTTCATAGATTCGTACCTATGTCCATGGAAGATAGTAGTCGAGTACCAACAGACAATATCCTTGCTGTTGGGAACGACGACTTGACCTGCTGAGATAGAAGACGGGGTTGCAATCAAAAGGCTAGAAAACCAAGACTTCAGCTTGAAGAATTCACTCAGGAAGCAGAAAATAGCAAGTCTGAATCTGGTTTATTGGATTGCAGGCTTGAATCCTGACATTCCAGCATAGACCACTCTCTGCATCTCCTTTGCTGCTGTAAGTTCTTCCCTTCTGTCCCACAAGGTGACTGATGCTCACCCATTCAACCCAAGAGAAAAGTATCACCTTGTCTCTGATACTGGACAAGCTAACAAATTACCAATAGAAAGAAACAATCAGTTTTTGTTAACAAGTGTTGTAGTTCCTTCTTTTAGAGCTTCTGTTTTTTCTGACTTCACAACTCTTGTTCCTGGCTACGCTGCGATCACAGCATCAGAACTTCGTCCTTTGATCTTTTGCACAATGTAGGGAGGAAATACGGCTGGTATGGAGTGTTCAATCAACGAGCTGGCATTGATTATGCGATAAAATTATGGTCGTGAAATGTTAATTTTATACATCAGTTTGGACAAAACAGAAAAGCAGTGAGGAATTCACTCCTTTAAATTACATGAGGATTGTTCCTTTTCCAGTTATGGTAGAAGGACAAACTCAATTTCAGCCTCCTATTTGAATCGGAATTTGATAATTCTAATGTTGATACTTATGATGTAGGCAGTAATGCCGGGTGTTCACAAAAGTAAATTGTTCACTTTGTATAAAACCGCGTGTTTTTTACAGTACATCATATTTGTACGAGTGCATCTATCATACATATAACTTATTCAAGTAACTGTTGATATTTTGGCTATACTGCTTGCATGAACTGCAATTATTAACTGCACCAACTCTCCTATTGACATTGTTTCATTACAATATTGAGAAAAAAAAAATACAAATATATGATAATAAAAAATAGGTGGAATTCCAAAATGATTGATTTTTCTACCAAGAAATTAGTTATTTGCAGTATTTCTACAACAAGAAAAATTAAATTTCACTACCACTTGGTACCGTGGATTGGATTCATGTAACATTGTTTCAGTTAAAGTTATGGTTTTTAGGAACCTAACCACTAGAAGAGAACACGAACAGTCACCATCTAAGCAAGTTCTTGAGAGAAATTGAATAAAATTTGTTCAAAAGGTCACGTTTTAGCCTTTTTAAACAGCTAGCCCAAGTTTTGAAACAACAATAAAAGAAGCCGAAAGCTGAAAAAAAAAAAAAAAAAAAAAGAAGGAAAAAAAGAGGCTGAAAAATAAGCCAAAAGATTTCAATGAGATATTTTCTTATTCTATTCAAAGACTATATCAAATGCTCTCTTGATCATATAGGTCAGAAAAGAGGGGGTTGTAATAAAAAAAAAAAAAAAGAAAAAAAAAAGAAAAAAAAGAAAGAAAGAAAAAAGAAAAAAAAAGAGCATTGATTGAGGAAAGAATGGCCACCATGTGACATGGGTAGAAGCATTTTCTAGCATTCTTTCTTTTAGCAACATATTGTACTGCCTTCATATTTCAGGTTGTCTAGTCTCATGTGAGTGACAGATGGGAGGATCTTATGTTGAAACCTGTAAATTACAGATTAATCTTTTTTGTTGTTGCTTTTATCTGTAGCATTTTTTTTAAATAATAGAACACAATAGACTGAATAGAGCAGAAATAAAAGCTGAATGAGATGGGAAAAATTCAAATATTCCTGAACCATGTGACAAAGTATGTGAGATTATAGGAGACAACAAAAACAAAAAAGAAAAAAGAAAAAAAAGAGAGAATGTGTACAAGAATTGCTTCATTTTGTAGATACATAAAAAGAAATGGGAGAGCCGCGCGGCTTTCAACACAGATTAAAACGATTCCTGTTTATACTCGCAATTTCACAGATTAAAAAGCAATTGCTGATTTCACTTAGTTTAAAACAACTAGGGAATACTTATTGCAACTTAACTGAGTGATATGGCATGTAACTTATGCTTCTATAAGTATCTTGATAAGTAATTAATAAATACATATGCTGTTTCATACAAAGTGTTAAGGTAATTTTTGATATGTTGTTTATTTATTGTTATTGTTTACGGCAGTGATCCTCAATGGGGGCAAAAGTTGAACTGAGGGCGGGGGGGGGGGGGGTTATAGATTTTCTTGACTGCGATATAAAGCCTGCCAGTGGAAACATCCAAGAAGAACTTACTGAACTAAGAATATAATGACAAACGCAAATACAAATTTGAAAAAGCTAGAATGACTGAATTGTGGCTATCAAATACAGCAACAAGATTTCATCCAAACATGTGGTCTGAAATTGCTAAAGTAATGTTCAGCTTTCCAACTCAATTCTTGGTTGTATACGGCTTTCATCATCATCATCAGTCTTTTAATGTCCGCCGTTGGACATAGACCTTCCCCACAATTCGCCTCATTTCTCTATCATGGGCGTTGCGGAGCCAGTATTTTCTAAATTTGTCCAGTTCATCTCTACATCTTGTATTTTGTCAGCCTCGGTTTCGCATGTGATCTCTGGGGATTCATGTTGCGAGTCGTGATGTCCATCGGTTGTCTGTCATTCTTGCAACATGGCCTGCCCATTGCCAATTAAGTTTTCTCATAGATTCTATGATGTCTCTGACTCCTGTCAGTCAATAAAATATTGAGAAAAGAAAGAAGTAGAACTGATACGTGCACGCGAGAAGACAGTTTAGAACTCACAAATATCAATCCAATCAAGCTCAAGGCTCACGCTGAATGAGCACCCCAGGTAAAATGTCATTTTAGTTTCATTGAGAGAGATCCTGGGAAACCATGAAGCAGGTTACATTACTGATGCATAATTGAAAGATTGAGCCTATTTTAATTACCAAATTATAGTGAGTTTGCTTATATGCCAAATAAGGAGAGGCGACATGTTAATACCGTGATTGTAAAACCCGGATATCAAATTAACAAATATATCCACACATCAATAAAATATCAGTAAAATAGGTCATTAAGCTAACTGATAGATGAGAAGCAAGATTTGAATTGTAATGATGAATATACTGTGGCAAGATAGTGATACCGCTCGGGTATGATTTTATAAGTGAGAGAGAAATAACTGCCCATAGTTACGCTAACCAATTAGTGAACCCATGGTTAGGAGGTATTGTCTCCTTAGGAGAGGCCTCACACTCCTAATGCTGTATCAGGAAGTTTCATGGATAGTTTTCACTTGGGTATGAAAACTTAGATTGGACAGCTCAATTTTAGGGTTTCAGCAAAATCTCAGATAGGAAGTATCTGCTAAGAAAGTGAAAGAGATAGATGGAAACCCTGGATCAGAAGCTATAGACTGTGTGCATCGGAACAAGGACCTAGGGGATGGAGCGACACATTTTCAATCGGCTAAAATAGCAGAGTTAAAATGAAAATTCAAGATGTTTGAAATTGTGAATATTGGGGGATAGGGAATAATCAATGACCAAAGATACCCCATTCATCTAACCAAGGGCTGAGAGACCGGATGAACAATGCAAGAGGAATTATCAAGTTTTGCCAGCTCTTCACTAGGGAGAAATAAGATGAGAGGCTGTCTGACCTTAGAAGTTATGTACTGTCAGTTGCACGTGGTAGGCATGTCGAGCTTAATACTACCGATGCACAATGTAGGGCAGGGGTTTTCAACCTTTTTAATGTCACTGCCCACTTTACCATTGAATCTTTTCCTACTGCCCATCTGTATAGTGAATATTTGAAAGGATACCAAAAACTCTCCAACTTTTACTTAACAATAAAATGAACAGCTTTTGTATAACAAAATTCTCTAATGAAAGTACTGTCAAGTGATAACATCAATGCGATCACCGTGTCTGGTGCTATGCAGCTAGTGCAGACATGTTGGGTTTAAAATTAGTCATCTTAAACCACAAGTCACTTCCCTTGGTTTCCCAGCCTACTTCAACTTTTAGATAGCAAGCTAATGATATGGCTAAAACCAACCTCTATCAAGTAAGATGTGCTTCCATAGACTGGGGAAAGAATTTAATATATCTAGACCATATCAGATCTTGTTTGCTGTGAAGCTGGTATCACATTGTGATATCATTGTCATTTGGTAACCATTCTTCCTGCATATTGTCTTCACGTTTGACTACTTGAACTTCAAATGGGTTGTTATAGAAAACTGGAACAGACAAGGCAATGATATCTTGGAATTACTGTACCATGGCATCATACAAGGTTTGCAAAGTCACGACAGGTAATCGCATCCTCATAAACCCATTCATCCTTCAAGCTATCTAATCGTTGAAATCGGAGGAAGAGTTGACGACTGGAAATGTTCATCTTATATAGCGCCAACTCAGGAACGAAAGCAGTTATAGTGGCTTTATAGCCGACAAGCTTTGTTTGCTTTCCTTGCAATAACATTTCAAGATCATAATGTTCGGTGAGTATGTGGCTGAGAAAAAAAGATATCAACGGATAGTCGATTGTTTTGAAAAGAATTCTATGATTGTTTCAAACAGTTTGACCAAATGAACAATACAGTTGCCTTTTGGTAACCATTGTATGGTATACAATAATGATATCAGACTTCATGGGTTACATTTGAGAGAACTTCTTCAATAACAGGTCGAAGTAATGATTATCCTATAGAGTTGGACTTAATGGCCTTTGCGACAAAAAACACTATTATAAAATACAATCATGCTGACATACTGAGATTGACATTTTCCGCTTTTTGAAAGGTTTGACCTTCTTGTCAGCATGCTTAGAATGTAAACAATACTACAAGCGTGAAGGTTTCATGGCTTTGTTGCTCAAAGTTTGATCGCACAGAAGACACTGAGGTGATTGTCTCTTCTGAGGAGAAGCAATACATAGATTTATCAATGTTGTATCAGAAACAGATTTTCTTCATTGGAAACATTAGGATATTTAAAAATCTTGCAATAATCAGTGAGAATGGCAGGGACAATAGATACCAAAATGTTTCAATGGCCAATGAAACATTCATAAACTGCATGTAAGCATCAATTCGCATTCACCAAGTTATATCGTTACTCAAAACTCATTCAATATATAAATAAGAGAATACAAGTGTATTGCAATAACTCAGCATCCCTCCAAAATCCAACAATTATAAATGGTGGTCTCTTTATACAAGCATATATAACTGAACAGGGCCCATAACTCTAAGGGGAAGTCTATTGAGAGCATTTAATATATCTATCTATCGCATACCTACATACGGAGAGGGTAGTACAGACTTATGTACACCTACACAACCGTTTACACATTTCTCTACGCACCCACATAATGTGCGTTATCACAGTGTTGCTTTTTTTAATTAATAATAGAAAACATTGCTGTTCATTTGTTTTTTTATTGTCAATTACAGACTTCAATATACAAAATTTTCTGCACAGTTGCTCACCACCCACCCAATCGTTGAAATTGCTCACCGCTGGGTAATATTGCTCAAGTTGATAAAGCGTGTGGGGAGGGGGGGGGGCTAATGCCCAAGTTTTTATGAAAATATTGCTTCTGCTGCGATTAGAGGTAAGTAGTCTACAGACTGCATACGGCCCATGTGTTTGAGATTACCACTTTAAAATAAAAGCAAAAGTGAAAGCTAACAGCAAAGTATGTACAGAATAAGCCTGGCTGCTACAGGGTAAAACAACACTCCTAATTCTATTCCGACCGAAGAGGATTACTTCAACTATATATATATATATATATAACTATATATATATATATATATATATATATATATATATATATATATATATATATATATATATATATATAATAAATGAAAAATTATTCAACAAAAATATTTCATTCAGTATAAATGTATTTATCAGCATGAAATAAGCCCTTGCGTTTATGAAGCATATATTTCGGAGATATCTAGGACTTG
Source organism: Thysanoteuthis rhombus (assembly GCA_963457665.1). Taxonomy (NCBI): domain Eukaryota; kingdom Metazoa; phylum Mollusca; class Cephalopoda; order Oegopsida; family Thysanoteuthidae; genus Thysanoteuthis; species Thysanoteuthis major. Next base: position 35,782,147 of record OY735206.1, read on the forward strand.
CCTGTTTAGCTTAGTGGTTACTGACCACTTGATAGGGATTTGGAATCACTGTAAGGAAATGTTGATTTTATATGCCGATTAGGTTTAACGTAATAGGACAGACAAACAGTAATAAGTTTACTCTTCTTAATTTGGTGAGGATTGTACTTGTTACAGTAGAAAAATTAAGTCAATTCTGGGCTTGGCAGGGACTTTGTCAGTAGTGTAACAATGAAGCACATAAAACCCTTTTTTGAAATGGTTGTTTTACATTTTGATCCATATATACAGAGTTTATGTTCAAACAGGCTTTGATATAACTCTAAGGGCCCAACATGCCATTTTTAAAAAGTCGAGAAAAACCCGGTATCAAAGTTTGATAAAATTTCATTTGCGATATTTTTGTTATTTTAGAAGCTCAAACACTTGGCATTATGATTCTGATGCATATTATAACGTATCTCAAACATGTCATGTAAATTGAACATAATGATCTGGTTTTTGTTAGAACTCGAGTGAAAAATCAGAGCTTTTGTTTTTTTGATTGTGGAAAAATGAATCTCACTTTAAACTGTATTTTTAACTTTCTAAGTATTTAAGATTCATTGTAATTCGTAATAAGATTAAAAAGCTGAGCATTATGGCTCTAAATAGAACAAAATATCGCAAGCGTAAGTTCGTCAAACTTTGATCCCGATTTTCCCAACTTTATAAAAGTAGCACTTTGGGCTCTTATGCACTGATCAGTCAAGACACTAACCGCAAGCCAATCACATTGCTCCAAGTATCATGCTAATTGTATGAGACATAGAGCTACAACTAAGTGCTTTGATAGCTTGTATGACTTTGCCCTGCAATAAAGTGCATTAGAGCACTCTATAACCTATTTCTAATGTGATAACTGACTTAATTTTAATTGCAAATGATGAGTGAGGGATTGAAATACTGTTATCCAATATAACAGGCATTTTCGCAAAGGGTAGACACTCTTATATTTTCCTTTAAAAGTGGAAAGATTTTTCTCACAATGTGTAATTTATTATGATGACAATTTGAAAAAACAACTAAAATATAAACTTTTCATATATACATGGAGACCAAGCAATGATATTACATTTTGGCTGTTATTCAGTCCTCTCTTGGATATTTCAGATTCTTCGGCTTCTATCTCTTTGAATTTTTGCTCGTGTCCCTCTGCTAATTAGTCTTCCAACTAGTGAAAATATGTTCGATCACATTTCTAAAAAAATCATTTTGATCCAATTTAACAATACTACCATTGCAAAATGTATAATCGGATAAATATGAAAAATCTATTTTTTTCCAAATTGTCAAATTGATAAATATATCTAGTTCAATGGTAAGAGTAATGCTACATTGAAATGGCAAGCCAATCGGTTGCAGATTCAATTCCTGCAGCAAAGTCATTTTCTTTAATTGATAATTCTATTTTACATAGTCTAGGCCAAGTGATATATCAAGTGTGTAATGACAGGAGATCATTAGAAATAAGAGTTTCGATATAATATAATGCAATTTAAAATCATTCTGTCGGATCTATATCTATTTCTTAATACATATAGATATGTAATAAAAGCTTGGAAACAGATTTCATCAGAACTTCTGCACAGAGTAAAATAGAATACAAATGACCAAGTAGCCAGTTGTAATAGTTAAAATCTATTCCTATTGAAATAAATGATTTGCATGATAGAAAATTTAGATTGCTCTAGTTATTAACAACTCAAACACATCAACTGTAGAGGGTGGTGAAGAGAAAATAGTTATCCATTGCAAGATAAAAGCCCTGACTTGCAGATAGAACTAAGTTGCCATCAATCATAATAAAAAGGAAATATTACTGAGTTAGCCATAGAATTGCAGAGACAGAAATCCGAGTCGGCGAAAGTTAATGGATTAAAAATTCTTATTCATTTATCTCATTGAAATGAATTGTAGCATAACTGTTTCCGTGTTGACATAATTTGATACAAATATTAATACTAAAAAATATATCCGTACCTTACATAACAGAATCACACGAATCACAGTGGCCTGCACATTTACAAGAACTAATTACCAAAAATTATTGAAATTATTGAAAAAAAAAAAAAAAAAAAAAAAAGATTTGGCCATTGTTGGTCCAAAAATGACCATAGGACCCCCAAAAGCACTTAAAAAAACAATGTACAAAAAAAAAAAAAAAAAACGTTTTTAGATGGTGTTTAGTGATGTACTCGTGCAAATTTAAGTTTTAGCACAGACAAGTAAATCGAGAAGAATCTGTAGCCCACTTGGCTGGTTGGTCAGGCAATTTGTAGGACACCAGTGATTCAATTAAGATATCTAGCCTAGTAGCCACAGTAACAAATGTCGTTTCTAGATATAAAATTCTGCTGAATTTATAAATAGCAATTGCAACCTATTCTTATTGAAGTCTCTTAGAGAATTACAGAGAAGTATCAGAACTTAGGTAATCTATACATTTCTAAAATAATGAAATAATTACAGGCAATTCTACTAAAAGATATTTTATTCTTTTGGCAACCAGACCGGATGTCATGACCACGCAGCCATTTCAAGTGTGTGAAACAAAATTACTTCTAGTATGGATGAATTTGCATTTACTTCTACCGCAATACAGTAAATGAACCAACAGGAGCAGACAGTTGTCTGCTAAATCAAAAATTACATTTTTTTAAACCTGATTTTACTTTTTTCAAATTCAGAATTATTTTAATGACACTTTCTTTTCAACTAAATTAAAAATTATATAAAAAAATGACAAATGACTAATAATGCGTATTTTCCCATTTTTACATTTTTTTTTGCCTCATCTCATAATGTTCAACTGACCTATTGATGTCTTTTCGATAAAGTTTCAATAAAAGTAAGCATTGAATTAGAAAATTTATTATAAATAGTTCTGTATCAAAATATAATATTGCTTGTTTTGTATTTTGTCATAAATTAATTTGTCTAAATTAATATGTCTAGAATATTGTTTGACAAATAGGTACATGGGGGATGAAAATTTTTGTTAGTTTTACAAAAAATTTTAAAAATTGGTGGGTAAATAAGGTATTTGTAAGTACCTTAAAAAATTATTTGCCAAAAGTTTTCTGATTTATTCGACTTTTTGAACCACTTCTTTTCAATAAGTTAAAAATAAATAAAATTTCAATTAAATTATAACTATCTTTTTATTTATTTTCTCTACTTACAGTTATGTGATGCCAGACTTTTCTGCAGCAATCGAGTATTAAATTTCTCAATTTATGATTAAATATACAATTGGGTGCAACTTCACAAAAAACAACAGGAGTTCAGCATACAGTTCAATTGGTAATAATTTGATCAGATTGAAGCTAAGCTCAAGTCAAAACAACGCAAGTGTTGTCAACTTTTTAAAAATGTTCATACCCAAAAAGGAGCAAAGAAATGAAGTACATCTAGTTTAGCCAGAAAACTATCCGAAATTGTGGTTTAAGACATCCAAAAATATACGGATGGTTCAGAAAATTACACTACACATTTTCAAGTCTTTGTTCACTGCATGCTATATCAAAATATACAACAAAAAAACCCCCAAAAAAACAGCAAAAATTCAAGAACCGTAAAGTGAAAATATAAGAGTTTTTGATGTCTGAATGATTACGACCTTCATTCCACCGCAAAATTTCTCATTTTTGAAAAATATTTAGTTTTAAATTTATGTCTAAGTACGGTTAGTTAGAAAAAAGAATAATTCATGAAAAGATGGTGGAAAATAAGTGACCAGTTTAGCCTTATAGTTACATAGTTAATAGGAACCCCTTCAAAATACTTCCAAAAGTATTTCTTGTACAAGACCAACACAGGCATAAAAAAATCAGGTCTAGAACATACAACGGACAAGCAGATATTCAACAAAACATGTTGATTCTCATATCCTACTCTTAAACAGGTAGTAAATTTTACATTTCAAAGTTATCGTGTATAGGACACCATTTAAACAAAACAAAAAATTTGATTGTAATCTTATGTGCTACAGCCTTTTAATCCAAATTTTAACTTCTTATCAGCTAAAGCTTATTAAAAATTATCACTAATATTACCTTCTTCAAATATGCTCAAGGCCAATTTTTAATATCAGTGTATATTGTTTATCTCTCTTTCCTTTGTATTAGATGCTATTTTGTAATTCCAGAAAGTGTTTAGATAGAAAAAAAAAAAAGGAATAACAGTCAGTGTGTAATCCTCAGTTATACATAGCCTAAAGGAAAGGCTGGTGATGAGGAATAACTGTGTAATCTCCATTATGATGTATCTTGTTATGAAAATGGGAAGTATACTCTGGAGAATAATACTTCATGTGCTTTAATTCTTCATTTTCAAGATCAATATTTTACATTCATTCCAAACTAACTGAAAATCATCCCATAGACAGGGATTTTCAGCTAGTATCTAATTTTTAGACTAGATAGAATCTATAAGAGATCATGGATTTGAACTGTGTTTATTGAATCATGTCTTATTTGAAAAATCATCACTATCATGAACTCTTCGATCACATTGTATTCAAATACTGAAGGGGGTAAAAATTAAAGTAGTCCCCCCCTCCAAAAAAATCAAAAACTTTATACTTTAAAACCTTCCCCTTGGTCCATTGAGTATGTATGCCAAATTTAGTTGGGTAAATCAGACTTTTGATATAATATAGAATAGATGGAAATTATTATTATTATCATCATCATTGGTGAGAGTGCAAAAGCTGACCTAATGATTTTTTTTTTTTTTAAATCCTAAAGCCTTCTTCTAGGTCCATTGAGTAAGCATGCCAAATTTGGTTGGGTTATGCCCCAGTCCAGGTGGTTTTTATAACAGATCGTTCTCATTATATATATATATATATATATATATATATATATATATATATATATGACTAGCTGGGGTACCCAGCATTGCCCAGGAGAAAATCTTCAAAAATAACACACGAAAGCAAATTAAATTCTGTAGAGATTTCAGAAAACTTAGTGGGGAGGGGGCACATTTAACCCCATCTCTATCAGGCTTACACACACACACATACAACTCCAAATGGTGGCAGAAGACTAGAAATAAGATCTCCTGCATAATCATGATAATTTTGTAGCCCAACTGGATAAGGCATTATCCAAAGGTATGGAATTAGATTTACTTTTTTTATTCAAAGCTACTTCTTTCCAAATCCTAAAGTTTAGGTTAATGCTTTTAAAAACAAAACAAAACATCCCTGCTTCACATAAATAAATCAGTCTGCATGTACCAGAACTAAACAGGTAAAAAAAGATTTTTTTAAATCTTTTTTCTAAAATTATCTGGGGAGAAAAAAAAAAAAAAAAAAAAAAAAAATTTCATTATTATAATGATAAAAATAAAATATATACATATATATATATAAGCACAAGGTTCAGGCATTGTTTGTCCAAAATGACTATAAACATCTTAAAAAGCACTATTTTGGAGGGAAAAAAAGAAAAAAAAAGAAAGGTTTTGAATAGAGTTCATCGGTGCACTCGTGCAAATTTTCGTGGTTGTAGCCCAGAAACTATGGACAGGAGAACCTGGAAGCACACACACATTTTATATATATATATATATATAGATATAGATAGATAGATATAGATAGATAGATAGAGATATAGATAGATAGATAGATAGATATAGATAGATGTAGATAGATAGATATAGATAGATGTAGATAGATAGATATAGATAGATGTAGATAGATAGATATAGATAGATGTAGATAGATAGATAGATGTAGATAGATAGATAGATGTAGATAGATAGATAGATGTAGATAGATAGATAGATGTAGATAGATAGATAGATGTAGATAGATAGATAGATGTAGATAGATAGATAGATGTAGATAGATAGATAGATGTAGATAGATAGATAGATGTAGATAGATAGATAGATGTAGATAGATAGATAGATGTAGATAGATAGATAGATGTAGATAGATAGATAGATGTAGATAGATAGATAGATGTAGATAGATAGATGTAGATAGATAGATAGATAGATGTAGATAGATAGATAGATAGATAGATAGATGTAGATAGATAGATAGATAGATGTAGGTAGATAGATAGATGTAGATAGATAGATAGATAGATAGATAGATAGATGTAGATAGATAGATAGATAGATAGATGTAGATAGATAGATAGATAGATAGATGTAGATAGATAGATAGATGTAGATAGATAGATAGATAGATAGATAGATGTAGATAGATAGATAGATAGATGTAGATAGATAGATAGATAGATGTAGATAGATAGATAGATAGATGTAGATAGATAGATAGATAGATGTAGATAGATAGATAGATAGATAGATGTAGATAGATAGATAGATAGATGTAGATAGATAGATAGATAGATAGATGTAGATAGATAGATAGATAGATAGATGTAGATAGATAGATAGATAGATGTAGATAGATAGATAGATAGATGTAGATAGATAGATAGATAGATGTAGATAGATAGATAGATAGATGTAGATAGATAGATAGATAGATGTAGATAGATAGATAGATAGATGTAGATAGATAGATAGATAGATGTAGATAGATAGATAGATAGATGTAGATAGATAGATAGATAGATGTAGATAGATAGATAGATAGATAGATAGATAGATAGATGTAGATAGATAGATAGATAGATGTAGATAGATAGATAGATAGATGTAGATAGATAGATAGATAGATGTAGATAGATAGATAGATAGATGTAGATAGATAGATAGATGTAGATAGATAGATAGATGTAGATAGATAGATAGATGTAGATAGATAGATAGATGTAGATAGATAGATAGATGTAGATAGATAGATAGATGTAGATATAGATATAGATATAGATAGAGATAGATAGAGGGTGTAGACACTCAAAGAGAGAAGAATCTGAAGCCCACTTGGCTGGTTGGTCTAGCCATTTGCGAGACTACAGTGATTTGATAAAAATGAAAAATGCAACAAAAGTATTAAAAAAAAACCCCAAGAAACAGAAAAATTCGTAGTATTTAACTCGAGACAGCTATGATAATCAAAAGAGCAGAATTAAAAGATTTGTTATTCAAATAATATTTTTTTTTTATTTCACCAAATAAACAATAAAGTAATCATTTTTTCTTTCTTTAATGATTAATACATTTGGTGAGGAGAATATAAATTAGGCTCAAAGCCTTCCAAGCAGTAACCCATCTATATAATCTCGTAATATTATTTTTTACTTATTCAATTTTAGGAATATTTTATTGATTAAAATAAATAGATAAATAGAAAATAAATAATATTGATAATACTCCAATTATTCAACTTTTTTTTCTTCACGATTAATTTCAATATTTTTTAAAAGAGACTTCAACTGATGAGTTTTTTTTAAAAATCTGATAATTCACTAATTACAGTTTGCATTTATAGAGTATTCTTTGAGGAATCTTTCAAAACTATTTCTATATAAATTAATTAAATCCAAGTTTGGAAAAATTTTAATGAAATCATTTCAAGCTAGTACAGCTTGTTTAATTGAATTTTCTCCATGTTTTTCTGTAAGAATATGTGACTTGAAGAGCCTTTTGATGACTTCCTTATAATAGATTTTTTCTGTTTGTAGAATCTTTCAATATAAAGATTTTTTGGTACTCATAGTACGGTGTCACATGAATCTCAGTATGCACAAGTAATAAATAAAAAAGGCAAGAACCTGAACAAATAAAAAGATACTTGGAACAAAGGGAAGTAATCACAAGTATTTTGAGGGAATTCTATTCTCGGTACATTAAAGAGATTTTATATTCACTTAAAGGCCATCTTAGCAAGCCACTGAGATGTCAAGTCATTTACTGTGTGTAAAATTATACAATAATTTTCATAAATGCTATATAGGGGGAGGCAAACAGTGTTATATAGGGGGAAGCCTATACCAATATAATGAGTGCTTTTATTTGTACAATATATGTATACTAGCAAAGTATTGCCCAGTTGTCTAATTCATAGAAGCATTTATTTTGCGTTAAAACTTACATGACTAAACAGTAATTTTTTATGTATTTCTTTTTGTAAATAATTGTATATGCAAATATTTTTCATCTGAAAGCAAATAGATCTCTAAAGTTCATTTTTCTTCTGAGTGCGATGATGTATGAAGTTTTTCATAGCGTGTTTGTTGTTAATTAATGAAAAAGAATAATCTGAATAGCAAATTGTGATGGACTGTCTTTGTCTTTCAAATTTTCAATTATGCATACAGCTTTTTCATACATAAAATTATCTCAAAAAACTTAAAGATCATCCAATTTAAAAAGAAAAAATATAATTAAAATGTGAAATTTTTTTATACGTAAAATTGAGTGAAAAACATCGAGAAAACAGAATAAATATAATTGAAAAATGAAACCTAAATAGCAATATCTGTTGTTATAATTGGTGGGATTAAATCAATCAGGTACAATATTTATCTGACTTGAGATATTACATTATAACCTAATCTATCCGTTTACATTTAATGTTAACTAATGATTAGAAACAAAAATCTTCAGATTGGCCATGTACTGTATGTAGCGGTAGTACATAAGGCTGTCTTTGTCTTTCAAATTTTTGATCATTGCAAATGGCCTTTTCATATACAAAATTAGCCAAAAAACTTCAACAAAATTTAATTGAATAAAAAGAAAGAATATAATTGCTGACATCTCATTTTTTGTAAGAAAAAAAAAAAAAAAAAAAAAAAGTTTGATTTCACTTTCATTGTATAAACTTTTGATTGTAAAAAAATAATTATTTCATATCCTTATTTTGCTTAAATGAACTTTTGATCAAATTAAAAATAGATATTTATTTATTTTTTGGAATAAAAGTTGAAATTCATTGCCCAACCTTCCACAAAATTTTATTGAACTTCAGAGAGAGAGAGAAGTGGCGACAAAATTGGAATAAGAATAAATAGATAAATAAAAATACATAGAAAATTCACTGAACTGCAATTGAATTAATGTAAACATGAAGTCAGGTGAAAAAAAGCCAACTTTCTAATTAAAATGGTGTCAGAACAAAAAATTCCAAATTGATATGATTAGCTTGAAATTGTGATGACCATAGAACAAGGGCCAGTTTTGCATTGTAATTGTTAGGTAAATAGAACCCTCAACAAAAAACTATGTAACAGGTGTAAACCACACAGATTTGTATTATCATTATTATATCTTAATGGAGCAAAAGGCATGAAGCAGTGCTGTGTCTGTCACCTACTGGTCATTTAGCACACTAATGGACAAGACCTACATTCAGGGTTGCCAGATATGTCTGATTTTGGACACTGTGACCATTTTTAGTCTTGTACGTCTAATATAGATTTGATTCATTATTATCAATGTTGACTAGTATTATACCTTCATCCTGAATTTCTGTTGCTTTTTATCACAACATTGTATCAGACTGTAATTCTACAGCAACGATTAAATAGCGCAATTGGAAAATAAAGAGCAAGCCCACAGTGAGAATCTAACTCAGAGGGGGTTATATACACCTGGCCACTTTTAACCATTCAGCCATGGAGACATTACAGTTAAATGGAAGCTGATTTTACACCTTAACCTTAACATCTGATATTTCATTCTTGTTAACGTTTACATTTGAGACCTAGTAGTCTTTTAATATAATTTTGGTTTCATATTTCTGGGACCATAACAACTCGGTATGCAAAGCATCCTTCATAAAACTATAATTCAAGCTTGTTATTTGATTATTAATTTCTATTCTATCACAAAGAAGAAAGATAAAGTCAATACATTTGAATTACAATATAACCTACTACAATATAATCTCATTGCTAGAGCACATTCTGATCAAAATAGCCAGGATTTGTTCAAGTTGAAAAAAAAAAAAATAAAATTAAAAGATTGTTACATCCAAGTTCCATTTTAGCTTTATAATTTCTAAAAGATATAGTGTCCATTTTTTTTTCAAAAGAGGGGTAATTTTGTGAACAAAAACTTCCCATTATGACTGAAGGAGAGCATCAACAAATTTGAGTCCCAGTGCATGATTTATGTAACACTGATCTTATTAACAGCCTATAGTCATCCTTTGGATTTACAATACCATATAGTTATGTGGAATAATTATTTGTGTATAATTAAATCTTTGATAAAAATCTATGATAGGGGGATACTGATATGACTATAAAATTTTCTTTCTTAACTCAAGCACAAAAACTACGAAGATTTAGTATAGTCATGCACACACACAACTTGCTTTCCCTACAAAAGTTACTTTGAAGAATGATAAATTTCCAGTAGAATTTTTGGAACATCCGTGTCTAATTCTGGAAAAACTTCCCCAGTATTCCTGTGGTCGACAAAATATCCCAAAAGAACAGATTTAGTCCAGTATTTCCGAAATCTGTTGCTAAGAGAGTTCATACTATATCATATAGAAGCCATGGGTAAAGTGCCATCTTTTTAACTTTCTGAATGGTATGCTTAATTCCACGAGGAAAAAATATTTTAATAAAATTCGTTTGTTTCTTTTCGTTCTCACTTGTTCACTGACACTTTCTTGATTGAGGTTTGGTAAAGCTAGTATCAAAGGGGGATAACTATATAAGAGAACAAATGGATACTTCTTTCTTTGTTGGAGTAAAAAAATAGATCAAGGAGTCTAATATGATCTTAATGAAGAATTTTGCGTCGAGTGTTATTACACTACAAAATATTCCAGGTATGATATATTTGAAGGAGATAGAAAACTTAAAATCAATTTTTTATAGATATCTTTTTTGGTAATTAAATAAAGCTTGAAATTGAAATGCCAAAGAAACAGATCAGTTGTCTAAATATACTTTTATCTAAAAGGTAGACAGAGCTCAGGAAAATTGTGCGTGCAAGTTATACTGTTTGTGAAAAATTTGCAAAACATTCTAAAAATTATTCTGACGATGAATCTATTTAAAGAATCCTTTTTGGCAGACTTTTGTGTCCAGGTAAAGGTAAAAAGATTTGAAATGATTAGCTTGCCTTGCTAAACAATAACAAGATGAGTTGAAGAAATTGCATCCAGCATCGAGGCTTTGCTAGCGAAAAATTGTCAGAACTTTATTCCTTTCCACTGGCTCCTACGAAAGTACTGATGTATCAGATTCAGCTCAACTTGCACTTTTTATACAGTGTCTTCATAGAGCTTTTAATATCACTTAAATATTTTGTGTTTCAAACTAATATCTATGAAGAAGTAAACAAGGCTGCAATGAACTTGAATCTCCCCTTTGAAAGACATGTCAGTGCATCAACAGTTCAATGGTTAGACCTAAAATAGGCTTTCTTTCTGAATTGAAATCAGAAGTAGCTTCTTTGAATTTAGTAGACAATGACTTTGAAACATTTCATTGCATAATTCACCAAGAGAAATTTTGTGTAGAGTTGATAAAATTTTAAAATGTTATGTGTCATTGTTTCAAGCATTGATTTCATAAAATACCATGTACTTGACCACTGCCAGTTTAAATAATCTTTAGTACTTGTGTATGATAATTTGGTACACTATTGTACGGTTTGTTGGCAAAGTAAAAGGAAAATGCTTCAACATTTATAGAGTTCAAGAGAAGAAGTATGCACCTTCCTATTTCTCAGATATAAATACCCATTTAAATGATCTTGATTAAAAATAGCAAAAAGAAAATCAGTTGATTCATGAAACGTATTCCCATGTTAAAGCTTTTGAAGCAAAACTTCAGATTGGGGTGAATCAATTCAGGACTGCTGATGCTTTCTATTCTCCCACATTAACCAATCACAAGGAATCTGAATACATTAGTTTTTCTGATGAAATGACTTGAAAAGAGATTAAAAAAAAACCCTGAGCTCCAGATTTAATGACAACCTTTTTTTAATTCCATTCAATGCTCATGTTGAAAGAATAGCATGAAAGGAACTGCAAATGGAAATATTGGAATCTCACAGTGATGAACTTCTTCAGCAAAAATTTAAAGATAAATCTTTATGGCAGTTTTATGCAACCTTTCCTGAAGAATACAACCCCAAAATGGTGTGTCTTGTTAGAGGATATGTCACCATCTTTCATAGTACTCATAAATATGAACAACATTTTCTTAAAGTCAACAACAAGGTCAAGATTGAGAGATAATCTGGAAGACAATTCATGAGTTGCAACTACTCAGATATCTCCAAATATTTGAAAACTTGTAAAAAATATACAATGCCAGGTTTCTCACTAAGATTTGTGAATAATTCATATTCCTTGATATGGAAATGGCAAATGGAGAGTAAATACAATGTTTCTCATCTGAATTTTGTTAGACAGGGTGTTTCAATCATTGTATGTGATTTAGTCGGACTATTTTCCTAGTCTAGGTTGCTCATTTTCTTCATAGCATTTTAGTTGTTTTGCCCTACCCAACTGGTCACATTAGGTTCATTTTTTTTTGAAAATTCATCTTAACTGTGTATAATGATTTAGCATGAAGTTTGTTACATTTTTCTTTTGGAGTGCAACTCAATCTACAATAAGCAAAATCTCACATGGCTCATACTAGTCATACAATAAATTTCAGCATAAAATTATAACAGTGCAACTCATTACCTTTCTTGATTTGGGACTTATGTTTTTTTTCCTTGGTTGCTTCTGGAAATTCTGGAGCTTCTTTAGTAAACATTAAAAATAGTCTTCTGTCAACAATATCAGCCCTTACTTTTTTCACTTTCAGGGGTCAAAAACAAGCCCCCCCCCCTATTAAGGGTCAATATCTAGGGAAAAAAACAAACAAACAATCGAATCTCTTCACCATCACAGCATTTCATCCGATTCATTCTTTAGCCCTTGTCAGATGTATAATTCAAGAAAAGAAGCAAACCATTCTTCTCCAGGCAAAGAAAAATATTAGTCATTAATATACCAACTGGATCAATCCATTTCAGCAGCGCTAAATGCACAGATGTAATCATACCGCAAATTAAGCACTCGGGCAATTCCTGACAATACACAGAGGAGTTCCCCAAGACTTACTTTGTTAAGCAAAGAAAACTGGTTCCGTGAAAATATCTTCATGTGATGAAAGTCCACACAAAAAATAATTTTTGGATACTGATGTGAGCTTTCATCATCTAAGCATTAGTTCATGGAAACGTTCTTTATGATTTACATTCCTTCCATTAGAACTCGTTAAAAATGGTTAAACATAATTGTCCCAATTGTATGTTTATGTAAACAGAGCTTCTGATTTCTGAAATATTGATCTGAATTTATCTATTTCCATGTGGGCTTTTTTTTTTTGCATGTGAGCATTTTTCTGGCCACCAGAAAACTAAATGGTGTTGAAATTCATACTAGCCCGACTTATGCCCTCAGTAAACAAGCAGCTTCCTTCAATTTTCTCACTCTTCAAGGATGATCTCTTTCAATTACCTGGACCTCATCCCTAAGGAGGAGACATGTACTCTTCTCAAAAGATTTTTCCACCTCTCCTTTGGCTATGGGTTTCTTATCTTTCTCGAGTGGATTTATGAGGATGGCTGGCTTCCAGTATCACCAACTATGCAGCTACAGCAAGCATTCCACATGTAAGAAATGCATCAAAATAGATCCAAAGAGTTTGTCAACATTATAACATCTGTGTTCAATCGTAAAACTACTCTTGACAACCTCTTTATTAGAGTGGATTCAATCTCCCAGCAATATCTATCTCTACATACAAAAATTGGGTTTTAACAGGACCTGGAAAAACCCACCTGCCTAGACAAAACCCCCTCAATTGAAGTGCAAAGGAGGACAAAAATCCCCTTGGTTGAATTAAAACAAAATATTATAAAAGTTGAAGTAGTTGGTGACAGTGGTATTTCTTTTTACCTTCCTTATTCTTCAACATATTTTAATAGTTTAACGCTTATTTAGGCATTAGAAATATTTATTCATAAATAGTTTCACTAGAGCAGACACACGCAAATGTCGTATTAAAAATGGTGCAAAAAGTGCCTTCTTTATTGACTCTATAGTTGAATAGTAACCGGAAAAAAAAAAAGATAATTTCTGTAAACCGTATTCTCGTAAAAATGGCGGAAAATAATTGCTCAGTTTAGTATCATAGATATATTGTAAAATTGTAAAATTTCTATCTCAAACAAATGATGCAAATCACTAAAAAGAAAAAAAAAATGAAATTAAGGTGCGATTTTTTAAAATCTTGGTTCAAAACGATGTACATTTTTCTAATTGCAACTACAACCATAACTATTCAATATTTAAAATGTCAGTTTAATGCAAAATGATTTAAATTAGAGGCAATATTCAGTTAATTTTCTTGGAAAGAATTGAAAAAAATCGACAGAATTTAGATAGAAAATACACAAGTCATCCATTAACTTTGCCTAACTATTAAATTGATTTCGCATAGAAAGTTTTCATTATCGTAAAATATTTTTTGTGAAGTGAGTAAAAATTAATTTTCTGATAACAGTAAGATAAGAATAAACGATTTGCAGTGAAAGATTGCTTTTTAAATTATTTTGTTTGAAAAACAAATGTCTACACTACTAGTTTCGTATTTTCCCGCTAACTTATTTCGAAGGGCACCTAATCTGTGTATAGAAAGAAATAAAAGCACATGAAATCGGGGTGATTTATAAAACTTTTGATTTGGCAATCATTTAATTGACTGAAATAGTAATGTAGCTTCTGTCTTAATCTTATCGTACACCTTCTGAATCACTCATGATAGATATTAACTATCCTAAAACGACATTTCCTTAAATTCTTGATGTTCTTATTGTTTTCAATTTTTAATTTATTTATATAACGTCTGAGTAGGTATTAGGTTTGAATCCATCTAAAACATTTCACGAAGAAGCAAATTAAAATATTCAATAACTGAAAATTTGAAGCAAAAATCGGTTCAACTAATGAATTCTGAAGTAATAAAGTTGGTTTCTTCTCAGAATTCGTATTCAAATTCACCAGAAAAAAATAATTTGGTCCTTGGATCTGTCAAAGAGTGGATCCCAAATATCGCATTTTCTTCCCGTGGAAGAATGAAAGAAAAAAAAAACGTATAAAAAGGCGATGACAACGCATAAAAGAATCAAAACGTCGCAATTTGACGAACATTTCGCTCAAGAAACCGTGGATATTCGCTACAGATAGATGAAATGAAAACTACTCAGAAAACATTAACAAAATTAGATTAAAATTCAAATTCACATGCACTGCAGGTTTTCCTTTTTTATACCTGTATTTCGAACGTGCCGGGATGTAAATGAATATATTCCTTCCCAAAGGGTACGAAATCCTGGGTTTCACAGGCTGCTATCATGTCCTCCGAAGCCAGTGTGATAGTTGATTGGGACTTAGTGCTCAAAATTAATTTGCTTTCGTGAAAGTGAGTGTGCACTCCATAGAATTCCTATGTGTACATTTCGATTAAGGTCGGCCATATTTCCCGCTGTAGACACAACAAATGCATTACCTCCCTTGACAAAAGTTACTGGTTAATCATCTTCAGTTGCTCGAACATCTTTAGTACCTATTGCAGTCATTGACTGTTAACACTGAAAGAGAATTTGCCGATTTAGCTCTTTAGAGGCGAGATCTAGCTCTTTTTTTTAATGTAAGGGAGAGAACTCGCACATCTATGGTATGACTTCCAGGCTTGTTGATCTATTGGAAAAAAATTGCAAAATTTTAAATACAAAGGTGTAACTAAATGAATAATCTTAATTTAGTTTTGTTTATTTTGCTCTACACAAGGTCAGTTGCAGTTTCAGCATGGGGGGAATTCAAGAAATGATAATTATCTAATAATGCAAATTTCACCTCTTAGACAAATGTTTGCTGTTAACCAGAATGGTATGGTAGGCATGGTAGGCATGGCATGTGCCCTGGGCACCACTGAGCTGTTTCTATTAGAGCCATTCTCAGATAGTGAAAAAGGATTTTCTCTAGATATATATTCTATCTTTCTTTGATTATTGATGGTGAAAAGCACTAGAGGGGCTGATTGTTGAGCCATTTATATAAATTATTAGTAGTTAAAATTACATTGCTTGAAGCTATATCTTTCCCTGGGTGTCCAGAATGAACTCATCCGCATGATGGCATCCACTGATCGTCAGAGAAGTATTCGTAAAGCGAAATACTACGGTCTCATGTTCAATTTGACTTCTGATCAGGCACACCATAAGCAGATAACAGAGGTAGTGAGGTACGTGAAAGTTGATTTTGATTGTCTGTGTTAGAGTCCTTCCTTGGTTTTATCAAGATAACCCAGAAGAATGCTGAGAGCTTGGTTGATGTTATTTAAGAAAAACAGCTAGAGAAGGATGGAAAGGAACTATAAGTTTGTCAGTCACAATGCAATGACAATGCTGCTCTAATGGTTTGGCACAGCGGTGATGTTCACCAAAGAATAAGTGACAAAAACAACCGGGCAGTGTTTTGAATTGCAGTCATCA
The DNA here is from genome assembly GCA_963457665.1 of Thysanoteuthis rhombus. Classification (NCBI taxonomy): domain Eukaryota; kingdom Metazoa; phylum Mollusca; class Cephalopoda; order Oegopsida; family Thysanoteuthidae; genus Thysanoteuthis; species Thysanoteuthis major. The sequence continues at coordinate 35,798,623 of OY735206.1, forward strand.
ATCAGTCAACTTCGTGGATGTACAAATATCCAAACTGGATACAATTATGGTCACGTTTTTTTTGGAATCATTAAATCGCTCTGCATGTTTTTCTTTGATTCTATGTAGTGCTGAAAAAGCTCAAAAATGCAGTTTTGAACCAGGTAGAGTGAGAGGAGAGAAGTAATGATGCTCATCAACAAGTACCTTGAGGAAATACTTAAAGCTCTCCAGGACATGATAGACCATGAAAACCATACCAGTGTAACACAAAGTGAGGCAAGGCAGCTGTATAACCACAGGTTGAGTTTCAATTTTCTGACTTTGCTAGGATTTCGGTTTTCAAAATAGACTATATAATCCTATATGAACTTCCATGGTGCTGCCCTGGGTTTGAAAATCCTCTGAAATCATTCAATCATCAGTTAATCAAAGAGAAATGTTGGTTAGTGTGATATTTGAAGAAAGATTCAGTCTCTGTCAATTGAAATTGAAAGACGTCAGAGACAAAAGAAATGAATGTCCAAGTTAACAGACACTGGCTTGATAGTTGAGGAGGTAATGGAAAGAGTCATGAAGGGAACACTCCATTGTCTTCACAGAGAAATGAACAAAAAGTTTGCTTGTTTGTGACCTGACACCAACTTTTGTTTCCTCCTTGATTAAGCAAATTATACAGCTCTGATGTGGATAGACAGCAGCTATATGAAGAAGTTTTATATTGCAGAATGTTGCTATCAAGTTAGACTATCAAAATCTTAAGAGCGTCTCATATTTATTGTTCAGTACTGAGATGAAAACTCTTCCCTAATCTTTGCATTGCTATTCAGATGGTACTAGTCATCACAGTTTCCACTGCCAGTTGTTGAAGATGATTCAGCAAGTCAAGATTATTAAGCAAGTTAATACTTTGAAATTTGAGAGCCTCCATGGGTCAAGGTAGACTCTGTGATCTTGCTTTGTAGAAAGTGTAGAAATAACTGAAAAATCTGACTTAGATGACATCATAAACCAATTTGCATCAGAGAGAGTAGAGAAACAGGGACCCCAAAAGCTTTCTGAATAGTAGTTAATCTACAGCATTTCTACAAACATTATACAATAACAAATTTCACTGAATGTTGGAGAGGGTTCCTCAAGAGCCCAAGTCCCTTGGCTTTAAAATCTCCGGCTACACCCCAGCAAGGGAGGTGTAGTTGTAATTTCCTTGTGGTGCCATAGTCTAGTTATTAAAAACTTAATGAGCTTGATTAGTATTTTCCAATTGGTAAAGTTATCTAAAAAATGAGAGTCTCCTTGCGAGGTGCTTGGACAGGGACACAATTTCAGTGCTTGTTTTAGGCGCTAATCTGATGACCATATATAAACTTGAATTTGTTTATTACAGACTTTTAAAAAAATAATTAAACTCTGAGAATGTATCTCAGTCATTCTTCAACTGGCTCTACTTGGAAGATTAAATAAATTCCTTGATGAGAAAATATGGAGTGAGGAATGTCTTTATAAATTTCTGTTATTCTCAATTCTTTTTTTTCTATCATAGTATTTGTTAATCAAGGTTCTTACCTCAGCCCTAGTAGAACAGCTGTGATGAATTCAAAAATTATTGTTTTTTGTATTGCATTTTAAGAGCTGATTATCTTTGATCAACTATAGGAAATTCTGCACCTGGTAATAAAGATGAAATTCATTTCGTGGGCACATTCATGGGCTACTCAGTGAACTTGCTGTAAATATCTTGAAAGTCATGTATGTTGATTATTGCACAAGTGCAGCTCAAGTAGTGGTTATAAAGTTGTCAATAATTGGAACAGATTGATGGATCAAGATCCAAAAATAATAAAAGCTAAAACAGTGAACAGCTTTAAAAATGAATATGAAAATTATATAACTAACAAAAAAAGACCATAAATTATGTATTTGTGAAAAAAAAAACAAACTCAAATAAAAAAGTGAGATACAAGCACAAATATGTGGATAAATTTTACTCACTATGTATCTTATCTTACCTTGTATCAGAAAAAATAAAATATTTATAAAATATGAAGTCAAATAGTTATTACATTGAATATTTTCTAATGATTCAATCAATTCTAGTTTGTATTCTTTAGATGTTGCACAATCCAAGTCAAAATTGTGTATCAAATATCAAGTTGGGTACTTACATATCTCTTATATAACATTCATCTAGCTTATTTTTCTTGGTTTTATTTAATGAACGAGCTAAGTTTTTCCTTTTAGTATCTAGTATTCTTGAATAGACAATACTGGCATTCTAATGTGAAGTGATTGCTATCAGCTCACTTTAGGTATTAATACAAGTACACAAGTATTTTTTTATACCAAGATTTTCAAATATTCATCTAGATTTATAATATATAAATAGTTTGCAATGCAAAAAGTGACTTCTATTATTTTGGCTGTATTTTGTTACTGATCTCTACTCTTCTTAAATAAGTAACATTTTTTGTGTAATATTTATAATCCTTTTTGACCTAACTATTATAAAGTATTTGTTTCTCAATACCTTGATTTATTATTCCTACATTTAGACAGGAGATAGTAGGTAGGTGGGACTGGGGCACAGTGAATCTGTAAGCCCTTTTTACAATGTGAATACACAACAGGACGGCTATTACTTCCTTAACTTAAGTCGAGGCATCCATCATTTTATTTTGTGAAAGACTTGAACAATGCTGTACCCCGTGTAAGCTAAAGGACATAAGTTCAAGCCCATTAATATTCAGAGGTGCTCTTGGTTTTTTAATTGTGCTATATGAGGTGAAATTAAGATTGTTTCAGATTTATTTCTTATCCCAACTGCAATTTCTGTGCTTGCTCTATAGAAAGATGCATTGTTATCTTTCTCAATGTGTGGGGAACAGTGGATAGGGGCACAGTGGATCACTTCTGGGGCTGAGCTCCTTCATTTGTTTTAATTAAAATTGATTCTGTCAGTTCATTTCTCATTGTTTACTAGTAAACTGAAGGAATATTAAGTTTTACTTTTGTATGATTCTTTTTCTCTTCTTGAATTGCTTTTGAGACTGAATGTGATTTTGTGTTAAAATGTTTACTTTAGTGAGCCTAACTTTTGCCAAAGAATGTTTGAGATTTTGATGGTCACTTTTCGTAACATAGTCTACAATTCAATAATTCTTCAATAAAATGCATAGTTAGTTTCACTCTAGGACTTCTTTGAATCATTCAATCTCATGTTGATTCACTGTGTACTAAGGCTAGGACACAGTGGAGCAGAAATAATTTTAAAAAAAAGTGCCCATCAGTTTCCAACTTAGAGAGATATTACATGCTTATTTACCTATAACCTATTTTACAGCCAACAGAGTTGATCTTTCTTTTTTATACATAAATATTTCAATAATATTAGCTTCTACCTATGATTAATCTTTTCTAATCAACTGTTGCTTTTCCCTAACTCAATATTTTTGTTATACTACTGAATGGAATTAACCAATCTTAAAGTTATTAATTGATGTATGGCTGGAGATCAGTCTGCTCTCATAAAAGATAAAATTGAAATCAATTTTGGAGGTTTTAAACTCTTATATGATTTTTTTCAATTCTATTGACTGGAATTTCTTGTTATAAATTTAGAAATAAGTCCATACATCCAATTGGTCAACCGTTTTTTTTTTTTCAACGCACATACATGTAAAATATTTCAAGCCTACATAGGCAAGTTTTTATGGTAGAAACTATCGTACAAATAATTGATAATGGACAATTAACGGGATACAAAGAATTCAAATTGATATTGGACCTCTCGATAGTAGAACAGGGTTGCCAGATATATCTTGCTGCACAAAACCAAATTTGCTATGGTTTAGAGATCAAATTAGGAGGCTTCAGCACCAAAATAATCAAATAACTTGAAATCCATAATCAGATCACAAGGCTTGTAAGAAAAATGGATTAAAATACATCATTTACAAAAATTTTTTTTCATGTATATTCACATTGTATCATATTATTTGTGTGTATAGGATTGTTATCGTCTGTGAAATTTTCTTTAGTATCAGATCTTTATTTTTGAAACCAAATAGCTTTGTTCTGTACCAAATTTGCCCAATTTTGGTCTTGAAAAATACCAAATGGCACCCCTGAAGTAGTATCTTGTAGATAAGTTGTTGCTAATTGATGATTCAAGGGATACCATTTAGAGTTTTGCTTCAAAAGACAGGAGTCTTTTCCCTTCGATTGTCTTTCCATCTAAGTCAACTTGGGTGTTGGATCAATGAAACAAGAAAAAGAGTAACACGGAACTTCAAGCATATAATAATGTAACAAGAATATTTAATAACAGAAAAATATGAATCACAGAAAAACATGAATTAATCCCTATGCAAGTAAAATACAGTTGTAATATTTTTTATTGATAGATTAAACAGGTAGCATAATTCAAACATGAAAAGAGGTCTGATTAGTTACTCAAAAGAAACTATCATATTACCAACATTTTCCGGTAGCATGCGGTGTTTGGGTGATCAATAAAAAATGGAAAAGGGGCTGATCAATAAATAAGTTTCATCTTTCGCCTTTCGATGGGCAGTGATTGCTGAAAAAAGTCAGAATTTTCCAGAAACAAGTACGAATGCTGTCAAACACAAGCTAAGGGGCTAATTTAGCATAAACTTAGATCACAAATTGACCTCTAAAAAGCTATTTAGGTGAGAATAATAATAAAAAAGAAAACAGAAGAAAAGTTTTTTTTTTTCTGGACATAATAAGAAGTGAATCTTCAAATTTTCAGCCCTTTATCTCCATTGGTACATGACACCTATAAATAGGTAGATAGCCAGTCAGACCCACTTGAAAACTCAAGAAACTCTGTTGGTGTTGACAGTTTTCGTTGATGGTTTCTGACATGCTCACAAAGGATACACTATCAATATTACAATATTTATGAACGACAGAGGTAGAAAAATATAACATATATAGGTGTCACATAGTGGGGATGGAACGAATGGTTGCCAGGTGTTGGCGATACGTTTGTTGATGGTTGGTTTGCTCCATTGATCCTTTGTTTTTTGGGAGATGACTGGAGAAGGGACTGGTCACTCATGTTGTTTTGGTGTTGGTAAGAGATGTCACTGAAGACTGGTTTCATTTTTTCTTTCTTTTGTGCTGCGGCTTTTGTTGACGACAACTGGCGCACCATTTAATTCTATTTAGAAAAAATTAAAGTTCACAGATATTTCACATTTGTTTTTATTCGACATAACTTGGTAGTAATTCTGGGAAGAGTGCATTAGGAACGTGAGAATTGTTTTCTAAACCTATCAATCAAATTTCTCAGTAGTTCAATGCGTTAAAATTTCTATAGTCTTTCTTCCTCTCTAACAATTCATTCATCCTTTTCTCTACTACTACTGAATTGTATGCATTCTCAATAAAGGGAGTTGTGGCACCCCGTGTTAAAAACGGTTGTCAACAGAACTTACTGAGTTTGGCTAATTTTTACAAGCGGGCTCAACATTCCCCGGATTTCTTCCTCGATTGACTTCCCACCCCAAATAAGGCCCAGCCGTGGGTGTTCATCCACCTATTCTAAAATCCTATCCTTATTCATGTCTATCTAATAATGAATTAAGTGGTATTCTGATTGCATCAGCATGATTTAGCCTGACCAGCTCGTATTTTGATGATAATATTCAAATTCCTCACTATGCATTTTGGATCCATTGTGAACACTCTGAAATTCCTACGTATCATTTTAACATTTGTAAATTCTTATTCATCTTCCAAATTCCAAATTCCAAATTAGCCATTTCAATTTTGGCTAAATAGCAATAACTCATTTGTTTATCTTCTTTCACAGACACTTTATTCTGAAATCATATTTTTCTGCCTTTTCGATACATTGTGATCTAACATTCCATTGTATAGACATAGCATGATTTTTTTTTTATACATACAACTCTTTCTAATCCAACTATTTCAAGATTGATCAATCAATTATGAATCAATCCTTTTCTTTTAATTCTAAGTGACCAATATAGAATAGATATTTGAAATGTGTCAGATGCTTCTTTGCCAATTAATTTTTTCTCCTTCCTAAAATCGATGATTATTTTTCTTGTGAGTCATTCCATATCAAATCACCTGATTTTAGGAACATTCCCATGGTCACTCTCAGATTTTGCTGAAAAAAAATCACTGGTGTTCCTATATCAAATCTATGAAGAAATCCAAAATATTGGGTCTATATTTTTGATAGTTCTGAAAGTAAAAATCTTTAAAATTATATGCATTTTGCCAAACAAGCCTTTGCGCCCCCCCCCAAATGGATCAGGAAGCATGTTGCGTAACTAGGATCAACAAGCTGATCTTCATTTGTTGTTAGTGGATTTGATCCCCATTGGATCTCCTACTATTGATGCTCTGATACCAAACAACACTAAAATCAAATTAGAAAACAGATCAGGACAAACATTGTGTAGCAATGATCAGCAAGCTAATCTTGCTGGCTGTTATTAGTGGGTTTGATCATCTTCGAATCTCCCAGTACAGATGGTTTGATACCAACTAATTAATCAATTTATCAACTTATAATATGAACAGAGTGATTTTCTGTTTCTCTGTAATTGAATAGAATAAATTTTATTTCACCAAGTAAACAATAACAAATTGATTATAATTTTGGGAGGATTAATTCAACATTTGGTGAGAAGAGTACTAATTAGGGTTTTAAAGCTTATAAGCAGTACCCACGAATATATTTTCATATACAGTATGATTTTCTTATTTATTCAATTTTAGAAATATTTTATTGATAAATATAAATATATAAATACAGAGAGAGCACTCTGGTGGATGGGGAATTTAAGCTAAATAAATATATTGCTTAAATTCAGCCTTACTGACTGTCCAGTTCCACGGCTCAGCGGTAGGATAGTGAAGGTTTTAATCCTGCCTCGTGGTACTGGATGGGATAATGGATTGTGTATAGCCACACTGAAGAGTTAATACAACGAAATAGCTGTCTGTGGCATGTTCAGTTCGAAATCCAAACTGCAGTTCATAAAAGCAATATAATTATACAGGAAATTATACACACGATTGAAAACTACTTAAAAAAAAATTGAGAAGAGCATATAATAATTAGATTTGTTATTGTAATAGTCAACTTTTCCATTCAAAGTTAATAATTCTGCTGGTAAAAAATATTCACTACCTATTTTTTGAATTGGATCCTCTGATATCTTGTTTTTGTATGCTTTCAAAAAAAGTCAGAACTGTTAAATGGGCTTCTTAGCATTAGCTTAAACTTTAAGCATTAACTACCCTAGTTTAAAGAACTGTTTGATGAAAAAAAATTTCAACTGATAAAATCTGTTCAAAAAAATACTGCCCCGGGTGAGGATCGAACTCACGACCTTCAGATGACTCTTCCATGTCTAGTGATTATGAGACTGACGCGCTGCCTACTGCGCTACCGAGGCACTTACCAACAATGGTTAGAATAAACGATATGAACAGAATTTGTGATTTAGCCCCGATAACAAAAAGGAAGGGAAATATATGTTAGTAAATAAAAATTACCTTCATAACAAAAATAAATCGGTATATTTTTCATTACTTTTCTTCTTTGTCGGTAATTTTATCGCCTTGTTATGATTGTTCGTTGGTACTCGCGCTGAATTTTCAGCTCATCCTCCTCTTGAAAGAGATGTCAGATCAGATTAAAGATTATACTTGATTTATCAAAAATTTTGCCCTCTTTAAGATTTCCCTGGGGTAATCTCTCTATTTTTTCTCCGAATATCCTTTCTGAATGAAAATGAATAATCGTACGTCTTCATTTCGCTGTTTGTACACACCATCTCATTTTTTACGAACTGCTTATAATTGACCCATCAGTTTTTTTTACAATGGCTAATTTCATGCTACTACGACTTACCTAAATTCAAATCATTTTTTTAAATTATTATTATCTATAAGAAGACATTTCCACACATAAAAAAATAATTCGGAAACGGAGATAAACAAACACACATGTGACACGATTTTTTTTAAAACCCATGTGGTAAGTGCAAAGGTTTTAAAAAAGTAGTAGTATGTTGCCTTTTTTTTTTTAGCTCTTCTTAAACTGTTTCTCGTTTTTATTGAAAATTCGCTCTTATTTTGAACACTAGTGTAAAAATAATACAACTGCAAACACGAAGCAAATTTTCAGTTTATCAAACTTTCAAATCAGGGTTGATCTCTCCTCGATAGATCATTGGGACTTCTACTTCTGACGAAAAAATCATGGCTGATTCATTTTCAAATGTTATGATGTTATGTCCGTTTATTTTGAGGATGATTGCCATAGAGTTGTTGGACAAAACCTCTTCAGTTAAAGTGTAGAGTAAGACAAGAAAAATTAATAAAAATAACCTTGGGTTGAATTAAAGCATAACAAAAACTCTAGTATTTAGTGACAGTACCATATTTCTTTACCTGGTACCTTAGAGGCAAAACATCTAAGTTCTATAGAAGAAGACATCTAAAAATCATCTGAAAATATACTAATCCTTCATCAATCGTATGTTTTGTCAAAACATACTTAGAGACTTGGGCAATAACACTGAAAAATTAAAATAATAATCATATAAAATTAATGATGTTAAGTGTAAAAATAAATCGTATTTAGATACTGAATTAATCCCACTCGTTTTTCTTCTTTCCTCCTTCGGATTTGAAAAGTCTTGCATTAGAAATAGAACGAAAAATAGTGTACAAAATGCAATATAATTTATTTCATTTATATTATAAACTCGTCAATACACATAAAAAGTTTCACAGGTCTGTCTGAATTTTGAATTAAAAAAAAAAAAGATCCTTATTGAGCTTGTGTCATAAGCGAAACAAAAAAAAACAATAATTAAATTATTTCCTAGGGGTTTGTTTTTGGACATCTAGAAAATATGCCAAGGAAACTAGGAGAGTCAAAAATCGACAGAGAAAAATTATTATAAGTCTTAGAACTTGAAATTAGATTCTTAGAATATTTTCTCACTTCCAAGTATAAATGTCTGAATGAATTGAATCATTCACCCTATATGTTTCATTCACGCCTCTAATTTCATTGGAATCCAAGTCAAAAGGACAACACTGTAGTACGAACTACTCCCTAGTTATACCCACGTTCAGCCAAAAGGCATCAACTGGAATATTGTAACTAAATTTGTACTAATATTTAATTTAATTAACATTCTCAAACGAAGTAAGTAATATTTTAGGACAATTTTTTAAAAGTCCAAAATAAGAATTATCAGTTAATTAATCCTTGCTTTGAATTGTCTCTAAAAGTCATACAAAGTCTCTAAAAGATCGATTTTTTTTAATTAAAAGGCACAATTATGTCTTCATCTGATCTCCCTGGCCCATGATTAGATTTGGAAAAAAATCAGATGAATAAAAGGTTTTAATTTCTTTTTTGTATTAATATCTGTGAATGTGTTGTTTTATAAAACATTTAAATGAGAATAATTCTTTTTTAGAGCCTAAGTATGACTTAGACTGAATAAAGTAAATGAGCTAAGTTTACGAACAACTTGGAGGTTGATTCTCCCTTAACTTAAAAACTCGGTAAACAGCAGTTGTTTTTTTTAAATTCCTTCTTTTAGACTTTTAATTAGTCATTTGTTCTCATTTCTTCTTTAATGGACACTTTTATTGTCTCTTGAAAAGGCACTCGAATGCAATTGATTTTTCTTCATCTTTATAACATCGCCTTTCATCAACAAAATATGATAGCGAAGGGCTATAATGGGTTTCAACAATTTTTTGTTGTTGTTGAGAATATTGAATATTTAAAGGATGGATAAATTAATCATTTGACGTATTTTTGTTAGTCCTCAGTCTTCGAACCAGATGTGAATAATTTAGTTTAAGAATTTAGAATTGGTTTATCTTCCATTAAACCTTCTAACGTGCCATTTCATTATGATTCAGTTTCACTGTTAGCAATAGAGAAACTAAACATCTCTATTCATTTGAAAGGAAATTATTGTATAAAAAAGTTTCAATCTTATTTTGGCGTTATACGTAGAGTCTAAAAAAGTATAAATTTTTAATTTGAAGTTACAATCAAACAACATATTTTATGCTAAAGTGAAATCCTTTCATTTATTCTATGATTTCACAATGACAAAATTTGACGAAGACATAATTATACCATTTATTTAAAAATTACATATTTTTAAAGACTCCATACGACTTTTGGGGTCCACTCCAAAGTGAAGATTAACAGATATTTGTACTTCTTAAAGGCTTTGTATGACTTTTAGTGCCACTTCAAAGCAAAGATTAACAAATATCCCTTTGTAAGTTGTGAAAATCGTCCTAAATATTATTACTTGTATCATTATCTAAATAGAAAAAATAACAACAATATCATTACTGATTCTTGCTGTGACACATGGTACGAAATAAAAATAACAAAATCACAATAAAACGTTTATTTGAATTTACCAAAAAATACCAAATTAAATTACTCAAATAGTACTGTTTCAGTCGAAATATTCATAATTAGTGTATTACCCTTTTGACTAATGCGTTATGACCAAAAGAGATTGTGACTTGCAGTGGTCTGTACTTTGTAAGTTCAGTTCCAGCGGAAAGAAACATACCATGAATATCTCCTCTTCTGTGATGAAATAACTTATTGTTTATCTGTCTGTTGGAGAAGAAAGACTCAGAAACGTGATAGGTTTGTTGGTAAAACATAGTTTTTTTTTGGCTTGCGAAGTTAAAATAAACAAAAAAAAAAAACTGTGTTTGAATGAATTATTAAATTAAATCAAATTAAATTACTTGTTTATAGCTGAAACAGACACAAACGACCACTCCAAAGATGAAGGAACGGGCTTTTTAAAATAGTCTAAAGTTTCTGTTCTGTCCTGTCCTTGTCAGTGTGTATGCTTGAGTGGAAACTTCCGGTCGGTTTTTCCCCTGAACTTTACCATTCATGCAAAATATAAAATATCAAGATTTTGCCCAAATAATCCCAAAATAGCTATACCTCATTTAAACACATCCAAATATACATCCAGCATCTAAATATAAAGTTCTTGAATCTAAGGGCAACCAAAACATCTGGATTCAGATGTAAAACATCTGAATAGGCAACACTATTCATTTAGTCCATGAGATAAAGGTTCCAATTGTACCAAGGATTTGATACATCAACAGAAAGATAATTAAATCGAGAACAAGAAAATAAATATCAACAAGGCTGTTTCAGTCATAAATTGGAATTTCATAATGGCAGATAATTGCGATGATGGTCAGAAAAAATATAAACAAATATGAACGTATTGAAGATCGTTGAAAAGAAAATTTCATGCATTACAAAAGTATTATATGCCTCATAGAAAGTCATTTCAAGCTATTCACAATCAAATATCATAAACTTGCTGTATTAGAATGACCTGCCTTGTAAATTAAAATCTTACTTAGCCATGTTTACTGATGATACAAAAATCCGCTACTTGCAGGCGTTTGATAATTCAACCCTGCAACTTGAAGAGGATCTTAAGATTTTTCAGAGCTGGGCAAATGATATTCCATCCAAGCAAGAGTAAAGTCATACATCTGGGTGAAACCAATCAAAAATAAAACTATAACATGAGAGACGATGATTACTCAGTACGTTGGCTGGAATAGACCGACGTGGAGTGAGACCTTGGAGTTCATGCAGACTATTACCTCAAATTTATACCATATATCTAACAAAAGGTTGATACCACTAACAGAATGCTTGGTTATGTAGGGCATACTTTTAAATACGAAGATGAAGAAAACTTCCTGTTCCTCTATATTGTCTGCCCAAATCTGAAGTTAGCATTGTAAATCTGGTCTCCTCAATTGAGGTACAACATCGATGCAAAAGAAGGCATCCAAGGAAGAGCTACCAAGATTTTCCCCCAAATTGAAAACTTGTCATACACAGAAGGGCTGGGTAAACCCAATCCTGAAACATTAGAATTATGCTGTAACCATGGTGCTCTGTTCGAGGTCTACCAAATTCAGAATAGCATCCATACCTTGGACCAAAACTGTCTCTGCTCTTTATGTCCAGACAAACATATGTTTTCTACATTACTATCTACTAAAAACCTGAGGTTATAGTTAAAAACTTCAGGTACGGACATCTGCTGGGCTAAGAAAGAATTCCTTCTCCACTCAAGTGACCAGATCATGGAATGCTCTCAGTGAAGAGACCATATCCTTCATATCAATCGATGCATTCAAAAATAATTTATTGTAGGATATAAGAGACTAAGTTGAAATTTTTATATTAGCCAAGTCTCAACCTGCCTATCTGTCTTGCTGGGCTAGATTGATTGGTGAAGCGCGTGTGGTTTCATGATGCTAGTCAGCTGTCATTTAAACTTATTTAAAGATATTAAAGGTATAAACCTTGTTCTAAAATGAAATGCCTATGTGTACTGATAGCTGTAACATAGGGTAGATGATTGTAGATGGATCCACTTGAGGCCATTGTCAAAAACTTCAGGTACAGACATCGACAAGGAAGAGGAAGAATTTCTTCTCCACTCAATAGCTATAATTTAGGGGGGATAATTGTAAATGAATCCACTTTGAAATTTAATCACTTCTTTCATGGTTTATTAACCACTCTTCCACAGAATTTAATTCAAATTCATAGAGTTCTTCTACTTTGACACTATTCAAGAATATCTATCATTCATATACGAGATGGTCAAGACTAAGTAAGCTCAACAAACATGAAATTCGTTAAAATAGATATTGCACTGTGTAATTGCTTGTGTGTATATATGTGGACTAAATGAAATGAATGGTAATATCAAGGATCAATAGATGTAATGTAAGGCCTGGAATCAAACAATGGAGACCCAGAGACTAAATAGCTTTGATGGAAAGGAGGTATTAGTCATAGTAGTGTACGTAGGACAAAATGAAGACAAGGTATGCATTTCAAAAAGGGGGACATTATGTAATTAATGCTGTCCAGTGTTTTATATATAAAGTAGCAAAAACATTAATTAATGTCCTTTTGCCTCAAACCTATAAATCTCCAAGAGGTTTTTCAAATAGAGACTTTAGTACAAATTATTACTCATAAATATTGGCTGGAATCAAAAGGAATAACATCCCAGTTGTGTGAAATTGTCTCTATCCTAAAAAGACAAGAAATTTAAAAAGTTCCATTTGGAATAAGAACTAACAACTTCATCATCTTCCTATATTTTCTTAATTATTGCAGAGTCAAATTGGTTATTGTTAAATTGTTGAAAGCACTGGTTCTTATTAGACTCAAATTAGGCAGTGTCAAACCTCATCAATTTTTAAATGGGTGATTGCTTTGGAACACCACATCTGCCAAGATCATAGACTAACTAAACACTGAATGAAAATCAGTTCATATATGGCTTCAATGCAAGGGAGGTAATTAAGTTTCACTTTTCTATATTTGGGACTATTTTGGGGGGATATTGTGTTGTGGAAAAAAAGAGGTAAATGAAATTGCCGGTATAGTTTTTGTTATGTACATTTTTATTTCTCTCTACTTCCTCTGTATTCAGAATGAATGAGTCAGAAATTTAAATTATCCGAACTACACATAAATATTTGTTTTTTTTTTTTTTTTTTCTGAATCATGAGTGTATCCGTTTTCAAGTATTTGTTTGAGATGTAGATACGATAAAAAAAAATATTTTCCTGTTTTCTGATTGGTCAACAATCATTCATTTTTTTTCTCCTTTTTCCTGTTCCATGTCGATTGATGTGTTATATAGACCAATGAGGTATTAGTCAGCAAGTGAAAGCAAATAGGTTCCTGTTTCTTATAATTGCCAATATTCACTGACTGTGTTGTATTTAATGGTAATAATGAAAATCATCCTGAGAGTGCAAACCTATGCCAACACCACTATCACTAAAAACTGAATGAAAATCAGTTCTGATTTAGCTATGATGCAGGGAAGGTTACTGTGAAAATTTTTCGCTCCGCTTCCAAATTCTGTTAGCTTCCGTAATCCATTGCCCACCCTTCCACGAAGTTTAATTAAAATTAATAGAAAACTTTTGGAGATATTGTGTGGACAGACAGATGGATAGTACATACCTCTCTTAACTTAGTTGACAGAGGTGAATAGCCTGTACTAAATCAAAAATATTAGGTATCTATCAGTTCTAAGGGGCATAACTCTAAGTACTTCTTTGCTGACCTAGAATTTGACTCCTGAAGGAATGTTGTTTTTCTACACACCGTTGTATTGGGAAGTCAACAAATCTTCCGTCGTGTTGATTAACAGCAAGATTATCAATTCCAGGTGAGTTGCATTAATTTAGAAAAAACTTTATCCCATAATTAAAACTCTGCACTTTGTGAACATGAGAAATGTCATAGGCAAATCTTAAATTGCAACTTGATTATTTTTCCACGTGTCCCTAATGTTTTTGTTTGTTAGTTTGTTTTTTATTTATCAATGTTTTCTGTTCACCCCGTGCATGTTTTCTTCTCCATTTTAACGTAGGGAAACATTTTTGGCCATTTAATCATTATAACTTCAGTAGTACAACCTAGCGGATATTGGAGGGAGAAAGAATCACTTTAAAAGTAAAGTGAAAACTTATTGAAAAGAAAACATCTAGTCTAGTAATATTGTACTTCATATTTTGCGTAACGTTTTTTTAATTTTTTATTTTCGTCATGGTCACAACAATCAGGTATGTATGATGACTACAATGAAATCTTCCGTAATTTCAAATTAAATCAAATAGCATTACCTTTGCAGCTTTTTCGTTTGTTCGTGTAATTGTGAATCTATTTTAAAAGTAATATAACGAACTACGATACAAACTAAAATTACATCATGAAGTGACGTTTAAAATTGAGAAAACTTCTATCTTGAACATCACTTCATTTTTCTCAGTTAAAAAAAAAAAAAAAAGAAAGTCTATCCTCCTCTATCGTCTAGTGTCTTTTGTAAAACATTAAAATATCATCCTACATTACAATGGACTGATTTTCGTCTCTATCAATTTTCTTTGAAATCCATTTATTTACCATCCAGACATGTGACCTGATAAACATTGATTAACATAATAACACACAAAGATAGACACAGATACTCACTGTTGAAAAATGTAGGTAGCTGGATTTCCAGATAGTTTTATCGTTTCTGACCAAAAACCCGTAAAAAATGACCAATTGCAAAATTATTTATATCAGGAATTATTATATTATTTATTTTTTATCAGATGAAGAAGTATCGTAAATCATTAGCATTAATTGAAAAAAAAAAAAAATCAATATTACTATTTACCTTCTTTTTAATTTTCCAGTTGCATTTTTATTGTAACTTTATGGTGATGACATTGAAGACGCGAATATAAAAAGCTATTGAAATATTAAATTGAAGCTGTTTAGAAATACATAAGATAATAATAATGATTGGTTATAAAACACTGCAATACTTGAGTACACACCAAAAATTAAAATTTATTAAAAACATCTCTGCAACCAAGTCAAAATAGCTAAAAATTAGAATATGGCTAAACCGTAAAGTTCATCGTCAAATGCTGTTTAAGAAGACAAGATTTGTGTAATTCGGCTGTGAAATGTCTAAAATGGCAACTCTGGCAAGCAGTGTACACTCATGTTACAAAAAAATACTTACTATAACAAGTAGAGGTCCCAGTCATGAATTCAAAGTCCACGTGTTTGAAACATATTCCTGGTATAGCAACCTCTTCATTTTTACTTTAAATCAAATACAAAAATGAATAAGTAGTGGCTTTGGATAATGAACCTTAAATCTAGCCCCACATGCAAAATGTCACTTCTTCCATTTTCTGTCTATGAAAGCTCTGAACGCATGTGTTCACTCGCATTAAATACACAGAGATAGACATAGAACGCATGTGTTCACTTGCATTAAATACACAGAGATAGACATAGAACGCATGTGTTCACTCGCATCAAACACACAGAGATAGACATAGAACGCATGTGTTCACTCATACATCTGAAGCCCCGTCTTTCTTAGTCAATTACTTTTTTCTTTCCCTTTCTTCCTTTCCTTCTCTCGAGGATTGACACTTGCTCATTTGGAACCCTGACTTTCTTATTCAGTTACTTCTTTCTTTTCAGCCTTGTATATATTGTTGTATATGTTTCATGATCAAATGTACATCCTATTCGTTTGTTTAATCATTTGATGTGACTTTATTACGATTACGAACTCTATTTAATCTCTGTATCCATATCCATTTTTGCCACGCATATTCTTCCTTCTGTCATGGTGATTATCGACAACCTCCCTTCATCAACACTTATAGTGACGTCAGCAAGTGGGTGTAAAACAAAGTATGTGGAGACTAATTCCTTTGTCTTCTGCATCTTCACCATATCGTCACTACATGAAACCAACTACCATCACTACTCCTCCTCACACAATATAGAAACCATCATACCTATACTAGCATCGAGATCCCTTCATACTGGAACTCCCTATCAAATAAAACAGTAAACTCTATTTCAATTAATATGTTTAAAAACAACTTACAGAAAGAAACTAGCTAACCATGCAAGAAAAAATTCTGAAATACTTAGACCTTGCATTCCAACCCCTAATAATGTTAGATGTATCTTCAATTGGTCATTATTTGGATATATATTTTCTGCTGGGGTTTCTTCAAAGGAGGCATTTTTATTATCTACCCAAAATAACTTCTTTTGGTCTATGCAAGCAACATTAAACATGCACTCATTACAGTTGCACTATATATAAATCCTAATTTTTTCTTCACTGAAGCTCAGTGCCAACTTCATGGACACAGCAAGAAGCTTCAAAAACAGTATTTGAGAACACTCATTAGAAATAATTTCTGGTGGTTGACTGGAACACTTTGGCTGAAGCAACAATTAGTGCACCTTCTCTTGGTACTTTCAAGTGGAGATTGCAGAGTAGTGACACATAAGTTGTTACCTATTGACAGTGTTTCAATGTAGTCACCTAAAATAATTCTGCAAAAAAATAATTCTGTTTTTTTATAGAAAAATTAAAGTTCTGTTCACACAAAATTGTCTAGGTTGTGTTTTGAATCCCACAAGATTGCAATCATAATTATGTTGCTATCTTGCTGTACAAAGTCCAGTCATTTCATTCCTTAATGTTTCATGTTATGACATTTTTTTTCTTTTCTGTGATTGTGTTATTGTTTGATCAAGACAATAATTTATTTGAATGAATTATCTAGCAGCTGTTCAGAGTGTTGAAAAGAAAAAAAAATAAACAAAAACAATTTGTATTTGGTGGCCAAAAAGTTCATTCAATAAAAAGAAGTGACAATTAAGAAGAAATTTCAACATTAACTTTATTGAACAACATTTTTACTATTTTGTCCCTCTATCTTCTGTCATCTTTCAGGCAACTTCATAATTCCATCCGCCTGGAGTGTTTCATCTTTCTTGGCAAGAATCTGCTCAATCATTTGGTTTTCTAGAAGAAGTTTATAGTAAAGGACTCCCTTCCAATCCCACCATATACACTGAATCAATTTCTTTATGTGAAGACAGGTTTTTCGTATGGTTAATGGTCGTTAATTTTGCTTGTCATATGATTTCTTGCATTTTATGTTGTAAGGTATCCACTTTTCATTGCTCATAACAGTTTGTGTCAAAAATAATATCATTTCACTCAATTCCAGAATCATGCATGAAAATACAGTTCAGTAGGATTTTTTTTTTTCCACTTAACTTCCATGGATGCTACACATCAAAGCGACTTACATAACCACGTTGGTCCAAATGATTTTCAACTCTTGATTTGGATATTTTGAGATTGTTGGCAATCAAATAATGTTAATTGCTCTCAAGTAATGTCTCAATTCGATTGCTATTGATTTCAATTGGTCTACCTGAAAATGGAGCGTCATTCAGCCAGAAAACTTTTGCACAAAAATTTTGTAAGCCACTTTTTACATGTTTCATCATTCACACTACCTTATCATAATCTGCACAAATATTGTTTTGTGTTCGAGTGACATTTTTTCCTTTCTTGAAATGAAAAAGGATTGTTTTTCTTTTCTCCATTTTCAGCGTTAGACTCCATAAATGAAAATACACCAATTTTGACGATTCTTTCAAAAAGGAAATCTAGCTGATCTGACAGCTGTCACAAAACAATCAAAAGTGATCTTTCTGAAGGGAATCAATCAAAATAAAACACTCCTTAAGTCCCCTGGGTGTCCACTGGAGCGGAAAGTATTTGCCTCTCTCTCTCCCCTTGGATCTGGCCTCCTCACCAAGGGCAAGGGAGTTTAAAAGTTGGAATTTTATAGTCAATAAAAAATGATGGTGCTGTATGATTGTTGTACGTAATCTCAAATTAAAGTCCCCATATACGAAGACTGTATTATTATTTGTTGGGGCTCACGCCGTCATGTTAGCCTCGGGTCAGGTCTTGTGTCTCTGCCAATGGTCAAGTGCACCATCTGTCACCCAGATAATACAGTGGATCATTCTTGCTTACACTATAATTGCCCAGAAGAATGCCTATTGTGTAACAGATTTGCCACTGAGCAATATTCCAATTGTACCTTTTTGCCCCCCCCCATATGCTTGAAAAATATGCTTTTGCCCCCTCCTTGCAGATGCCCATGCTAATGCCATCTAATGAGAAAAACTGAATGAAATTTTTAGGCTATCCAATATAAAAATGCAGCAAATGTTTAACTTTTAAAAAATGAGATATGAGAATTTTTTCTTTTTTAGAGGTGTCCTCACCTCTATATAATAGGTTCTGTCCGTCCATTTGTTGGTCGGCCAGTTGGTTGGTTAATCTGTGCCGATATTGTTTCTTAGCTGTTTTCAGTCAGATTTACTTGAAACTTGGTAGAAAAGTGTCCCCTGATAAGATTCTTCTTACATAGAAAAATCTTCCACTCAGGATTACGTGATCCAGCAGAAATGGTGCTTAAACTTTGTTTTAAAATCGATTTTCTGCTGTTTTAAGTCAGATTTACTCGCTTGAAACTTGATAGATAGGTGTTCCCTGATAAGTTGCTTCTTATCTAAAATCATCTTCTACTCAGGCTTTTGTGATTTGGTGATAATGGTGTTTAAACTTTACTGTAGATGCCTCATTGAACCCACAGATCTTGTTTTTCCACTAACGTGTTACAATGCATCTGTGATTTGAAGAAAAATCTAATAAAAAAATGTGATCAAAAGAATGATGTTTTTCGTTGCAAAAAGAGGCTTTATATTTTTAGAAAGTTTGAAACTATGTTGGATGCATTTGTAAATTTTCATTTGATTTTTGAGAAAATATAAGCAAAAATATGTGAATATACCTAAAATGTTGCTTTCTCTCACCAGAAAAAAGCATAGGCACGTAAATACAGTCTCACTAATTAGTATAGATTTCTGCTATGACCTTTTTCCAGTGATGTCAAAAAAATGCTGCTAATGTCACCAGAAAGTTTGAAAGATTTCTACAATATTGAATATATTTGTACACAGCGAAAATCAAATGCATATTAACTTATAGAGAATGGCATTCAGAGTTGTCACACCCTTACACTATTGTAAAAGGAATAGGTTGTTGTAGATATATATGGACTGATGGCTGATGGCTGTGTAGGATGAAATAATCTTAGATTAGATCTTGATGCAGATTAGATCAGTTTCAGATCTTATCAAAGATCAGTTCCTAGCAGCTTCATGGATCTATCTATGAAAATGTATAAAAAGTGACCACGTAGCTATGACAGGTAATGAAGTGCAATGATCAGTCAGCCACTGAGTCCAAGAGAGTGGCTTGTATAAACATTTCCTCCTTTCCATGTGGTTGGAGGTAGTCGGATGAATTGAGTTTCTATTTTGACTGAAGTAGAAACTTTCTTCCCTTGTTCAATTTCTCATTTTCTCCCCAATCCAACATTTCGAATGAAGTGAAAACTCTTGACCAAAATGACAGAAGTCTAAGTTGTAATCATTTTATATCTTATCATTAAACAAAGAAGATTACTAGCCTGTTCATCAAAATAAAATTATTAAACCACAATTACTTGATTAAAGCTGTCATATACTACATCAATTATTACTTTCTCATTAGGATGTGTTTAAATTTTTATTTCATTTTATTTTGCAGCTTTTTGGTTTTCTGGAATCAAAATTCTGAAAACAGGACTTGAAACTAATGAGTATCTCTCCCCCAAACACAATAAAAATGAGTATGACTAGCCAGGGTTCGCATAAGGCATCCTTACCTCCTGCCAAACCACCAATCATCAACATTTACTGCTGCAATACTGATGAGTGCAATGATGAAAGAGAGTCTAATGAGTTTGCAGACCTAAGAAGGACTCTGTATCAATGCATCAACACTGAAGTTTATGTTGTGTACCATCTAAAGCAGAGTCAACTGATAAATGATCCATGGATCAGTAATACTGAGTTATTGGTTATTTCATCATGCTGCAGAGGGTCGCATCAGCCGGACAACGTTTTATCCGAGGGTGTGGCCAATTACCTAAGCAAAGGAGGAAAAGTTCTGTGCTTTGCACCAGGAGTGCTAGAATACCAGCGGAGAGAGAAAATGCAGTGTGAGTTGAGAACTGTAACGATGGAATATGCAGGGCAGAGGCTGCAGGTTGCCTTGGAAGAGCAGAATGAGTATGGAGGTCTAATACTGGAAGGTTCAGGCTCATCTGTCCTGGCACATTGTTGTGATGACCCTGGTTCTCCACTGATTATGCGGGTGGATTTTCCTTCTTCAAAGATGCAAGATGCCCCAGGGATCGCTATCATATCCCACGTGTGTATAAGTTGTCATTTTGATTCACCTGGCATCTCTCGTGAAAATATCCAAATCTTAAAATTCAGATAAATCAAATCACGTTATCATTACTTTAAAGAAGAAAAGAAAAACAAGAAAACCTAATTATAACAATGACCCTCTTGGTCAACAATCTATGTTGAAAAACAAGTAAAGCTACATTCTACCTGGTTAGTAATTTTTTCTTGGAAATGTACATCTTGAAGTATTATAGTTAATGCAATATTCCAGATTTCATTTAAATAGAATTTTTGACTTTTACTTTTGCTGGATTCTTGAGGCAAGTTAACTAGTGTCGAGGTAAAAGTGGCATGAGAGTTACCAGCACGGAAAATGAAATCAGTAAGCCAAGTTCAAATTCTGGCCTAGGTTTTTTGCATCCACTTTATACTATTGCTCTTAGGAATGGAATCAATACCCCCTCCCCCTAAAAAATAAGGTAAATAACAGGACAGACTGGGCTCTATAGGTTTGGTTAACAGCCTGTCTAGGAGAAGGAATCTCTGAATTTGAAACTAGGAGTGTAATCCACTCTTGCCCTCAGCTATGGGTAAAAATTGCAAAAAGTAGTTAGGATGTGGCTTACAATCCTGTCCCATGAAAAACCCAAAGATGGTTGGTGTGTAAGGTGAATTACAGATCAGATCTAGGAACCAGGATCTAGCTAGCTTAACTTTTGAAAACATTGAATTATACTACACCTTAACATTTGGAATTTTTCTCTGTATGTTTTGATGGATATTGCAATCAGCTTTATTTTGTTTTGTGTCACAGAAGGACTTGCTCTAATAAGTACTTTCATCAAGAGTTATGTAGTTATATTGAAGTATAGAAACTATTATCACGAATCTATATAATAATGATCCAATTTCTGTATGATTTTTTTGTATGGTACATCATTGTGAAATATTTGTTAGTACAATTCCATTAAAAAGTTCTTACTAGGATGATAAGAGCAATCTCCAGTCCAATTAGCAACTTAATAATGATAATGTCAGGTCTGTGTACATTCTTACCCAAATAATCTATATTTTAATGATCTGATTTATTAAGTGAAATAATTCCAGATATATTAAATGCTAATTGTAGTTTCCCCTATTTATTCAAAAAAATTATTTGCTAATAATTTTAATATAAATTCTATAAATTGGAAGAGATTTAGACAACAACCGCTAAAGGTAGACTTTGAGTATTAATGAAAAGAAAATGGAGATTTCTAGGGATTGTCTGGACTAAAACTTTGATTTTTATTTCAGGCTATCTTAGACAAAGAGCCAGCAGAAATGAGTCATGATTTTGAAATTTTCACATCTCTTAAATCTTCCAATGGAGCTCGGTTCAATGTCCTCACAGACCTTTTGTCAACTCATTTGGGAGTTGACTGCAGTATGCATATTACACCTGCCCTGACACCTGCTGTCTTGATGTCTCAAAGACTGGTACGTTTGTAGTTTATGTGAAACTAGTGCACCTATTCTAATTTAAAAAAAAAAATTTTTGAAAAATTTTATTTGATGAAGTACTGTGAATCATTACTATTGATTTTTTGCTTCTATTTACCTTCATCATTAATTACTGTTACTTTTTATTGCTACTAAAATAAAAGTTAGGTATCCTTTGAAATTGTATATAAATCAATTGCGGACTGCAACAAAGGATAAGTTTCAGTTGAGAATTGCACTCACAACCCTTAATACCTGAGGGTTCCGATCCATGCTGCTGATTTATTTACTCAGTGCTGAGGGGTACCCAGCCTGAGTTTAGTTACAATTAAAAGCAACATCAATTAAGATGAAGGCAAAGAGTATAAAAAATTAATAGTTATAGTGTATCCATATCATCAAAAATGATGACAGTTTTTTGAATTCTGCTTGTTTAGGCTCATGGCTACTTCAGGTATTTTCCCTTTTTCCCAATAATTACATTCTAACTAATGTATTTAATGCTTAAAACTTCAACACTGTGTTATTTGTATACTCTTGGCCCATTGGTAAGTTATCAGGTTACAAATATACACTTAATTTTATGCATTGGTTTCCTTTAGGATGACAGAAAAAAAAGATAAATAGACATAGGCAATTATCATATGTTTTTTGATATGTTTATGCATCTATCATGATCAGCGTCTTGTTGAATTGTTATTGTTTATTCAGACCTGGTTTGTTTTTTTTCCTACGAGTTACAATGCAAGGGCAGCAATGGATAGATTCATGTTTTTTTATTTTCTAAAAAAACCCTTTTTAAACGTTTTATGGTAAAGATTTCATTTATGGCAAAATTATACAAATATAATGGTCATGTGACCTCATTATTTGTTCAAAATGTCTGCAAAATTTAAAGCACACATATGTGCTTGGGTAGTGTAATGGTTAGCGTGTCAGCCTCACATGTAGAAAGTCCTGGGTTTGATTCCTGGTATGAATGAAGAGTGTGGAAAACTCTTCAAGACAAATTTCTCTGTGCACTCAGCAGCTAATTGAGTACACTCTAAGCTATGTGATTAGGATGGTGGTATCCCTTCAGTGGACTTGCATCCTACCAAGGGAGTCATAAAAACTTGCAGGTATAAAGCCCCGGTCTTGATCAGACTTAGGACTTGCATGGTTCACTAAGGTGACACATACAGTGAAAATGAGGACTCTGTCTCTGGTTGTCATACTCCTTTGAGGGTTGTCTCTCAAGAGATGTGATACTTTATCTACGTGCTTTCGTGGGATGTGACCTATAACCTATGACCTGACCTCTGATGATTCAGAGAACCAAGAAGCTAATCCAACTCTGTAACTGTGGACTTTGGGACTTAGACCTGTATTATTTATCTATATTAGTCTGTTGGACCTGTTTTTTCAACTTTTCAACTTTTCCTTATTCTTTGAGATGATTTGGAGGTCGGTCCTAGAGTCTCAAGAAAGTGCTTGACCCATTGTTTATGGGTCGTTGGTCACTGATGTTGATAATTCTTCATCATTAAGAACAGGTTAGGACCTCCCATAGGATTTATTATTGGTATCCATATTTCTAGACTTAAACCTATTGAACCAATGCTGAACATTTTGTTTTTAGTAATGTTCACTCCAAATGCTTTGTTGATGTTATCAGCAGCTTCATGTCATAATTTGAATTCATACTTGAAAGTTAGTCCAACTTCTGGAGTAGACAGCATTGCTATTAAAGGCTCAAAAACCTCCAATAATAACAGATTATATCTCTATTTACATTGAATGACAAAAAATGCCATTATACCAGTAAATCTTTTGCTCTTCGCATCATTTTGTATGATGTAAAAAATGACAATTTATGCTTGACATAATATGGTTGATGTATTGTAAAAACATTTTTCTCAATTTTACCAATTATTATGTTATGATAGAGAAAACAAATGTGCAAACATCCAACTTATTTCCTAATTATAACAAAACTGAACTTTCAACATTTTTGAAAGGTTTATAATGATTTGATTATTGTTAAGCCTATTATCGATAGCTACAGGGAAAACAAAATTAGTTTGTAAAAATGCTACTGAAATTGAATTTTTTAACACATTTTGTTTGGTATTGATATGATCATTTTTAGTCATTTTTCCGATGTTTTTACCCTATGAAGATTTTTGAAAAAAATTTTTCAAATTTCGTAAGATAATTTAGCTGAATATCAAATCTGTAATATCATTTTTTTTAATTGATGAAAATTTAGTGAAACATCTGATACCAATATAAAAAAAGTGATGAATAAATCAATTTAAAAACTAAATTATGAAAATATTTCTGTGTAAGATGGATTGTATTTTGTTTCTTATTCGCAGAAATTGAAGGAAGATCTACTGCAATCAGTTTATCCTAAACTACAAAATGGCTGCCTGCTGCAAGGGGCTGAAGTGTCCTTGATCCTAGTGGATACTGAAAGACAACTTACAACTTCTGCGACTGAACAAGTTCTTCCTGTATTGACTAATGCAAATAACTTTCAGCTACAATATTTTCAACCTGATGTTTACTGGAATAACCTGCAGACCAAAGTACTTGGTCAGACAATGCTGTATGTGGATGTTGTTCCTACAACAATGCCTTTGCTTGATCCGTAAGTAGACTTCTCTAAACTGAGACACTGGTCGTTTAAAGAAAAACAAACCCTGTTGACTTTGCAATTGTCATTTAAACATTTTGGGGTGATTTTTTGTTGATCCCTACCAAAAGCTAATGTCCATAATTTATTAGTATGGAAGTTTAAAAGAAGAAAAAAAAAGATTAAGCTGTATTTTCTTTTTATTGCCGACTAGAGACTCAACTTATGTCGTTAGTTTGGAGTAAAATTTTAAAAGCAATTTCATCTTGGAGAATCAAAACATTTCAACCATTCTCCTGAATTGTTAGTCATATATTTTCTTACTTCAGGTTCCACATCAGTCAAGTAGTCAGATTTTTGCAGCTCTGGGCTTCTTCCAGATAGAAAAAGAAAATACAACTTGATTTTTTTCCTTTTTAAGCTTCTGTACTTTAAAATTATGGATGTTAGTTTTGTGGACTAACGAAAAATGACCCCAATTTTGTCCTCTTGTGTCACCTGTTTTTTTATTTTATTTTTTTTAATAGATCCGACACATTCTTCAAATGCAATTTACTCAGTATGATGGAAAGATTTCTTTCTAGAAAAAATAATGCTTTCTGTATATTTGAAGCAAAACAGCTTGTAAAAAATGACAGTCATTGGTCATTTTCAGTTAGTAAAAATTCTAGTGCTTCTAGTGTCAAGTGTCCCTCAAGCCATTATATAAGAAAACATCGAATGAAGCAAAAGTTAGGTGCTTTCACAGAACTTTGGTTGAGAAAGGCTGGATCAGAGAGTCGTCACGGTCGGTATAGATTCAATAAAGATCACATTTATTGCTGAATGTCTCCTGTTGAAAATGTCAACTGGACTTCAGAAAGGAGAAAATATTTTTAGGAATTTTAAGATGAGGAAGAGACTGCATCTGCATGGATGTGGCACTCTTATGTTGTGAAAAAGAACCCCCAAAGCCTAGTGAATATTTGAACCGTGAAACCATGACTGAACCTAGGGTCATCATCTGATGAATTCAGATTATCAGAGGCATTACTGTTGTTTTTGCAGCAATAGGGGTATGAATTTATATTTATGACAATATTTCAATTAATAGGCTTTCTATTTGAACTCTTATTCTGTTTTATTTGTTCTACTTGCTTAAAATAGTGGCATTCATTTTCCATTTTTTTCCAGCTGTATTTTCCATATTTATTTTTGCTATCGAAAAGAATGTTATTAGTATTAAAAACTTTTAAGAAGGTTCTTTCAAAAATGGTATCAGCTGAACAGTAGTCAAAACAATAAATTTTATAAGGATTTATTTTCTGTTAACATGAAATGTTCTCAGGAAAGTAAAATAATTTATAACAAAAATGTATTTGATGCATTATAGAAGCATTGATTTTTGAATTTTTTGATAGGATTATTAGATTTTTTGATGTAATTGAAAACTTATATCAAATTAATTTTTGAAATTATCATTTATTTCTGGGCTTTTTGATGCAATAGAAAATTGATATCAAATTAATTTTTGAGAGGGGGATTCCTAGAAAAGAAAAAGTGTGGAAAAGTAAAAATCAAATAAACAAAAAACGACTCATCAGGGTTGTATAACTTGAAAAGGAATGTACTTATAAAATATAGAAACAGATTTTATCAGCTATATTGGGGAAAGACCAGCCAGATTTATCCGAAAAATGGCTAATTTGACAACCTTGTCCCCCTTCTGTATCTGTCTCAGTTTTACTATTTTGCTTAACTTTGCCTCCCTCGCCACTTGAAGTTGAAGAAAAATGAATTCATTTGAGAAAAACAAAACAAAAAAAAAAACAAACTACAAAACATATGCACTGTAGAGGGAGCATGGTCTTACCTTGAAAATATTCTTCCTAAGAATTCCCAGAAGTATCAACAATAGAAGTCTCTGAAGTTGTTGACCAAATTCAAAATGAACCTTCTTCATTTTTTTTTTCCAGTTTCAAAGATTTAAAATGTAAGTTTTTTATTTGTTTGGTTGTACTTTTAAAATGTTGCACTTTTTTAGGCTATGGTTGTTTTCAATTCCGTGTATTTTTGGAATTTTTCTGACTTTAAAGTCTAGAGGACTCTTGTTACTCGCTGAAAATTTTTGTACCTCTAATTTCATAAATCAATTATTGTGCATTGGAATATCAAAGTTTAAAAAGGGATTTAAAAACCAAATACCTGTGCAACTGAACAGTTGTGTACCCATGTGTGAAGAGAAAAATAAAAATAAGAAATTTAACAAAATAGAAAAGGGAAAACTGTAAAATTTGAAATAATGATTTTTAGTTGAGTTGAATCAAATTTAATTTAAATTAGATCAAATTTAATCATTGTTTGTGAGTGATGCCTAATGATGTTATATTATCTCCTCTTGATTTTTTTGTAAACAAAAAAATGGCTTAATGACAATGCTGTGTTTTATGATAATCTATATTGCAAATAGAACCCCCTTAGTAAAACGTTTGAAATAAATTTTTTTCATTAAACTTACTGGGAGATATATTAAAAATATGTGCCCTATTTGGATTTGGTAGGAATGATGTAAATTTCCGCTGGGTGGCTGGGGGGCTGTATACACATGCACACACAACACACACACAATACACACACAAATTTCCCATCTGCTGAACTTGGGTTTTTTTTCCATGGACTTTGTGTTTGATCAGGAAACTTTTGAAATCTTCCAGTGAAAAATTTTGCACTCAAAAATTTTCAAGTTCTTCGAGCTCTGATTCCTCAACTTTTTGATGTAATAGAAAAACAATACCAATTTACTATTCTGACAAAGTTGAAGTTAATAGTAAATAAAAATAAGTTTAAGACTAATGATAGGTGTCTGAGAGTTTGGGATATAGTTTCCATAGAATTTTCTGAGGTAGTCTTTTACTGTGAATTTTGAAATTGGTGTGGGATTTTTATACTTTATTTTTATGACTTCAAAAATTCTGAGATTAACTGATATTGTGAGAAGTATGACATTATACCTGAAAAATAACATAAACATTTTTCTTTTTTTACAATGTGTCTCCTTTATTTTTATTTAAAGTTTAATGTATTTAGTTCCTCAAAATACTGGTCTAGTTGCTGTTGCTGGGAGGCAGACACATGGAAGAGGTAAGTTAAACTTGAGCCAAATTTTGCAGGTTTAGGGAAGACTAGGCTCTCTAGCCATGGCTGTCAACCTATCTAGGGGATGGATAGCTCTGATCCCATACCCGAGAGTGGAGCTCTTTTAAGAAAGCTGGATGCCAACTTTGACTTCCTTCTGGCAGCTCCTGTAGCTAAACTGAGGCCAAACATATTATTTCATTTTCCTATTGATGTCAGTGGATTCTGTCGACTGGGGTTATAGATTTGTGAGCACTTTAATTTATTAATTAGTGTAGAACCCAAAATTAAATAGACCTTGCCCTCATAGGGGGGCAAATAATTAAAATCATCAGGTGTAGGTTTTAGATTTATTCTATCTCACTTGTTATTCTGTATGAACTTCTAATTATAAATATTTTAAATTAATTTTTTTTCTTCTATTTTTGTTGCTTTTTATTGCAATATCTCTTGGCTGACCAATTCTTCAGCCATTGACCCTTTCAAGATTAACTTATTATGGTGTTTGATGCCAGAATTTTTAAAACAGTATAAAAAAGCCAAAAAATGTTGTAATGTTTATTTATTGAAGAAAACTATTTTTTGAAAAACTGAAATCATGATGGAATACACCTGACATTTATCATGAGGTAGATGAGAAATATGGAATTAAGGATCACTTTATCTCCACATCTCTGCTCTTCAGTCATGAAATGCAAACTATTTTTTGTGTGGGTTTCATACTATGATGATGTCAAATATATGTAGATACATCAATAGCCTCATGATGTGAAAAGCATTTATTTTACATACAAAAATTTTTTTCAACATAATCTTCTTCGTAAGTAAGGAAGTACCTAATTCAGTGGTTAATATTAATCACATAGATTGAACATTATACAGTGAAAATTCCAGATCAGAATTCAGCTAATGTGTTGGGCTACGGACTTACTGATGCACATATTCAGTTCACTTTTCATGTATATATCATCTGACTTTTCTCATAATAAAGTAGGCAGCAATAGCATATTTAATAAAGTTGAATCCTAATGGGAATATCAGTTACAATTTTTAAATTCTAAAATACCTAAAAATGAAAATGAAAACAAATTAATCCATTTCCAAAATCATATCTCAAATCTGTTTATAAAATGTTATGTTTAGACCTGGAAGTTTTTAAACGATTCACAAAGTTATAAAAGGATAGCAAATATATATGATATATATGTATATATAGTCTAGAAAGCTTTACAGCCTTAAACACTAAACATAAAACTTTTCCTAAAATTTTTTTGTGTTACTTTATAGTCACCTATTTCCCCATATCTGTCAATACAATTTCTTAAGTGTTTTTTTCCTTATTTCACATATACTTTGTTATTATGGTACAATGTAGAAATTGTCTCTTGTTAGGATCATCAGTTGTTTACCATATATATATATTTAATATTTATTATGTCAACAGGTCGGGGAGGAAATCGATGGGTAAGTCCTGAAGGTTGTGTAATGTTTACCCTTCATGTGCAGCAAGATGCTAACAGTGACCTTGGACGCGCACCAGTATTTCTGCAACACTTGTGTGGACTGGCCATGGTGCTAGGTATCAGACAGATACCTGGTTATGAGGTAAGCAATGACATTTTTTATCCTCTTACCGTTAAGATTATCTACAGGTTCCAAAGCCAAGGTCACCGATAGAGGTGAAAGGAAGATACCAAGTGCTGGACTTGAAGAAGTCTCAAGTACAGTGTCACCAATGAAGAACTGAGAAAGAATAATAATGTAGTTGGTGGAAAAATGAAGAAGAAAATAGATTATGAAATGAGTTTGTTGTCGTTATTTGAATGAAATGTCTACCTCTGGTTGAGACAATTTCACAAGAGTTTGGGAGGATGTTTGTGAGAGTGCACTCCAAAGTCAGTATGATGCGTAAGGAAGTTTTTGGTTGACAAAAATCAAGATTAAAGGAATTCAGACAGAAGAAGTCTAGTGAAGATGAGAGGAAGATATCCATCACAGAATTGGTTGGTAGAGATTTGTTTGTGTGTTGTTCAAGGAATTAACAGACTACGAGAGTTTGGATATCTTTTTTTGGCAACAGCCACGTGAATCACAGAAAGGAGTAAGGCACAACAGAAACTAAATAGTGAGGAAATAGATTTTTTCCCTGTGCTAACCCTCTCTTAGATGAACTTCCTTACAGGGCTACATAACTGGGGAGAGAAGTGGATTTATGCCTTTCCCAAGGTCAATAGTGAACGCAAACAGCAACCCACCTATTCCATTTTCCATGCCGATAACCATTATGCCATTCCACACCAACCCATCTGCGGTTGTAATGCTTGATTATTTTTTCTTGTTTTTTTTTCTTTTTTTTCCAGGACATTGATCTCCAAATCAAATGGCCAAATGATATTGTGTTTGGAGGACACATCAAATTAGGTGGGGTTCTTGTGAACTCCTTGATTATCAAGGGAGTACTCCATGCAGTTATTGGTAAATATCAGTATTACTTTGTCTAATTTTAAAAAAATCATATCATAAATATGTCTTCTACACAAGTGCTATTCCATCAGTAATACTTTCCTGCATTTCTGACGGAAAATCTTTGTTTCTGATTTCCAATGCTATAGTAAAATCATCTGCAATTCTTTGACATCATTCTATCAGTAATGTTTTCCTTAATTCCTAACCATTGACAATTCTTTTCTTTCTGATTTTTAATGCACGATGTTTGGAGTTTATAGTTCAAAATTTATTTTGTTCTGATCCGATACATACATATATATATATATATAGGGAAACAAATTGCATCAAAAATTATATATACTTTAACAAATACTATAAAAAGAAATATATATATAATTTTTTCTAATAAATACCAAAGATTATATATGCACTAGCATAAACCCGTAAAAAATGATAGGTTTATTTATGTATGGATTGGCATTAAAGAGTCTAAAGCCATTACGTGATAATTCAAGTATCCTAATTTTAAGTTTTCTTAAAGTCTTAACTCACGCTGTATTTTGAAGGGTGATCGAACATAAATTCATAAATATAAGATTAAACATTTCTCTCAGTCACTCAAACAAATTTTTTTTCTTTCCTTTTTGTTTCAAACAATCAGTGTTTCTGTGATGTATTCTCTGTTATCATGATAATAGCCTATCACATTTTACTACCCTTTTATAGTTTTATTGGCACTGTTGATGTATTTCACATGGACCAAATCATAATGACTTTTAGATTATTACCGACAGACAATCATACAACTAAACAAACTAATTTGCAAGTATGGCTTTTTTATGGTTAGATATTCTTTTGAATGATATTGTAAATATTACTTAGTGCATGTTTCATTTTGTCTTTCAATTTGTCAATCAAATATGTGTAGTTTCTGTGTTTAACATCTAAAGTCAAGGAGACAGGGTGCTTACTTTATTCAGTTAAAATACATTGTTTATAGTAGGGTTGCCACCTATCCCATGGAATATGTGATCGACCAGTATTGAAAAGTAAAATGCACTGTCCATTAGTGAATCAATACAGGATGGAATTTGTCCCATTTCCTGGCACACAATACTCTAATGCATTCACTATGTTTCCATGTGGCCAAAGTGGTTAATTTGCTTCTGCTTTTGGCTAACTTTATGGCTGAAAATTTTATAAACTCATCAAGTCCTATTTATCAAATAAAACAAATACAAAATAAGACTCCAGAACCTATAACTAATAAAGATTGTACATTTACTTATATCAAATTTACTTAGTATTTCAATTCTAAGATATTCTCAAAGCGAAAGTTTCAGCTGAAGTTTTTTTTCTAAACTTGGTGCGATGGGGGTATGTTTAAGAATCCTAAAAAACGAAAAAAGCATCCATTGTATATAATATATGAATCTTATACACAATATATATTGGAAGTACTAAATATTATTGTAAATCAAGGAGACTCACAACAGAAAAGTTGCGTATCCAAGTGCAAAAATTCTTTTTGTATAGAAGAGGCAATTAATGGACGAATAAGTTGTGTAACTTCTCTCGCCTTTTGTTGGGTGATGATCACTGAAAAAAGTGAATCTTCGAAAAACGAGCATGACCGTTTTCGGACACAATCAGTGTGACCAATTTAGCATAAATTTACATTGTAAAATACCATAAACCTTTATTTTGGAGGGTGGGGGATGGATTTTAAAAATTTTACTTTTCTTTTTCTTTCATTATTTCTCTTATTTATTTTTTTTCTTTCTAGGGTTCAGAAGGGGGTTCTGTTTACAATTTAATTTAGATGATATAGTGGGCTCGAGATTTTTTCACCATTCTTGTGGAAGTACAGCTTGAATGGATAATCTTGCTTTGGGTTTGAAAATTGTGCAAAATGGTAGCTTTCTGGCACGAAAACAAGATGGAAGGGCAATTGTAAACTTACAGCATTTGTTTATGTCAACTTGCTTATCCATTGCTATTGTAATATTGTTTCTATAGGGGCTGGTTTAAACGTGAGTAATAGCAATCCAACTGCCTGTGTAAATTATGTGATAAAGCAAGCAAACCATGAGAAAATGAAACAATGCCCCAACCAGACTGCAGTCTTGAAGGAATTATCCAAGGAGGAAGTACTGGCAAGGATTATCACCGTTTTGGAGCAGCTGATAGAAAAGTGCACGAGAGAAGGGCTGAACCAGTTCAAGAATCATCTCTATAAGTATTGGATCCACAGGTGAGTTTCTAGTGATGAACAACACATTTTCAAGAGGGAAAAAATGATTTTTGTTATGTTTACAAGTGCAATCGAGAACACCTTTTTCTGTTTGTTGCTCACACACATGTTCAAGTTCTTCCCTTTTAGATATCAACTTTCATACTAAAGAAAGTGACTATGCAAAAGCATTTCTTTTTTGCTATATTAGAAAATCATTTTACACACTTTTCCTTATCTTGTCATGCGTATCTTTTTATAATTTCACAAATGAAACAAATGTGACTATCTTTGATTGCTTATACAGATGAAGTTACTCATTTTGGTCATTGGGACAGGGTCTTTCAGATAACTATAACTGGCTGATAGCATTAAGCAAAGGATGTATAAAAATTTGAACAATTCACATTTATGGTATAGATTTACATGCATTATTATAAATTCATTATTTTATCAAATTCATTGTTATATACAAATAATGGATTTTAGCCTTCTCTTTCTCTTGTGACTGCTTTTACAATTTCATATAGATAAAGACACAGAGTTATTTCTTTCCTAATTTCAGAGATATTACCGAATTTCAGCTGGAGGTTGGTGACAGTCATCATATTGATGTGACAGTTGTAGGGCTGAACTCTGAGGGTCACCTAGCAGTTACCGCAGTTGACAGTGGGCATACATTGACACTGAACTCACTGGAATACAGCATGGATGTTAAACTGAGACAGATTTTCAAGAAGAGGACCTACAATCATTGAAATTATCTGTGCCTTTGTTTTGGATGAAGATGTATATGAATGGATATCCAAATTGTGGTCTTGCCATCTGGGACTTGTTCCGTATTTTTCATTCCCAGTCCTTGAAGTGAGCAATCAACATGAAATGAACTGCTTGAATGCCATATCTTATAAGATCATTAAGTGCCTTAAGTGATCAAAAAAAAAAAAAACTGCTTTAAAAGATTGTTTGTTTATATATAAAAACAGCATAAACATAGATATTTATAGATACTGTCTATAATTTATTGTTATCAGACCAAGAGTTGTTTGGACTATTCAACACATTCTTTGCTGTTACCGCAAGGTTTCCGACAATCCATTTTACAGCCTCCTTCTGATATGCAATCCATAAGGAAAAAGAGAGGTCTCTTTTCTGGGGTGGGCATTTGGTGGTAAAGAGAAGTTATGGTAAATATACTGACAATACAAACCACACAGACAAAACCATTCTAAGCAATTCCTGTAACACAGATGCTCCCATATTTATACACAGCAATACTGTCAATCTTTTTTGCTCACAATACTGATATGGGTAATTTCATATTCTATAAAGTCTTAGTGAAAAAAAACAAGCATTGCAGGAGAGTGAGAAAATTGAAAGATGCTGCATACATGAGCCACATGGATAAATTCACAGCTTTTCCCTGCCATCTGAAAGTAGATCATTCCCATAAAAACCTTTCGTCAGCTGAGATGGTGTAAAGCAAAGAAGCAATTACCTTTAGATGATGTGTTCCCAGACTCCAAAAAATAGTGATATGTCAGGCGAAATCATTGGAGGTTGGAGATGTGGGAAGTAAAGGTGATTGGGTTGTAGGAGAGAAAGTAAGAGAATGTGCTACCTCTATAACAGCTTGTTGCAAAGCTAATGCTGAATAGTATTTTTGCTTTTTGCCTTTTTTTTCGTAAAAGCAAAAAAGTGGTGTAAAGTAAACTTTCAAAAGGCGTGGGGCACCTGTATATGTCAGGCCAGTGAGGATTTTAGTGCAGGATGGATTTCTTTCTTTAGCAAGGAATGGATGAAGAGTAACCTTTTGTATGATATTATGGAATCACCTATGTTATACATGTTTGCTGTCATTTCTCTCCTGTTGGGTCACCATTTGTCTGGTTAATAATATTCTAGGATGCTACCTAGAAAAAAAAAATAGATGTCTTTTTCTATATGTATTGTGCATCTGAGGAAGTCAACAGAAACAAAATGTGATCAATAGCCAACACAACACTTGCAATGATAATGGCCCATCTCAAAATTGAAGAACTGCCTTGTACATATATATATATATATATATATATATATATATATATATATATATATATATATATATATATATACCTATTTAGGACATTATTGATGGGTGTCTCTATATTTCTGGGTGGAGAACCTCCCTTTTATTCTGTATCTTTTCTTTTTTCCTTTCTTTGTTGGTCACTGCTTTTTTATTTTCCATAAGGAAAGTGGATTTCTGTCTGATTGTTGCGGACATCACACATTGGATATTGTATTACTGATTTGTACTTTGGTATAATACACATATACAAAACTGTGTGCGCCTGTATGCAAAAGTATCCTTACAGACTTTTGCACGATTGACACATTTTTACAAAACCCTGTGAAAATCACGTATAAAAGTTAATTGAATTTTCATAAACTTTTCACCATGAGAAAGAATTGGAGAATATTTTGAAATAAAAATTATTTTTATTCAATGTATGAAAATGAAGAGATTTGTGTTAAAAGTTTTCCAGTTGTCAATATTTACCTGGAGTTAATTTTTTACAAAATAAAAAACCTTGCTGGAATTGAAATTTGGCAGTTAATTGGCAGATTAAAAAAATATTGCTTTGGTTGCTTACTTTCGACTTTTATTTGTTAAACAATACGCTGTCAAAAATTGAGGTTTTGTTAAGTCCTTATTAAAAGTGAGTCTTTATTGACTGCTGACATGTTTTTGTCTATTTCATTTCATTTTTTGTGTTAATGTAAGAATTTTATGAGTTTAATAGTGTATCTGAGTTGTTAAAAATGACAACTGTTTCATTAATTATAGAGGATTAATCATAAATAGTTATACTTATACTTTATCAGCAAACAAATAATCTTTTTCAAGAAATTTTGCCTGTTTCCTTTCCACTTTTTATATTGGGTGGGATGCAAGTTACTGCGTGGGAGGGCAATGTGCATCAGTAAATGACAAGAGACAGGGAAGCAAGGAAGTAAAATAAGATTAAGATGTCATACTCTCATTTGGATGAGATGGACCAGGTGAGAAACCAACCAATGCATTATATGTTAGATCATATAAAAGACTTATCCTTGTTTACATGCATGCATATACTCAAATGTAGCTGATGACTTGCTTTAATTATCTGTTTAGGAGAAATATCTATCATCATCATCATCAGTCTTTTAATGTCCGTCATTGGACATAGACCTTCCCCAGGATTCGCCACAATTCTCTATCATGGGCATCGCAGAGCCAGTATTTCCTGAATCTGTCAAGTTCATCTCTCCATCTTGTGTTCTCTCTGCCTCAGTTTCTTATGTGATCTCTGGGGATCCATGTTGTGAGATGTGATGTCCATCGGTTGTCTTTTATCCTTGCAACATGGCCTGTCCATTGCCATTTGGGTCTTTTGATAGTTTCTATGATGTCACGGACCCCTGTTTTCTTCCTTATATACTGTGTTGTCTTGTGGTCTCTCCATGTGAGGTTGAGCATGATTCTCTCATGCGCGCGTTGCATACTTCTCAGTTTGCAGGTCTGTCTCTTGGTTAGGTTCCATGTTTCAGCTCCATAAGTGACTATCGGGAGAATGCATTGGTTGTATACTCTTCTTTTTAGGATTATTAGGTTCATCTGGTTCTTGAAAGTTGAGCTTGCTCTGCCAAAAGCTTGCCATCCTAAAGTGATTCTTCGCTTCCTCCTCTTTTGAAGGTCTCATGGAGATTTGTTGTCCTAGGTAGATGTAGTGGTCTACCTTGCCGAGTTTTGCATCTTCTATCTTGACAGTTACATTCTTATTCTCAACATGATTTTCGTTTTACTGAAGTTCATGTGTAGGCCAACTTTTTTGCTTTCTTCATTTAGATCAACTAGCATTAGTTGGAGGTTGTGTAGGTTCTCTGCGAAAAGGACGATATCGTCTGCAAATCTAAGGTTGCTTGAGTATTCGCCATCTATTTTGATTCCTCTATTTTCCCAGTCCATGTTCCGGAAGATCATCTCAAGGCAGGCTGTAAAGAGTTTGGGTGAGCTGGTATCACCTTGTATTACTCCTTTTTGGAGCTGAAATGGTTCAGATTCCTTATGTAGCCTAATGAATAAGTTACTGTGGTTGTATATGTGTTGCAGTACTTTAATGTATACAGGGTCTACACCTTGTAGGGTGATGGCCTTCATGACCATGGGAATTTCTATAGAGTTGAATGCCTTCTTGAAGTTTATAAGTGCTACAGTGAGTGGCAT
The DNA here is from genome assembly GCA_963457665.1 of Thysanoteuthis rhombus. Lineage (NCBI taxonomy): Eukaryota > Metazoa > Mollusca > Cephalopoda > Oegopsida > Thysanoteuthidae > Thysanoteuthis > Thysanoteuthis major. The sequence goes on from OY735206.1 coordinate 35,835,554, forward strand.
TTTGTATTCTGCTGCCTTCTCTTTCAGCTGATTTATTGAATAAAGATGGTCCATGGTCGAGTAATCTCTTCTGAATCCAGCCTGTTCTCGTGGTTGGTTCTCATCTAGTGTTTTAGTAATCCGGTTGGTGATGATTTTTGTGAAAAGTTTATATATGCAGTTGAGCAGGCTTATAGGTCTGTAGTTGTTGAGGTCTTTGGGGTTACCTTTTTTATATAGAAGCATTATAATAGCATTGATCCAGTCTTTCGGGACTTGACTCTATTTCAGACACAAGTTGAATAGAATAGCTAGCTTTCTGTTGACTCTTTTACCAGCTTTTTTGAGTAGATCGATGGTGATGTTATCTGGTCCAGGGGCTTTTCCTTTTTTTGTTTGTTTGATGGCTTGCTTTACTTCCCATGGTGTAACTTCAGGGAAGTCTTCGAACTGATTGTCGGCATCTTGTGTATTCTGGTTGTTGTTGTATGGTCCGTGTTTAGAAGAGTAGAGTTCCTGATAAAATTCTTCGGCGCGTTCAACTATTTTGCTTTGAGAATGCTAGTTATCTGTTTCTTTCCTGTACTGAGAGCTTTGTTTATTGCTTTAAATCCTCAACGTTTTTTGAGGTTGTTCTCGATCGGCTTTGTCTTCTCTTAGTTTCTTTTTTATTGTTTTGTTCAGTACGATTTCTTCTATTTTCTCCCTTGTGGTCGTTGGTGGTTTGAGGTTTCTGCACTTTTCAATCAGTTTCCTGGTTTCATCTGAGATTTTGCTAATGGTTGCTGAGTTTCCTGGTTTGAACATATCAGCTGCTTCTAATAGAGAGGTTGTTATTTTGTTGTGGAGTTTGTTGATGTTGGTGTCGTTTTCGTCGGTAAGGATATCAAATCTGTTTTTCAATCTATATTTTGTATCAAAATTATTGAAATCAAAACAAAAAGGGAGACTTTAAACCAAAAATGTTTAATCTTGAATCAGTTACTGCAGAAATAAAAGTACATTAAAAAAAAAAAAAAGAAAGAATAAACATGTGAGTAATTTTCATCTTGGGTTAGCTTTTCTTTCCCAAGTTGCTCCTCCAGGTCCTAACCATGAGATGATTAATGAAAAAAAAAAGATTTAAAGAATTTTTTGTTAATTCCCACCATAAGTTGCATTTTCTTTTTTTCTTGTTGATTAGAAAGTCAATTTAAGAGAAAATTAGAATCATATATATATATATATATATATATATATATATATATATATATATATATATAGTATATGTGGTACAAATCAGGCTAGCAGTATAACATGATATAATAATATATCAATAATATAAAGCCACTTCTGAAATGTAATGGATTTATTTCATAGAGTGCTTGATACATACAACATTTTACTCATGGAGTTGAGTTGTTTTAGAGTAGAGCTGGAAACAAATAGTAGATTGTGGATTCGCTACACAAACTAGCTCATGTTTCAGCCCTGATGAGGCCCAAAGAGGGCTGAAACATGAGCTAGTTTGTGTAGCGAATCCACAATCTACTATTTATATATATATATATATATATATATATATATATATGAATAGCATTTTATAGCTTTTTTGCTAGTCCCCACTCACCAGGATTAGAGGTTAGGATTTTCATTCTTGTGGTTAAAACTAACAAAAAGGACCTATAATTTGGGGTCTTTTTTGGTGAGAAAAAGAAAATGCAACTTGATCTATTTTTTGTCATTTTAGGCATCCGAACTTGAAAAAAATGAATGTAAGCTTTTGGTAATGACTAATGGAAAAAAACTTAAGAATTATTCTTTGATGTACAGCATCAAAATATTCCCAGCCATTCAATTCCGTCTTTATTCTTCAATCTTCTGGCTATAAATTATGATTGTGTTCATTGCGTCTTTGTAACATAACATGTACTATTATGTAGTTTTGACATACAGCATAGGTGATCGTGTGAGGATTCACTTAAAAATTTTTATCAGTTTTTCCAATAGCCAACAGTCCACACTTCCACAAAATCTCATAGAAATTCATTGAGAACTTAGAGATATTGTGTGGATTGAAGAATGAACGGATGCGACCAAATGTATATACCTCTTTTCAACTTCGATAGAGGTGGAAAAAAGATTCCGATTTTGAATCGAGGGAAATTAATACTGATTAAAGTTATCTCCCTTTGATTTTTATGTAGATTCTTCAATTTTTTTCCTATTTATAGAGTTGCATTATTATTAAGGAGCAAGAGCAGTATCCAGCATTTCATGAATTAGAGAGTTAAGAACTGCAATCTCAACTTTTTCTCAATAAGCTTGCGGAATATAAAGGATTATCTGATTTCTTATATTATCTTTATTTTGCACATTGAATTTTCATACCAGTTATGCGTTTAGTTGGATATCAAGTGACAAATCTTCTCAATGCTTTAGCACTCAGTATTCTTGCAGATTTTAGTAATGCTGTTGTCTTTGATAGATCCAATTTTTTGCAAGGTTCTTAAGGACTGTTCCAAACATATCAGTAATGATGGGTACAACTGTCATTTTCAGTCTATAATTCCTCTGGTTCTCTACCAAGGTCCAGATACTTGCCTAGCTTTTCACTCTGGTCTGCTAAAATGACAATATCCACAATCTGACATCTTTTCTTTATTGATAATCACTAGATCCCATTTCTTGGCCAGGACTGGGTGATCCATTAGAATTTCAAAATCCCGATGTTACTTTTGGAATACCCACGACAACATCTGGTTTGTGCATACACCATTAGCTTGCATGGTCAAATCCCAGTTTTCATAATTCCTAGTGGATTACAATTCCACCTATCACTGAAATCATGTAAGTTAATTTGCTGCATTCACTTATTATCATATTGATTTCATCTCCGTCCCAACTTGGGCAAAATTTACTATTCTACCGTGCAGTCTTAAGGTTTGTGCTAATGCATCTGATCTGAGTTAATATCAATAGGGATCCCATTTCTCTCTTAAAGTGTCTTCTTATTATTCATGCATTTTCATGTTAACACCAGATGTTCAGTGGTGATCCTAGAAGACTGAATGACACCAAGTCTCCTCAAATCACCAGCACCTTTGTCAGACCCCAGCAACACTGTGATCTATACAGTCATGACCCTTTTGAATTCAAATGCATCTGATCTCAACTCCAGAGTTTTTGGCACCATCTCAAGTGTACCAAGAATTATGGGCACAATGTTAACTTTCTCAGCAACCTGACAAGGTCTGGGAATTTTTCCAATATCTCATGCTCCTTTACATTCACTGTTGTCTACTAGCGCAGCCATGTCCATGATATGGTAATTCGCTTTTCCCTTTATTATCCACGATCAGATCTGGTATTTTATTCTTCTTTCTCTTCAGTGAAAGTGTAAGTCGAATGTAGTGAACAAGTAACATTTGAACTCATCTGAAAGTGTTACAACCAAATGAAGTGGAAAAAATGTTATGCAAGAATCAATTCAGTGTACTCATTTATTTACAGTGACCAGTTACATGACATTATTCAACAAATTTTTTTTTATACAATGATTTTTGTTTCATTCAAAAACTTTATATTTTCAAATTAAACTAGGATTCAATTTGAACTTAATTTATTCGGAAGTAAATAATTCAAAACCTGTACATCTTTTTATAATATATCGACCTTTTTCCCTCCACACAAACTGAACTCTTCTTTTCATCTTAGATGTAGTCACATTGTGGCCAATTCATTTTTATGGCCCTCTTCAGATGGTTAATGTAATATCTGTAGGGAAATAGTCTTTCGAAGTTATAGATGATACATTTTCCTCTATGCTTCTTCACCAATTGAAGTACAAAGGGAGCCATTTATTATAACCATAGTGAACGTTATCAGTCATTATCAAAATTGATCAGTGAAAAACTCTTTATTTAAAATGAATCAAAATTTAAAAAAAATCATCTGCTAACTATGATTAGATATTTTTATATTGCACTGTTGTTCATAAATATGTAATGAAATAACATTGAATTTAAATTTATAATGTGAATAGTTCCAATTTTTCAATACTTTGCTCAGTTATCAGAAGGCTATTGTTATCTAGAAGTCCTATCATAAAGTTATCTCAATAGGTGGCTTCCCTGGTAGCAATTATGCAATTTTTATGTTTAATACAACTTGGACAATTGATACTTTAAAACCAGCTTCTAATATTGAAAAAAGTAAGACTGATTGATGAGAATGTTTCTACAGGAGGATACATTAACTATCATCTCTCAGAGCAGTAGCAGTCTCACTGTCTGATATTTAAATTTTTTGATTACAACTATATATAAAGTAATTGTATTTTGCTTCGCAGGTAGCCACAAAATTGAATCAAAAGTTACTGTTTCAAATGTAATTTTATTTTTTTTCATTTTGTTTCAGTCAATGGTGATAGAGTATTTGATATAACTAACGAATATGAGAATGCTTTATACCATTCAAAAAATTTTTTATAACATGAAATAATCTAAAAAAATTACTGCAGCTGTTTTTATGGATGCTTTTTTTTTTCTTTTTAAGAGATTCTAATGTTTATTAAGCTTATTGTTGATTAATACAGCACAAAGCAGTGGTTAGGAAGATTGTGCTGCACCAATCTCCCGAGTGGTGAGAATCTACCTACCATGGAAATCAGCATTTGAAACCCTGGTTTTGATATTTATTAAGCTTAGCTTAGTAAAGGCACAAAACTAAATGAGGGTAAATAGAGTGTGAAGGGCCTGCCTTGAAAATCTGCAATTAAAATTCTAACTTTTACTCAGGGCACCACAGTGGGAAATATACCAAACAGAGCTATCTTTGGGATTCTCACTCAAATTCAAATTTGATCAACTTATAGCCAAAATGGAGGAGTCTGTAACAATTTTGTAAACACAATTTGTAGAGGCAGTAAGCTTTGTAGGTCTACAGAATAGATGCTGACAACACGCTTATAAGGAAGATAAATCCCCTATCACCCAATTGGCAGACAGTTGAAGGGAGAAGAATGTTTAGATCAGTAATTCCCAACCTTTTTTTTTTTTTCACTTGTGCACCCTTTCCACCATATTTCAAAATGTCACTGCCCCTTTCCAAGATTATTGGACTCAAAAGGCGCATTCAAAATTTTTTCTAGTTTAGCTCATGAATATTTCTTTAGATCAGGTTTTCTCAACCTTCCCCACTTTTTGGAATCACAGGTCTAAAGGATAGTTTATGAAAAAAAAAAAAATACATTCCTGTTCACTGGATGCTAAGACCAGCTAGCTCTCCAACAATGAACACATTCTTTTCCCTTGGCTCTCCAAGGAAAAGACTATTGTTTCTACCTGCTTTAAGAATTCAGCTCCATTAAACCCAACTAAAACCACCATTTTTTTCTTGCTGGGATTTATTTTCGATAATTGTGTTTTCTACTGAATGAAAACTGTATCGACTGCAACTGATTGTTGCATTTGACTAGTGGGGACAAAGGATTCCCTGACACATAACTAACGTTGTAGCTCTCCAAATATCTGTGTCTGTCAGCCAACCAACTTTTCAGCAGCTTTTGTATTTTCATTCAGGATGTAGTTAACCTAATGAATATTTTGTCTGGCACAAGGCCACAAATGTGGAGGCACCCCATGGGGATTGAACTCCCTACAGTAATTATGATCTGTGAGATTTATTTGCTGACTACTCCACAGCAAAGTATCTATTCACTAAGGTTAGCCGAGTCTGACACAAAGCCACAAACGTAAAGCACCCAATGAAGACTAAACCCACTATGGTAGTAACAGTTTGCAAGATGAACTCCTTAATCATTGCTCACAGAGAAGAACCTAGTAAACAACATTATTAACCCTAGACTTATACCATATAACTGCAAAGAGAAATGAGAGGTGCTTAAAAAAAACTGATGGGATTATTCATATATGGATAAATTAAACAAATAAGGTGGTTCCCGAGTTACAAACAGCTTGTACTTGTGAACAAACTGCCTGGAAGAAGAGGAAAAAAAAATTGAGTTAAAGGCAGCAACAGTTCATAATCATAACATTGTGCATCTTCATTTAGAAATCTATGTGTATTTGGGGCTATAATTTCTGAGGCAAATCCTCATGGTAACGAGTTTATATTGTTTACACAAATAATTCTTAAAAAGCAATGCAAGAAGTTAGGAGATGACACAGGAAGAGAATGTCTGAATGAATTTGTTCAGTTTTTAAATTTTATTCTCAACAAAAACTTGATTGTTTTTCAACTGCATATAAGCAAAAGCAGGAATCATATCAGTTTTAAAATATGTAATTTTCCTTTTTCTAACTAAAAAGTTTCATTTGCTCACTTATCAAACAACTGTCAATCATCAACCACAAGGTATTGATATCTTGCCTATAATTTAAAAGTAAACAAACTTGAACCTTGACTTCGAAACAGTCCTATTCTACTTAGAAATTAATGAGATTTGTATTTTGTTCAAGACAAAAAGTTGGCATTTTTTTTTTGTAGCAAAGCCAAGAGATAACTTGAGAATGAAAATTTAAATTACATTTTTAAAATTGGTCTCTCATTGATGGACACCGTAAGTAAAATTGAAAAATGAAATATATCATTTATATGTACATATATACAAAACCCAATATTTGTATAGGCGACATGATATATCGTTGGAAATAGAATTCTGTCAACTTTCCAGCGGTGTATCTTGTTAGTCATTATATACGTAACTCACGCTATCACAAAAATGTCGATAAAATTTTGTGGAAAAGTAGGCCATGGTATAAGGAATACGTGATCAAATTTTGAGGAAGGCTCTGGGGGAAGTGATTGAATTCTTGAACGAATCCATGCACAATGACAAAGAAATAATTGAAAGAAATGTATATTCACAGTCATCCATTTTGAATTTCAAAGTGATACCTTTCTTTTCCTGATGGATTAATGACAGTGTATGCTAGAATAGCTACCTTCCGGCTTAGGCTATAACTTCTTTGCACAACAGCTTTAAGACAAAATACACCATTGGGAAGCAGACAAAATTTTCTTTCCAATGATATATCATGTGATCTGGGTTTCCTGGACCAAAATAACTTGTTGGTGGGGTGGGGGGGAAGGGGGCAAATTGACAGTCATCTTAAAAATGACCATCAACTTGGATTTTCAACCACGATTTCTTGGGACTTTTAGTAGTGTTTTTGGGTATTCATAGGGATGCATTGTAGAGGAAAGAAAATTACGTTTTAATTCTTTCCAATTTCAGCTAGTTTGCCTGGACTAATTATTGCAAACAAAATGAGAATTATACTGAATCACCAAAGCCACAATCACAGACCCAACCCAGCTGTCTGTCCGTATTTATTTCAGTGCTCCTAGACACATTTTGGCATAGAAAAATGGAAAATTTCCTTGTGTAGTCCAGTGGCCATCTTCTAAAAATAGGTTTTTCATTTTTAAAAAAAAATTCATCTTTTTTACTGTTTTTTTGTGGGTGCTCGATTCAGAGAAGGGAAATATTTAACATAAGAGCAAAAAATATGAGAGATGTTGTGAGGAGAGCAAAGAGGTCTTTGAGAACGGGTTAACAGACATCAAAATGATGATAGGCTATGATGACCTCAGTTGTTAACAACCGTGGAATTTATATGGGTCAAGCTAATTTTGTATGATTTTTATTCTTGTTATAAAGAAAAGAATAGAAATTTAATTTTTCAGTCTATATCAAAGGTACATAAAAAAAAAGATAAAAAAATCAGCAAAGCATTTTGCACCATTAAACAAATATTAAAAGTGTAAAACTCAAAGGAATCTGTCAATCATCCAAAAAGAATACTTTTTTCCTCAGTGTAGATAATGGAGCCGGAACCTGTTTACAAACATCATGATTTTTATTTAATGTTCCACTGACTTGGCTGACACTGTTATTCACCATTAACAACAGGTCACTCAAATCATATCTGAAGAGGAAGAAAGAAGAAAAACATAGTTTATTAAACGGCCTCATAATAGTTTGGAAGCACAATGAAAATATACCAGGGAAAAAAAAAAAAAAAGAAAAAAGGAAAAAAAAATTCGCCATGGTAAGTTTTGTGATTTGAAGTGTCAAAAGTAATTTTTGTAAATTTTTACTTATGGTCTGATTTCTCCTCAAGTACTAAAAATCTAAACTATCAACTTGTAATGTCTATTTTGCATGGGGTCCTGGAATGTTGATGTCAGCCATGTTGTATATGGTTTTGGGGAGGTTGGACTACTTTAGTTAGGTTGTCCAACCTGCCCCATGGATTCTTTTTTGATAAGCTAATTTAGCTTTCCAAGTGAGGCTACTATAGTTGTCACTGAAAGCATTTGATACACGTGGGGTCATCGGGTGTAAACTTTCTAAAAAATAGTTAGAAAATATTAAACAAGACCAATCATACAACATAAGATGGTGCTTTGGTTCAACTAACATTTGAAGGGATTGGAAAAGGCAAGTCTCAGAGATATTTTGAAAGATCTGCTGATTCCTAAGACAAAAAGGATCTGATTCAGAAATGGTGCACACCTGCAATGTTTTCTTGAACAGTCAACCATGAAGAAAGGAGTAAATGACAGTATCTAAAAGGATAATGCAAGAGACCACTTATGCTGCGGACAGGGATATGGATGTTGAAGACAACTTTCCACAGGATAACAGGTTTGTTTCTGAAAATATCACAGATACGTCTAGACTCTGATTTTGATGAATATGGAGCACTAGATACTGGAGATTATGTTTCAGTGAAATTGATAACTCAGAACTCGGCTAAACAATTTCACTATGTAGCTCAAGTAATTGACAAAGATCAGGGGGAGTTTGTTGTTAATCATTTGAGGCATTCTAAAAAAATCCAGTTATTGAGCATTATATCATATTGAAACTATTTGAAATGATCTTTTGATGACACGAGGTGAATACATGATTTGGCATACAGAAAAAAAATACAATGACCTAAATAACTGTTTTAACTTTGGGGCCATTGCATTACCGGCAGCTTTTTAGGGCAATGGTTGGAGTTATGTTTATCAGTTTCCTGCAGCAGCGCGATTTTCTTTGAATGATTATTATATAAACATTGTCTGGGCCAAATGATACATTCACCGTGTCATAACAGGAAATACTTTCAAATAAAGTTTTAATGTAATATAATGCAAATTTATAATCATTCTCTTGAATCATATCTCCATTTCTGAATATATATATATATAGTACAAATAGTACAAATCAATTTTGGAAATAAGGAATGATATAATATAAAGCAATATCTGTTATGTGAGAGATCTATTTCATAGAATGCTTCATATATTCAACTTTAAACTATGAATATTGAGTTAGTTTGGAGTAAAGCTGGAAATATAGTATGGAGTAAACTAATTACACAAACAATGTTATGTTTCTGCCCAGTTTAGGCCATTTCAAACTAATTATCATGTGTGTTTGAAATTCCTGTTTAGGAAATAATGGGATATATTGTTGAGAGCTGCTATGGACAGAGGAATTGTTATTTCATACGTCAAGGGTGTAATTCATGTTTTGTTGGGGTTATTGGTTAGAAATCGAAACTTATGATCAGAGTATTGGGAGAATACAATTAGAAATAGACATGTGTTATGGAAATACATATATGTATATATATGTATATATACATATATATATATATGTATATATATATACCCATTCATACATATGCATAAATATATATATACAGATGGATACAAACATATATATATATACATATATATACAAACATATATATATATACATATATACAAGCATATATATATGTATACATATATCCAAACATATATAAATATACACATATATACAAACATATATATATACATATATACAAACATATATAAATATACATATATACAAACATATATAAATATACATATATACAAACATATATAAATATACAAATATATACAAACATATATAAATATACATATATACAAACATATATAAATATACAAATATATACAAACATATATAAATATGCTCATATATACAAACGTATATAAATATGCTCATATATACAAACGTATATAAATATACACATATATAAAAACATATATAAATAAACACATATACAAACATATAAAAATATACACATATATACAAACATATATATATATATATATATATACATATATACAAACACATATGTATACATATATACAGACATATACATATATATATATATATATATATATACAAACATATACATATATATATATATATACAAGTATATACAAACATATATATATATATAAAAACATATATATATATAGATATATATATATATATATATATATATCGACATATATACAAACATACATATATGGACATAGATACAAACATACATATATGGACATATATACAAACATATATATCTATAGACATATATGAAAACCTATATATATATACACATATA